>CM076569.1:495577471-495817864 GCA_034641835.2 Pinus albicaulis
TGTAAGTTATTTTCAAAGTCGACATTGTTTATAATTTATTAAAAAAAATAGTTTTTTTTTCATACTGGGTTGTAGAATGGGTTGTAGAATGCGCCTCTCAGCGCAACCAGCCTAGATCCATCTTAACTACAGATCTATCAAGCGCCGAGAGGGATCAAATCTCTAAAGGTGTAAACTGCTTTTTTGAATGCAAAACTTGAGGAAAGGTTTGCACCTCGAGATATTTGATCCCTCTCAACGCTTGATAGATCCGTAGTTAAGATGGATCTAGGTTGGCTTCAATCATGTGCGACCAAGGAAAATCTATTGATAATATGGGGAACATATGATTAATTTTATCAATAATATGTAAATACATCTAATATTAGTAGTTAAATTGGTGATTGCTTATTTATGAAGTATTATTTTAACTGTGTGATTCAAGGTTCAAATACCATGTCAATGAAGTCTATATATAATTTTAATGGGTTTAACAATTAAGAATATGTTTTTTAACTTTTTGGGTAGTTTAATTGACAATTAAAGTGTTATAGTATTAAATTATGTCAATGATTTTATTTTGAGTAGTTGGGTAAAATAGTTGTTATCCTCCCCACCCAAGTTCAAATCTTTTAAGTTTACATCTTTAAAGTAACTATATTATACTTTGCTAATTAAAATTATATCACATAGTTAAATTGACATATTAAATTATAATACTTTTATAAATATTATTGTAATGTTCCGTCCTTGTGAATGTTATTTCCCACCAATCACTTAAACCTCCCAAAACAAATAAAACAAATTAAAAATGGCCGTAGTTTAAAAAAATTAATGAAACAAAAATATCCTTCATATGAGTGGATCTCATTTGATTACAAGAATAAACCCACATGGAGTGTCTCACTTTTTTGGCTTTATTTCGTACACAAACGATCACCGTTGTCGTTTCTCTCGATTTTCTTCGTTATAAGTTTGCTTAAAGTTTTATTTAGGTATCTTGTATCATTGTTCACATTGTTCATTTAATACCATATAGCATGATAATTTGTTAAATTATTATTAGATTTTTTCAAGTTTGTGAATGATTTTGATTTTTTTTATAAATGGTGTAAAGTCCGTAAATATTGCATTTTCACATCATTTTTAAAAATATTTGTTATAAGTTTTAGATATTATTTTTATAAATTGAATTTGAATAGAGAATAATTGTTTTTAATAATTTGAAAATTATAATAAGTAAAATTTGTGGTGAGGTAAAATAAATTTATACAAAGATAATTAAGTTTTGTTATATTAATTTTAGGCAAAACATTATTTTGGTCTACATCTAAATTATTCATTTATAACTAAACTATATTAAAGCAAGGAAACAATATTATATGCATTTTGTAAAACACACCTCAAATGAGACCAAATTTAATTTGCATGTATATTTAAATAGACAAGGGGGCATTGAAATAGCTCATTTATTGTAGAAAAGTCTAGCTGATAGACTGTTAGGTCCAATTTCAAGAGGGACGACCTAGGCCGCAGGATGGAATTGATCGAGGTTGAAGCATGTAGGTTGTTACTAGAGTTTGACGAAGGTAGAGTTCTTTCCTAACCAACAAGCTACAAATATTCCAATTGATACCAAAAGAAACCTAGTTACTCCTCAGTGTGTGAGACTTGAAGTTTGTGATCACAATTTCATCGTGGTTTCTAAGTGGGCTACCAACTGGTCTTCTCTATCTTATAATTCTCATATATGCTCCTACAAGTTTGTGATTTCCACAAAAGAGGCTCGGGAAACCTTACTTCTACTATAAATTGCTACAAAGGTCATGCTATGAAGCCAACTAGCCACCAAATCCAAAGCTCAAGTTTGCATGCATTAACAAGGTTCCATATCTGACAACCTGTCAAGATCATACCTGAAATCATATACCAAATTGTCATGATGATAGTATAGTATTGTCAATTTCACCTCACATTGGGGAGATGAGGTGAGCTAGTAATTAGTGTGATGTGAGTCTTAAATTTCAACCTAAGCTCGCATGGAATCCAAGGTGTTGATGGGACTAGAGCCACCATCTAATGCACATGCATGAGTGCATGTGGCATCATCAAGGAAATGCTAGGAATGACACTCTCAAATTAATTCACAGGGTTTCAGTGAGTTCCCCCACTACTTGGGCAGTTGATTCATCTATTGTGAAGTTTTTGGAGAAAAGAACATGAAAATAAATTACCTTCGAGAGATATTCCAATCATGATCGTATATGCTAGAATAATCACTGGAGTTGCGTGTCAAGGGGGGAGGTTCCATAATGCAGGTGCCTTATGGTGTTTTTGGAGTCACTTATTATAATTAGATTTCCCATACGAAGTGAGACCACTATAGAGATTTATTAGAGTAAGGCATATGTCTCTCCTTGATTGTTGGAGGTATGCCTAAGACTACAAGAGAAGATTGTGTCTATTATTCCTCTAAAGCTATATATATGTGCTAACCCCCTCCCCGACCCCACCTCCACTCACCCCAAGATAATTCCATTAATGGAAAATCATATAAATAAAAAATACATACATAACATATTAGGGTATGCCTTTCGGACTTATTTTTTTAACCATTGTAAACTAGTAACTCATTGGATTAATATTGGTGAGGCCTAGGATAAAATCTACTACTTGCCACTATAACACTAAGAGTATATCCAAATGTTCCACAAGCCATATATATAAATAACTTATGACCTAGAAACAAAAAACACATCATGAACACTAGGGGTTTCCTACTTTTTGAGCCTTATAACAACGGACCAATATGTCCCTCATGGAAATTGAAATTTACTGAAGGGGATAACAAATAATTATCTCAACCACTCGATCTAGGAATTAATGCATTTTTTATCTAGGTGGATATTTGTGGAAACCCATCTATTCCATTGGCCCAAAAAAAAAATTTATTTTAGCAATTTTCTATTTTTGATAGTCTAAATTTTAGGTCGTGAACTTTTGGAGCAGATTTGAGGCCCTAAACTAGTTTTTTTTAGAAACAGGCTAGAAACAGCCATTACTTACCATTAGTAGTTGAAAATTGTACTAATTGAATAAACATTTCCAATGGGATATTGTGTATGCCAAACATAGATCGTATGCCAAAGTTATGGCCCTAAGAAGTTGATGTTCCAACTTACTCCATCAAGGCCCATAAGTTTGTGGTGCTTCATTACCCAAGGTTAATATTTTCGATGTTTAGGGTTTTTGATTCAGATTGGATCATTATATTTTTTTTAATCTGTCTTGATGCTTTTAGAGTGGAAAAAGTGGATGAATAAGCTCACATAACCATTTGTTAAGATAGGACCTAGTTTGGCAAATTGGGATCTAACACCTTTCGGGAGAATTTTGAGGCATTAAAGGATTTTTTTTTTGGGTTAAAACTTTACCACTTTAGTGCCACACCTTTTTTTCATATTCTACACATAGATTCCTTTCTAACGATGCAATAATTGCCTCAATCATAGTTTGTATGAAAAATTTATGCCACTTGAAATTTTACCTTCTTGTTTTCACCACCATAATTTGAAAGGATTCCATGTCAACCCCCATAACTCATAGAAAAGGCACTATCCACGTGATTATGATGAATAAGACTCTAGAATATTCCATATTGTAACTCTGGTAAATATGTTTTGTAGTCAAACCTAACCAGCAGTAGACCATTGGGTTATGTTATAACTGAGTCACTAGGAGGAAAAGGGGTTCCATTCTTTTCGAGTGCACTTGTTACATAGATGAGAAAAAACATAAACAAGGATAGGAAGAGAGCACACATAAAGGATTTGAGTGTTGTAGTAGCCCAAAGGTAGAAAACCTCACTTCTTTGTACTCACAACCATTTTTCTATTTAGATAAAGAGAGAAGAGCGACATCATCTTCCAACATGGTTTTCTCCTCAAAGGGTTTCTGAGGTTACATCTTGTGTCATGTTGTGGTTTGTGAGTTTCTATTTCACTATTGTTTATTTTTTTCATAATTTTAATTTGCACACATCTATAATAAACTATAATCTATAGTTCCAAAAATCTAAATAGAAATAAACCCTAATCGTGTAGATTTCATATTTTTAAGTATAGCTTTATCAGATCTGTTGTGACAAACTATCTAGTGGAATATCCACAACATTTTACAAATTATATTAGTATCAAAATGAGATTCTTTGGGTATATTTTGGATATTTTTAGGGGATCTATATCCGTTAAGCCAAAAGTCTTAAAACCCTAGTCATGGATGACAAATTTGTGAATAGCCCTCTTGGTCCTACAAAGGAGTGATTTTCACAGTTGGAAGGACAAGTTGCAGATATAAGTTGTAATTTGAATCTCCTCATGTCAGACCTGAATAATAATATTGAGAAACTCATAGAATATGGGGGTTATAATGTTGAGGATAGATAAAGAGATTGATAGTAAATAAAGAATCTGTCAAAGAAAGGACCTAAAATGATCAAACTGATTCGAGTTCCATGAATCATTCATAGTCCCTGCTCAAAACAAAAGTAAAGGTCAATATCAATCCATACTATTAGGGTCCTATAATAATAGGATTCATAATTTTTTAATTGACTTTGATTAGTCTTGTAATATGTACACACTTTTCTTTTTGCAAGTTGTTTTCCCATATTAGAAAATAAAAAAAGAAAAGAGGGTAAAAGTCTTAAAAGAAAAATCAAAGCACTTAAAAAGAAAAAGATAAAAAATAATAGTAAAAATGGACCCCAAAAACAAAAAGAGATAAGAATAAAACGTGAAAGTGATGCAAGTTAAAATGCCACTACTAGTTACTTTTTAATGCAAATAAATGATTATGTGCAGCTTGTTCAAAATGCCATAATCCATGATGAGTTAAATAGTTTAATCTTAACGTTTTCATGCTTTAAATTTCATGTTTATAGATAGAGAATAAAGATTTTTCCAAACAGTATAATCTTGGCAAATCAATAGATAGTTAGAGAATAAATGAGGAGCTCAACGGTTTAATCTGGGCCCTTGGATGAAATAAGGTTAGAATTAGATAATTTCATGTTTTAAAAAGAAAAATGGATTAGGGTTTGCAAGCTCAAATGCACCCATGCAAATAAAGGAAAAAATGGTAGAATAAATGATGGGTAGGAAGAAAGCAGTTTTACAAGGCATAAATAGACATCATCTTGCATATTATTAATTTCGATCCCCACAATGTGTTCCAGTACTAAAATCCTTCAGTTATAAAGACTTAGAGCATTTCTCTGACCTCTGGTGGGATCGGACCCACGTCTTAATCACTGATTGGCATCAAAGTATTGGGTTATACCTCATTAAAACCTTTCCCCTTCATAAAAAAACCCTTTCCCTTAACAACACTCATTTTTTCCCTACTCAAACCCCTTTTCCTAAGTTAAAACAGATTTTTACTTAGGAAAGGTAAAAACCCCTTTAATTAATTCTCATTTCATTCAAAAAACCCAAAAAATGCCATTTTCCTAGGTATAAGTGTGAAATATTAAATATGGGGTCACCACTATGAAAATCCCACCCAAAAGACATAAGTTTCACTTAGTGTAGTTTCTATTCCTGCATTCATTTCATATTAACAGGTTAACCTAATGTATTAACTCCCCTTTATAAACCTTCCTTCCCATATTATATTAATTCATTGTTTATTAAATAACCCAACCCACATTTAACTTTTTAGCCTATGTTTATTTTCCCATGTGATATTTTCCCCACTCCCCATAGGTTAAAAGCATCCCTTTATATAAATAACCCACCTAATGTTTACATTACACCTGGATGCATTACATTTGCTATGTAGAAACATTAAAACCCACCTATCCGCCTATCCCTTTAAACATTAAAACTTTATGTTAAAACTTCACTTTAACATATAAAGTTTAAAACCCGTCACACAAAGAACTCCTAGGCCCCACGCCCAATACCCAGCAACTACATCGACTAATCCTAGCCTTAGCATCCACCCACCAGATCCAAAGGCCTAGATCTCCCATCGCAAATTTAATAGCGAAATTATTAAATAAAATAATATTTGCAATATAAGATGTTTTGTATCGTTCTCTCTCCTCCACGTGTCGCAAAAGTATTGGATCACATTCATTCAAGAAATATTGTTTACTGCCTTTAAACCATGCAATAACCGCTCATCCATAAATAACCCCCGCGCCTAAACTGCTTCTGATTTGAATTGACTGACATTAAATGCAAACACTATTCAATTCAAATTATTTATAAATACACCAATTTGTACACGTTTCAAGCCTTCCTTTGCTCTTTTTGTTCATAAAATCGTTCTGGCTGAGAAAAATACATCACCGCCCTGTTTGAATGCAAGCAAACAACAAAATTCAATCAAATTTACTGCTACGACGGCTCAAAACCTCCAGAATGCATTTAAAAGACCTCAACAAGCTTTTGAAAGCTTCCAACTCCCAGAAAACCCTTTTTCCATGTCAAATTCCTAAAATCACAGGTATTTTTCTCAAAAAAGACCTATCCCTCTCTCTGAAAAGAAGTATACTCTTGAATTTGAACCTTTTAAAGCCTATTTTCCTAAAGAAACAACCATATTTCCTCATATACTCATCCTTGATGCAAACACTGAAAATTTCATAGTTTCGTAAAGTTGTCATTTGTTTTTTAAGCAAAATATGATTGATTTAGCCATCTGCAGACCTTTAGAAACCCTATAAATGATCCAAAGTCTTTTTTACAGTGCGTAGAATCCCTTTGTGCATAAATTTAGATGTTTCAGGACTGTTTAATCAACATAAAAGTATATTAAACCCTTGCTAGCTATTCTTGAGCCTGTAAAAGGTTAAGAAATTGGTTTTAAAGTAAAAATTGACATTTTGAGGCAGAGAAACCTAAATTTTACCCATTGCAGTCCAAAAGAACCCTCTATTATACTAAAAAGACCTTATGTAAATGGTTTAATCTTACAGAAGTGTAATAAAGACCTAAAAACATAGTTTTAAAGATTAAGAAAGGTTAAATTGTTAAAAACAAACCCATAAATGGCCTCTAAAATCACAATTGTCATCAATCCTCTACAACCTCCTATTGTAGATGTTGAACATACCCCATTGGCTGATGTCGACTATAAAGTCACTGATCTAGTAATTGAATATAACCTTCTTGAGCTTCATTGCTGGAGCCAAGAGAATTCTTTGGACCAAGTGGATGATGTGCTTATTTGGGAGTCTAATTTTCCCAAGTATGTTGTTCCCCACACCCATCTATGCCCTAAGGCCATAATATTGTGCCAAACTCATTATTCCCCAGATCAAAGAGCAATTGTAAATATTGAAAAATAAGTTTTTTTCACAATAACAGCTGAATCCATAAACAAGTGCTTCATTTGTAGCCTGAACCCAATGCAATCCCTTTGTCCATTGAAGTTCTGACAAAGTCCTATTTGGAATTATACTTTCCCAAAAGATTTCAAATCTTTCAAGCATTCATGCCCTCATATGTAGAAATCCTCAAGCTTAACCCTCCATATTCATCATCCAAATTCCCAGAAGGAACAAGACACATTATCTCAATGTCATCTTTTATTCTTGGTTACTTTACTGATGAACATACAAATGAATATATACTTGGCTTTCTGTCCATCTTTGTGCTTGGTCAGCCCCCTGTAGTCATTTATAATTTTGCTAAGTATATTGCTAATAACATCCATGAATAGCTTGTTAAACTTCCTACTGAAGGTGTTTTTAGGTACACCTCATTTCTCTTTCATATGTTCCTCTACTATCAATCAGATAAGTTTTCAATAGCTCTTCAAAATATGGATGTATATGGAAATGAAAAGTCTGTCATTTTATGGACTTCCTTAATTAGAAAGGAGTCAACTGAGTTCACATATGCAGACTTCACAGATTGTTTTATCCATATATTAGTAAATCTTCTTAAAAACAGTGTGTAACCCGGAATCAGTGATGAAATTAAGAAGGTTTTACAGTTATGAGAACAGAGCAGAACAGGTGATTAGTATTTATACCAAAATCTCACTAAAGTTAGAGTTTATGGGTCAAATCTCATTCCCTATAAATTTCCAAAATATTTACCAATGAGATTGTTTTCCTTAGAATATATTAGACAGATTCCCAACTCAGATTCAGTAAATTTCTTGGTTGCTAAAAAGAAAACCCAGTTTGAATTGAAAAACCAAGTGGGTCCCTTCATATGCAATAGTAGAGAAGCGGGTGCAGAGGCAGCAAAGCAGTTGTTAGAGTTTAAGTTCAGTGAAAGTTTCCTTTGGTATTATGATCCATAGAGTATAATCAGAAAGATGAGGGTAAAATGTAAATTAACCCCATATTTTCATGACAAGAAACCTAACATTGAGAAATTTTCTAACCAATCTGAATGGTTAGAAAATACATTGGTAGAATTTATTCAACAGAGTGACACTAGTCACATTCTGCAAACATCAGCTCAGGAAGATAGAGGTACAAAAGGAAAAAGGGAAGAAGGCTCATATACTACTGAAACTACCACAGAAACCAAATTTAAACTCAAGTACACCAACAAAACAAAGAAAAATCCAGCAGATAAAGCAAAAGAGACAGTGGAGATTTTAGATACAAAGGCTCCAGATAAAGACATTGTGCCCCCCACAGAGATGGAAAATGAGCATAAACCTACCATTTCTAACACACAAATGATTCATAAATAACAAAGTGTGGAAGTATCTTCATCAAAACAGGCAGAGGATAAAGATATGGATATCAAAGAAAAGTATAAAGAGATTAAAACCAAAAATGAGGAAATCAAGAATGAAATATATTCTCAATACTTGAAGAAGACTCTAGGGGTTCAAAATAGGCTTCTTTCAGCCTTTGATTATACAAATAAGCAATTGTTGATGTCAGTGCTTCAACCTATAGTGCAAACACCTAAAACAACAGCTGACTATAAAAAGGTCGATTTTGAAGTACCAGTCCAAGGCATTCATCCCTTGGACTAGATTGAATTCCACAAGAAAAGCTCATAAATGCTATATTCTACAATGACCACAAAAGAAATGAGTGTTCAAAAGCTCCAAAATTCTATGACAAATATGAAATATCAGCTCAAGGTAGAAAAAGCTTCCTCATATGATAAAGAAACCAGAATTAAATATTTAGAGGAGTTAGTGATTGAAGTGGGTTATGGCCCTTCTAATGTGAAAGTTGCAAAAGAACTAGTAAAAAAGAAAAATGTTGATATTGCAGCACTCAGAAAACAATTAAAGTTACCCCCTACAGAGCATCCATGGGCTAAATATATTATACAGGAATCAAACCAAAAGGATGAGATGATGAATCTCATATTACAAATGAAAACACAAATTAAGGAGATGGAAATTGAGATGGATAAACTAGTCCAAGAAAAATAGGCCACTAAAGCAAAATAAATCCATGCAACTGTAATTCCTATGGTGACCATAGCAGTCCCATCCATTTTAGCAGAAGAATTGGCTCCAAAGGTTCCATTGGCCACAGCAGTGCCAGTCACTTCATCCACCACTTCTGCCACTGAGTCTTCTATTTCAACAGTTCAACAGTCATATGAGGCCAGCAAATTGATAAACACAATGGAAGAAATGTCCATACAAACTAATGAAATCAACAGATTAAAGGAGGAAATGAAGAATCTTGAAGATTCCAAGAAGTTAGCATAGATCAATGCTAAAACTGAAGAGAAAAAAGCTAAGATATTGAGTGAATAGTTAAAGAAGTTGGAAACAGAGTTGACCTTAAAAGAGCCTATGGCACATATCAAAAATCAGTTATGGACCAATATCATTGAATCAATCAATGATACTTGGCCATAAATACAAGTGATCTATGAACAGAAGGACTTGCTAAAAGTAACTAGAGAAGAAATACAAAAGACCAAAGATGAATTGGGAACCAAACCTGAAGAAGCATTGGAAATTATCAAATTCCTCAACTCTAAAAATAAGCAGGAATTAGATGAAATAGGAATAATAGACAGGAAAGAAACCATACTGGAGGTAAAAAAAAGTAATTTCCAAGAAGAACCTGATGGAATAGTTGGAAGAAAAGTGCCAAAATATGGATGTAGCCATCATAAGATTCATGGTGAAATTTGACATTTTGAGGCAAAAAGGACTTCCTAATCTTCTAGTAATCAATGATAAATTGATGAAATAAGATGATTATGATAAAAAGATAAGGGAATTTTCCAAAGAATAGTTGAAAAAATTAGATTGGCAAGGGATTCCAACAAGTAAATTTTTGCACAAAAGCATTGAAAATCTGTTTTATTTACAACATGAGATAAAAACACATTTTTTTTGTCAAGCCAACTTTTGTAAGATACGCAGAAGCAAATGAAAACTTCAGGAAACTCATGAAGATAAAATTACCAGAGGAAGAATTATGGGAGAAGATTATAGATTTGTTGTTAAAAAAAAAATAGTTTGCAGTAAGAAAAGATGAAAAACAGAGCTGTTGTTTTTACTACACAATAAACAAATTTTTAAACAGTAAAACAATTTTCAGAGGTTAAAGTGTATCAGTAGTCAAAGAGTATCAGTTGAAAAAGAGTATTAGATGAAAGAGGAAAACTAAAACAGATTAAAGATCAGATTGCCAGCGTGAGGGACACTTCAACTGTCCAGCTGCAACCCAAATCCAAACAACATAATATTTAATTTAGATAATAGGACAACTAGCAATTTGTTAAGCAACTGTCACTATATTTTTATAAAAAGATGATTTATTTTCCAAGAAACATTCTTAAGACTGTTCTAGGATATTTTGTACTACTTTTTGTATAAATACTTCATCATTTGAAGTATTGAGTGTGGATTAATTGCTGAAGATTTATATAGTTGTAATATTCTGAACCTAAGGGTTTTTGTATCAAGTTCAAGTCATAAGGCTGGATCTCAAGCAATAAAGCATCATATTACTAGATTCATGTGTTGGGCCACTGAAGTGAAGTATTTTCTAATGTTATTTATCAATTCTCTTATGTTTTTCATCCATTAACGAATGTGTTCTTAATTTTAATGTGAAATCAGGAATTGTTATATCAGAATTTGTTAAAATCACTCTCTTATTGAGTGGTTTTCATTTAAATGTTTTCTGTTGATATCCATACTAGGGAACCCTTAATTTCTCCCTAATTTCGATTAACCTCTCCCTCTTCACTCATTATCCAGATCAAAGAATTCTTAATTATTGTTTATCCCGATTAAAACCATTTCACCATCAACCTTTGAAGATCTGAAGTGACTCTACTATCTTGCCTAGTGAAATTTTGACTTTAGACCTTGACCTTGATCTATTTGCTTGACACATTGACTCCATATGCCCAATGAATTACATATCCATGGCTATCCATCTCATTAAGTGATTTTCCCACCAAAACAAATCAAAACCCCAAACCAATTTTCCCTATATAACTAGCCTAAAATCAGATACAGAAAACAAAGTTAAATATTATAGATAGAGCCCTCTCTGAGCCTTAGGAAGGCTAGATCCTAAAGCTTAAAAGTAGGTTTGTGGTTACCTCTGATATTATTTAAACTATAAATCAAAATCTCACAACTTTGATAATTATTAGAGTGATAACATACTGGCAACTCTATTGGGGAACTAACCAATCCTCAGTTTTAAAATAGATCTTAAAGAAAATATTTTCATTACCTTTTCACCTTAAGACTGTTTTAATAAGTTGTGGGTATATTTTCATAAAAAAAATTAATTATTACTTCTAGAAGTGTCTACTATACTAGGTCAAATCTAGATCCACAACCTGCTGTCATAGTAGATAATCCTGACAGAATTGGAAAGAAAAATAAAAGAGTAGAGGATTTAGGTAATAAAGTTTCATTAGTTAAAGCAAATTCCCTTCCAAAAAAGATACCAAGTATACAAGACATAGAATTTGATTTAAAATTTGAACAATATTTATTCAGAACCAAATCAGAAAGTGATTTACATAGCATTGTAATAGATCCTGATTTTATTTCATTTATTGAAACTAAGAAGGAAATTGTTTCATTAAATTCCGAAGAAAATATTTTTGAAGTTTATGATAAGCTTGATGCAATAACTGCTACTTTGATTAAAGAAATAGATGAAGCTTATTTACAGCATTCAGTTGAATTAAGTGATTTATCAGCCTATACCCCTAAGCCTTCTACCACTCATTTAGATACCCGCCTTATAGAATTTGTAGGTTCATCTCTATTCACTACTACTTCATTCACTATTTCCACCACACTTCATTCCACAGATTCATTTTTTCCAAAGAAACCATTTCAACCTAGAGTATTATTCCCATCCTCCACCACCTCAACTCCATCCAATAGTTTTTCTTCTGCATTTACCAATACATCATTCTCATTCCCAAGTACCTCTTCACATATCCCAACTTCATCTTCTAGCATCTCAACCACATTTTCCAGTACATCTTCTTATATTCCGATCTCATCTACAAGTTCTTTAACTACATCAGCAAGTACTTCAAGCTCTTCCCCAAGTACTTCCAACTTACCTCCTAGCCAAGCTAGAATTCAAGCCATGGCTGCTAGATATGCTCCCTTGGTCCTTCCAGCACAATTACATGACATACCCCAGGATTATCAAAGTAAAATACCTCAATTTGATGCAACCACTCAATACACGGTCCAACAACATGTTAATAAGATGACAAACTATTTTGAACTTCATGAAATAGATGAGTCTAATGTCCGCTGAGGTGAAAAAATGGTTTAAAGGTTTAAATACTGGTAGTATTGTTGATTTAGCAATTTTTCATAGATTATTTCTTACTAAATGGGAAAAGAAGAAAAATCCACTACAAATATTATCTGAATTTGAAAGCATAAAAAGAGCACCAAATGAAACAGTCCAACATTAGTGTACTAGATACAACAACATTTATAATTCAATTCCTACTAATCTTAAGCCTCCTCCAGATTATGTTCTTCTCAAATTCCCTGATGGATTTGATACAGATATAGCCTATCAATTGAGAGAGAGGAATCCTAAAACATTAGAGTAGATGCAAAGTAATGATTTTAGTGTAGAGGCAAATTTGTTGGCTAGAAAAGCTAGATTAAGAAATGAAAGGGGAGTAACAATAAAAGAAGAAGCATCTAGTTCAGATTTAAAAATAGATCAATTAGCAAAAACACTAGAGAGAGTGATGGATAGGTTCGATAATATGGAAAGGGAGCCACAATGGGATAATCAACAACAAATTAGAAATCCCAATTTTAGGAAAAACACCAACACTGGAAAATCGAGAGAATCAACGCCTAACCAAATAATAAGACCACCTTTCCAAGAGAACTATGATGAAAGTTCTCATAAAAATGAAGATGATGAAGACACCATAAATCTAATGCGATTAATGATGATAACCCTATTTTTCTTACACAATAAGATCAACATTTATATGACTTACAACAACTGCAATTAGATTCTGGTGAGCTTTTTGATTACAAGCAAGGTTATGAGTTTCCTATCAATGAAGTACATAAGCAATATAACCTTAGGAGAAAGATACATATAGAGCCCTCTACTAAGAAATCTATCCAAACACAAACAAAGAAAATAGTAGAGGCTCCTACCACTAAATTTCTACAAATTTTCCCTAGGGAAACCAAGAAAAACTCTAGTTCAACTCAAAAAGATTCAAGCCCTAAAATTTCACCTAGTCCCAAAATTGTTGACATCACAGATGATGTTGTCCAAACATCAACAAATTTACAAAAATCTGCTGCTATTAAGACAACTAATTCTACTAAAACAACAATTTTAGACTACAAGACACCTACTACTGATCCAAAATCAGCTAATCCAAAATCAACTGATCTAAAATCTACCACTGCTAAAGCAGTTTCTAAAAATACAAAATCTGCAAAAACATCTACTGCTTCTCAAATTGTCCCTGAAAAGAAAACTAAAAATAGTAAGACAGTAGAAACCCAAACATAAAATGAAAAAACAATTGTAGAAAAAGAAGACAAACCTACCCAAACTACAGTTACAAAAGAAGAGATAATTCAGCTAGGAAAATCACAAGATCCATTTAATATCCAAGCTGAAATTTCCAAATTAAAGAGACCAATTCCTTTGACAAAATTGGTAAAACATGATTGATACAAAACACCTATCACTGAAACTTTGAATATGAATGATGGAGAGGATTCAGTAAATATAAGTGATGATCAACCAAAAATAATCTTTGGATGTTAATGGAAAACACCAAGATGGAGCAGTTCCACCGTTTTACATTAGCTTAATTGTTCATGATCAAATATTACATAATGCAATGCTAGATTTAGGGGCTTCACACAATTTTATGCCAAAAGCAATAATGGAAACCCTGAATTTAGATACTAGGCCTTACAAAGATCTCTTTTCATTTGATTCTAGAAAAGTAAAATGTTTAGGTTTGATAAAATATTTGTGTGTTACTTTAGTTCAATATCTTGGGAAAAGAATAGTTATGGAAATAGTAGTAGCTAAGATCCCTCCCAAGTATGGAATGCTTTTATCTCTCTCATGGGGAGCTAAATTGCAGGGATCTCTAAAACTAGATATGTCATATGCAACAATATCAATTTTTGGCCAACCAAAGAAACTTTATAGAGAAACATTGATGAAATATATGGTAAGTAGTGTAGAAAGACCAAGAAATTATCCTATTTACTCTACACCTAATGACATGGATTCATTCATTTTATGTAACTCTGAAACTGGAATTGAAAACAATATTGAACTAAAAGAGAAAAACAAAGCACCAGACAGTGAAAATATTTTTCATGAATCATTATGGCACATAGATTTTGATGGATCAGTCAATAAATTAAGAGCAGGAGCAGGAGTTTGGATAAATAATATGGAAAACAATCTTGCAGAAGGTCATGCTTTTAGACTGAATTTTAAATGTACAAACAACATGGCTAAATATTAAGCTCTTATTTTAGGACTGCATATTGTTAGGAATTTAGGAGGTAAAAGAGTGTCAATTATGGGAGACTCAGAGTTAATTGTGAAACAGATAACTGGAGAATATTCTGTTTATAATCCAAGATTAAGTTGATATAGAGACACTGTTTTAGATTTAAATGAGGAATTGTTGGAATGTGACTTTTCTACAATCCCAAGAAAATAGAATATACAGGCTCACTGCTTAGAAAATTTTGCTAACACCTATAATGTGCCATTTCAACCAAATCATAGATACACTGGAGAAGTCAAAGACAGACCTATAATTCCAGACAATCTTAAATATTGGAAAATTTTCTCACAAGATGAACATATTTATCACTTCATGAACAATTAAGGAGAATTTCAGGGTTGTAATATAGACACAGACTATACAGTAGATCAAAATTTAGATAGTGAAATTGATTTAAATAATGTAGATGTAAATAATTTAGATATTTCTAATCCTATCAAATTTAGTCAATTAGACATAGATAGTTTAGAGAAAGTAGAAATTGAAGAGTTAGCAGACGATGAATTTGATATTTTGAATCTCAAAGACAATTTTTTACCTAAGGGATTAGCCCCTTTAGAAGATCTATTTGACTCTAATGATTTTGCAAGAAAACCTAAAATGGAGCCATTAAGATCTAATATTGAGGAATGTAATATAGGTATAGAGTTAAAACCTAATATGATTAAACTTTCAAAAGCTTTACCTCAAGAAGAAAAAGTAAAATACATAGCTTTTTCTAAGGAATTTCAGGATGTATTCGCTTGGAGTTATGAGGACTTAAAATCCTGTGACACTAGCATAATATAGCATAAAATACCTATAAAAGAATACCAAAAACATTTTAGCCAGAAGCTAAGAAGGATCAATCATTTTTTTATGCCTTTAATTGAGAAAGAGGTAAAAAGAATGTATGATGCCCAAATAATTTCACCAATCAGATATTCTGATTGGGTTTCTAATTTAGTTCCCACTAGGAAAAAGACAGAAGAAATAAGATTATGTGTTGATTTCAGAAATTTAAATGAAGTGTCCTTAAAAGACAATTACCCTCTACCAAAGATGGATCACATTTTACAGAGGGTGGTTGGTTCTTCCAGAATTTCATTGTTAGATGGATTCTCTGGATATAACCAAATTCTAGTTCAACCAGAAGACCAAGCTAAAACTGCGTTTACTACTCCATGGGCACTTTTATGTATGTAAAAATGTCTTTTGGGTTAATGAATGCAGGAGCCACTTTTCAAAGAGTTATGGATATAGCCTTTTCTAAGGAAATTCATGAATTCCTAGTGATTTATTTAGATGGCATTACCATATTTTCAAATACTGATAATGAAAATTTAGATCATCTCAGACAAGTCTTTCTTAAATGCAGGAAATTTTGCATCTCTCTAAACCCTAAGAAGACTTTATTTGGATTGGAAGAAGTTGAATTACTAGGACATATCATATCTAAAGAGGGAATTAGGATAGACCCAACTAGAATAGAGGCCATTCTAAAAATTATTCCTCCTAGGAACATTAAAGAGTTACAAGTTTTCTTAGGTAAAATTAACTTCCTTAGAAGATTCATCTCAAATCTAGCTGAAATAATCAGAGAACTTAACAATATGCTGAAAAAAGACTCAGTACTTAAATGGATTTTTGAGGCTAAGAAATCATTTGAATCTATTAAACAAGCCTTAAAAAAAACACCAGTTCTTATAAGTCCTAACTTTAAGAAAGATTTCATTATTTTCTCCTTTGCTTCAGAACACACTATTGTTGCAGTTTTACTGCAGAAACATGACCAGGGTTATGAGCAACCCATTGCTTTCTTTAGAAAATATCTCAGAGATGCCACTTTAAAGTATAACATAATGGAAAAGCAGGCCCTAGCTTTAGTAAAGGCCATCAAAGACTTTAGAGTGTACATTCTTTATTCTCATATCATTGATTATGTTCCAAATGTAGTTGTAAAGGACATTCTAACACAAAATGGGCCTGATGGAAAAAGAGGCAAACGGATTGCCACAATTTTGGAATATGACATAGAAATCAAACCCACCAAACTCATAAAAGGTCAAGATTTAGCCAAACTCATGGCTGAATCAAATTTTCATTCTTTAGATATTAATTTTATTGCCCAAATAGATGATTAGGAAGAGACGGCGACTCCAGAGATCAGTGAAGCCTTTTTAGACTCACCATGGTATGCAGATATTTATTTGTATTACTAAATTTACAAGCTCCTTCTAGATTATCAGGAACAAAAGCTAGATTTTTAAAATTAAAGGCAGTAAAATTTTGTATCATAGACTATGTACTCTTTTGGAAAGATCATGGTGGAATTTTATTAAATTGTTTTCTTAAATAAGAAGCTGACAAAGTTTTGGAAGAATTTCATGCAGGTGACTGTGGAGGACATCTCTACTAGAAAACTAAAAAGTATGTGACCTCCTTCACAATTTCCAAATATTTCAAGGAAAGAAAAAACTGTTACCCCTGCCCTTAAAACCCATCTCAACAGAAATGGATTTTCAACAATGGGGTCTTGACTTCATTGGTGAAATTCACCCTCCGTCCTCAGCCCAACACAAGTGGATTATGTTAGCCACTAACTATTTCACTAAGTGGATAGAAGCCATACCCTCTAAGCAGCCACTGACACTGTCATAATCTCCTTTTTATAAAACAACACTCTTAAGATTTGGATGCCCCCAAAAGATTATCACTGACAATGCAGTTGCATTCAAATCCAAAAGATGATTGATTTCTGTCATAAATGTCACATTACCCTTGGCCATTCTACTGCATATTACCCTCAAGGTAATGGCCTTGTTGAATCCTCCAATAAAAGCCTTGTGAACATCATCAAGAAATTACTAGAAGATAACAAGAAAACTTGGAACGAGAGGTTAGTTAATTCCCTATGGGTAGATAGACTTACCACTAAGAAATATATTAGTACATCCCCTTACCAACTTGTTTATGGAATGGAAAAACATGATGTTTTTCCATATTAATTAGGAGTACCAGTGATGAAGATAATCCAAGAGCTACAAGTTGAGACCAATGATATTCAAAGAATGATTAACCAAACCATACATTTATAGTAAACAAGAGAAGAGGTTTATTTTTAGTCTCAAGTTATCCAAGACAAGATTAAGAAGATTTTTGACAAGAAGAGTAAATAAGATGATTTCTATATAGGTGACAAAGTTTTAATGTGGGATTCAAGGAGAGAAGATAAAGGTAAACTTTGGAAATTTGATTTCCTATGGAAAATACCTTATGTTATTTATGGTTACAGAGGTAACAATCCTTTCTTTTTGAAAGAGATGGATGGATTAGATCTGTTAGGTGGACTTGTCAATGGAAAAATGCTGAAGCATTACTACTCTTTAGAAATAACCAATAGTTAAATTTGTTTACTTTATTCATTGTACATAACATTGCAGATTTTAAATTGGATTGGATGTTTCTCCTAACAAAGTTGAAGCCCAAAGAGAAGGCCCTAAGCTTTGAAAGGTAAAATATCATAAGTATGAATAATTGCAGAGCTCAAACAAAATTTACAAGGCCAACACAGTCAAGATCCAAAGGCTACTAGTCTCAAAGTTCTTGACATTTCACCAGGAAATGCCATCCCCATGTGGAGCCACTGTTAGGGTCCTATAATAATATGATTCATAATTTTTGAATTGGATTTGATTAGTCTTGTAATATGTACATACTTTTCTTTCTGTAAGTTGTTTTCCCATATTAGAAAATAAAAAATGAAAAGAGGGTAAAAGTCCTAGAAGAAAAATCAAAGAACTTAAAGAGAAAAAGATCGAAAAGAATAGGAAAAATGGACCCCAAAACAAAAAGAGATAAGAATAAGACATGAAAGTAATGCAAGTTAAAATGCCACTACTAGTTACTTTTTACTGCAAATAAATGATTATGTGCAGCTTGTTCAAAATTCCATAATCCATGATGAGTTAAATAGTTTAATCTTAACTATTTCATGCTTTAAATTTCATGTTTATAGATAGAGAATAAAGATTTTTACAAACAATATAATCTTGGCAAATCAATAGATAGTTAGAGAATAAATGAGGAGCTCAACAGTTTAATCTAAGCCCTTGGATGAAATAAGTTTAGAATTATATAGTTTCATGTTTTAAAAAGAAAAATGGATTAGGGTTTGCAAGCTCAAATGCACCCATGCAAATAAAGTAAAAAATGGTAGAATAAATTATGGGTAGGAAGAAAGCAGTTTTACAAGGCATGGATAAACATCATATGGCATATTACTAATTTCCCTCCCCACAATGTATTCTAGTACTAAAATCCTTCATTTGTAAAGACTCAGAGCATTTCTCTGACTTCTGGTGGGACCAGACCCACATCTTAATGACTGATTGGCATCAAAGTATTAGATTATACCTCATTAAAACCTTTCCCCTTCATAAAAAACCCTTTCCCTTAACATCACTATTTTTTCCCTACTCAAACCCATTTTCCTAAGTTAAAACACATTTTTACTTAGGAAAGGTAAAAACCCCTTTAATTAATTCTCATTTCATTCAAAAAACCCAAAAAATTCTATTTTCCTAATTATAAGTGTGAAATATTAAATATGGGGTCACCGTTATGAAAATCCTGCCCAAAAGACATAAGTTACACCTTACCTAGTGTAGTTGCTATTCCTGCATTCATTTCATATTAACATGTTAACCTAATGTATTATCTCCCCTTTATAAACCTTCCATCCCATATTATATTAATTCATATTTTATTAAATAACCCAATCCACATTTAACTTTTTAACCTATGTTTATTTTCCCACATGATATTTTCCCCGCTCCCCATAGGTTAAAAGCATCCCTTTATATAAATAACCCGCCTAATGTTTACATTACACCTAAATGCATTACATTTGCTATGTAAAGACATTAAAACCCTCCTATCTTCCTATCCATTTAAACATTAAAACTTTATGTTAAAACTTCATTTTAACGTATAAAGTTTAAAACCCGTCACACAAAGAAATCCTGGGCCCCATGCACAATAACCAACAACTACATCGACTAATCCTAGCCGTTTGCATCCACCCGCCAGATCCAACGGCCTAGATCTCCCATCGCAAATTTAATAGTGCGACTGTTAAATAAAATGAGATTTGCGATATAAGTTGTTTTGTCCGATTCTCTCTCCTCCATGCGTCGGAAAAGCATTGGATCGCATATGTTCAAGAAATATCGTTTACCACCTTTAAACCATATGAAAACCACTCAGTTGTAAATCAACCCCGCGCCTAAACTACTTTTGATTTGAATTGATTGGTATTAAATGCAAACACTGTTCAATTCAAATTATTTATAAATAAACCAACATGTACGCATTTCAAGCCTTCCGTTTCTCTTTTTGTTCATAAAACCGTTCCAGCTGAGAAAAACACATCATCGCCCTGTTTGAATGCAAGAAAACAAAAAAATTCAATCAAATTTACTGTTACGACTACTCAAAACCTCCAGACTACATTCAAAAGACCTCAACAAACTTTTTAAAGCTTCCAACTCCCAACAAACCCTTTTTCCACGTCAAATTCCTAAAATCACAGATATTTTTCAGGAAAAAGACCTATCCCTCTATCTGAAAAGAAGTATACACTTGAATTCGAACCTTTTAAAGCCTATTTTCCTAAAGAAACAACCATATTTCCTCATATATTCATCCTTGCTACAAACCCTAAAAATTTCACAGTTTCTGAAAGCGGTAATTTGTTTTTTAGCAAAATCTGATTGATTTAGCCATCTGCAGACCTTTACAAACCCTTTAAATGATCCAAGTCTTTTTTACAATGCTTAGAAGCCCTTTGTGCATAAATTTAGATGTTTCAAGACTGTTTAAGCAACAGAAAAGTACAGTAAACCCTTGCTAGCCATTCTTGAGTCTATCAAAGGTTAATAAATTGCTTTTAAAGCAAAAATTGACATTTTGAGGCAGAGAAACCCAAATTTTACCTGTTTCAGTCCAAAAGAACCCTCTGTTATACTAAAAATACCTTCTGTAACAAGACACATTCCATATTCATCATCCAAATTCCTCAGACACCTTCTGTAACCCTCCATATTCATTATCCAAATTCCCAGAAGGAACAAGACACATTATCTCAATGTTGTCTTTTATTCTTCATTACTTTACTGATGAACATACAGATGCATCTATACTTGGTTTTCTGTCCATCTTTGTGCCTGGTCAGCCCCCTGTAGTCATCTATAATTTTGATGAGTATATTGCTGATAACATCCATGAACAACTTGTTAAACTTCCTACTGAAGATGTTTTTAGGTACACCTCATCTCTCTTTCATACGTTCCTCTACTTTCAGTCAAATAAGTTTCCAATAGCTCTTCAAAAGATGGATGTAGAGGGAAATGAACATTCTATCATTTTCTGGACTTCCTTAATCAGAAAGGAGTCAACTGAGTTCACATATGCAGACTTCACAGACTATTTTATCCATCAATTGGTAAATGTTCTTAAAACCAGTATGCAACCTAGAATCAGTGATGAAATTAAGAAGGTTTTACCATTATGAGAACAGAGCAGAACAGGTGATTTGTATTTATACCAAAATCACACTGAAGTTAGAATTTATGGGTCAAATCTCATTCCCTATAAATTTCCAAAACATTTACCAATGAGATTGTTTGCCTTAGAATATATTAGACAGATTCTAAACTCAGATTCAGAAAATTTCTTGGCTGCTAAAAAGAAAAACCAGTTTAAATTGAAAAACCAAGTGGGTCCCTTCATATGCGATAGCAGAGAAGCAGGTGCAGAGGCAGCAAATAAGTTGTTAGAGTATAAGTTCAGTGAAAGTTTCCTTTGGTACTATGATCCATATGGTATAATCAGCAAGATGAGGGTAAAATGTAAATTAACCCCATATGTTCACGACAAGAAGCCTAACATTGAGACTTTTTCTAACCAATTTGAATGGTTAGAAAATACATTGGTAGAAGCTATTCAACATAGCGATACTAGTCACATTCTGCAACATCAGCTCAGGAAGACAGAGGTACAAAACAAAAAAGGGAAGAAGGCTCATATACTGCTTAAACTACCATAGAAACCAAATTTAAACTCAGGTACACCAAGAAAACAAAGACAAATCCAGCAGATAAAGCAAAAGAGACAGTGGAGATTTTAGATACAGAGGTTCCAGATAAAGACACTATGCCCCCCACAAAGATTGAAAATGAGCAGCAACCTACTACTTCTAACACACAAATGATTTAGAAATAGAAAAGTGTGGAAGTATCTTCATCAAAACAGACAGAGGATAAAGAAATGGATATCAAAGAAAAGTGTAAATAGTTTAAAACTGAAAATGAGGAAATCAAGAATGAAATATATTCTCAATACTTGAAGTAGACTCCAGGGGTTCAAAATAGGCTGCTTTTAGCCTTTGATTATAAAAATAATAAATTGTTGATGTCAGTACTTCAACCTACAGTGCAAACACCTAAAACAACAACTGACTATAAAAAGGTTGATTTTGAAGTACCAGTCCAAGACATTGATCCCTTAGACCAAATTGAATTCCACACGAAAAGCTCATAAATGCTATATTCTACAATGACCACAAAATAAATGAGTGTTCAAAAGCTCCAGAATGCTATGAAAAATATGAAATATCAGCTCAAGGTTGAAAAATCTTCCTCATATGCTAAAGACACCAAAATTATATCTTTATAGAAGTTAGTGATTGAAGTGGGTTATGACCCTTCTAATGTGAAAGCTACAGAAGAACTAGTAAAAAAGAGAAATTTTGATATTGCAGCACTCAGAAAACAATTAAAATTACCCCCTACAGAGCATCCATAGGCTAAATATATTATACAGGAATCAAACCAAAAGGATGAGATGATTAATCTCATATTATAGATGACAACACAAATTAAGGAGATGGAAATTGAGATGGATAAACTAGTCCAAGAAAAGGAGGCCACTAAAGAAAAATAAATCCCTGCAACTGTAATTCCTATGGTGACCACATCGGTCCCATCCACTTTAGCAGAAGAATTGGCTCCAAAGGTTCCATCGGCCATAGCAGTGCGAGCCACTTCATCCACCACTTCTGCCACTGAGTCTTCTACTTCAACAGTTCAACAATCAGATGAGGCCAGGAAATTGATAAAAGAAATTGAAGAAATATCCATACAAACTAATGAAATCAACAGATTAAAGGAGAAAATAAAGAATCTTGAAGATGCCAAGAAGTTAGCACAGATCAATGCTAAAACTGAAGAGCAAAAAGCTGAGAGATTAAGTGAACAGTTAAAGAAGTTGGAAACAGAGTTGACCTTAAAAGAGCCTATGGCACATATCAAAAATCAATTATGGACCAATATAATTGAATCAGTAAATGATACTTGGCCATCAATACAAGTGATCTATGAATAAAAGGACTTGCTAAAAGTAGCTAGAGAAGAAATACAGAAGACCAAAGATGAATTGGGCACCAAACCTAAAGAAGCATTGGAAATTATTAAATTCCTCAACTCTAAAAATAAGCAAGAATTAAATGAAATAGGAATAACAGATAGGACATAAACCATACTGGAGGTAAGAAAAGTAATTTCCAAGAAGAACCTAATGAAACAGTTGGAAGAAAAGTGCCAAAATATCGATGTAGCCCTCACAATATTCATGGTGAAATTTGACATTTTGAGGAAAAAACGACTTCCTAATCTTCTACTAAACAATGATAAATTGATGAAACAAGAAGATTATGATAAAAATATAAGGGAATTTTCCAAAGAATAGGTGAACAAATAAGATTGTCAAGGGATTCCAACATGTAAAGTTTTACACAAAAGCATTGAAAATCTATTTTATTTATAACATGAGATAAAACACCTTTTTGTGGTCAAGCCAACTTTCGTAAGATACATAAAAGCAGATGAAAACTTCTGTAAACTCATGCAGATCAAATTACCAAAGGAAGAATTATGGGAGAAGCTTACAGATTTGTTGTAAAAAAAAAAAAAATCAGTTTGCAGTAAGAAAAGATGAAAAACAGAGTTGTTGTTTTTACTACACAATAAACAGATTTTTAAACAGTAAAACAGTTTTCAGAGGTTAAAGTGTATCAGCAGTCAAAGAGTATCAGTTGAAAAAGAGTATCAAATGAAAGAGGAAGACTAAAACAGATTAAAGATCATATTTCCAGCATGAGGGACACTTCAACTGTCCAACTGCAACCCAAATCCAAATAACATGATATTTAATTTCAATAATAGAACAACTACAATTTGTTAAGCAACTGTCACTATCTTCTTGTAAAAAGATATTTTATTTTCCAAGAAACATTGCCAAGGTTGTTCTAGGATATTTTGTACTAATTTTTGTATAAATACTTCATAATTTGAAGTATTGAGTGTGGATTAATTGCTGAAGATTTCTATAGCTGTAATATTCTGAACCTAAGGGTTTTTGTATCAAGTTCAAGTCAGAAGACTGGATCTCAAACAATAAAGCATCATATTACTGGATTCATGTGTTGGGCCCCACTGAAGTGAAGTATTTTCGAATGTTATTTGTCAATTCTCTTATGTTTTTCATCCATTCATGAATGCATTCTAAATTTTAATGTGAAATCAAGAATTATTATATCAGAATTTGTTAAAGGCACTCTGTTATTGACTAGTTTTCATTTGAATGATTTTTGTTGATATCCAGACTAGGGAACCCTTAATTGCTCCCTAATTTCGATTGAACTCTCCCTCTTCATTCTTTATCCGGATCAAAGAATTCTTAATTGCTCTTTATTTTGATTCAAACCATTTCACCATCAACCTTTGAAGATCTAAAGTGACTCTACTATCTTGCCCAGTGAAAATTTGACTTTAGAACTTGATCTTGATCTATATGCTTAACACATTGACTCCATTTTCCCTATTAATTACGGATCCATAACTATCCTTCTCATTAAGTGATTTTCCCACCAAAACAAATCAAAACCCCAAAACCAATTTTCCCTATATAACTAGCCTAAAATCAGATACAAAAAACAAAGTTAAATCTTATAGAGAGAGCCCTCTCTAAGCCTTAGGAAGGCTCGATCCTAAAGCTTAAAAGTAGTTTTGTGGTTACCTCTGATATTCTTTAAACTATAAAACAAAATATCACAACTTTGAGAATTATTAGAGTGATAACACATACCAAGGTGGGATCAACATTTTAAAGCTAAATCATTGGTTGCAGCAATTATTAGTGTATTTCAGAGTTCATCATATAGAGGAGGAACATAATGTTTCATTAACGCAACTGAAATTAGAGGGCCATGCATTGAATTGGTCGGAAATCGATGCAGAGGCCTTGAGCTTGGAGGGAGATCATCCTCCAATGACTAAGTGGGAGGACTTTAAAACCCTCATAAAGTCACAATTTTACCCTATTGGGTATGTAGAGGATCAGTGGATCTAGTGGCACTACTTCAAGAAGAAACAAAGGTAGAGTGTACAAGATTACACCACAAAATTTAGAAGGATGGCAATAATGTTGAGTATCTCCCCAAAGAACTCAGATGTACTCCTCAAGTATCTAGGGGTTCTACATAACCATTTGCGTAATCAAGTGATATTTTTCAAGCCCATATCGATGGATGAGGCTTGTGTACAAGCACAACACTTGGATAAAATGGGTCTGAAGAAAGGGAAATCAAGTGGATCGAAGTAAAAGTAGCAACAAAATACTTCTAAGGAGGGAAAGAAGAGTTGGAAAAGGGGAAAAGATAAAAGGATAGAATCCACAACACACCAGTGCAAATATTCCAACAACCACTACAACCACAACAATATTGATGGTCCTATAGAGGAGAAGTGTTGGAAGTTACATGTACAGTTTAACCTGAATAATAAAAAGAAAGACAATAGGAAGAAGAATCTCATGGCGACTGATTTTAGCAACAAATTTTAAATTAGCTTGGACGTGGATTAGAATATCGCCTATACATTAGTGCAAAAGGAGGTGAATCTTAGTAGCCTTCAGCAACAAGAAGAGAAATATATTACCCAACATTTCCATATAAAGATATAAGTTAATAAGACAAGATTGATGCTCTGTTTGGTTCAGGATCGTAGGTGAATCTCATTGCAGTAGATCTGCTCAACAACTTGGGATTAGAAGTTCATGATCATCCAAGCCCATATCCATTTGGATGGGTAAATAAGGATGCATATTTGAAGGTAACAAAATAATGAAAATTTAGAGTTTCTATCAGTGCTTCTTTAATTGTTGAAGTAGAACTAGGTTTTTTTATTAGTGCTGATTTTATTGAAGGAGATTTATTACAAGATTAAACAACTCTATTCAATTATATTCTTAATTGTTGAAATTGAACTTAGGATGCTTTATAAGATACGTGAAACACTTTGAGGCATTTATTGGTTGGTTATACAATAACTAAAAATAACAAAATCAAGGTTTGGTACTCTGTAAAATATAGTTTTTTGCAAGTGACACAGAGTGAACAAGTCAATAAATGCATTGCAAGGTAGTATTGCACAACTAAAAGTGACAGAAAAAAAAAAAACAAAAACAAAAATTGTAAATGACTCTAGGTGTTAAACCATGTAATAATAGTATTGACTTCAATGTATCATAATTATATTTATATATTAAAATTAATACTCTATGCAAGTATACAATATACATATATGACTATTTTTGCTACAATTCCACATACACAATTTAGGACTATATTTATCCCAATGAGAGATAGAGAGAGGGGCATAGAAACCATATTATAAGAAAATCATTAATATTGTCAAATAAGAATGAAAACAACTATCACTAGTGGTTATCCACAAGTGTGAGTTTATTCATCATTGTTATTCAAAGAAAACCATGCCATCTATGATTATCCATTAGTGATCTATAAGGTTGTAGGCTTAGTTAGAAATAATTAATTCCTACTTGTCTATGGTTGTAATTCTGCATTTGAGGAGTTTGTTCCTACATAATAGGAAGTAGCTAGAATATAGTTTCTCCTAGTTTAGTGTGTGGTTGAGAGAATCTCTCAACCACATTACTGTACGTCCAAGATAGAATTCCTATCTTGAGACTATTGCTTGTATAAATATGTGTGTAACATATTTGATTGTAATATAGAATTTGATTAGAGTTTGCAGTGTGATATTTTATCTTGGTATCAGAGCTTCAGAGCGAGTGTAGTTGTCTAATTTTATTATATGTTTTTCCATTGAAAGTTGCGTGGATAATGAGCGATCTGCCAAAGCGAGCGTGGTGCTGATCTTGATTCTGTAGCCAATGGATAGATCGAAGTGAGACATGGCGGTTGCATTGAACATGTTGCCGCTGGGTCTTCTGCATTTTCTCTGCTATGATTGATTCTTCAATGGTTCATGCGTGGATCGATGTGGAGAAATTAATGGATCGAGTGTGGGCAGGGAGGGACCACCAAGGCATCCTCGTCGGCCTCGTTGCTTGCGGGTTCATGTTCATGAGCCAGGAGATCGGCGCTGCCATGGGCTGCATCGTGGGCAGAGAGAGATTAAGTCTCGGATTTGCTCTCAAAATTTTCATGTTATCCTGTTGATTTGGACGTGCCATCTCCTTGTTTGCAGTGCTATAATAATTCCCTATTAAAAATTGGGTGATCATATTCAGATTGATTCTTTCGTGGATCTGAAGTTTCCTGCATATAATTTATAAGGACCGCAAAAAATTATTTATAGGGCACGTCTGATCAGATCTTGCATGGGTGTTTAGTTTATTGAATATTCATAGTATTGGCTACACCCTGTGCAAGTTGCAGGACGCTAAGAAGGAGGTGTGGAGAAAAATGTGTGCTGGCTCCTTACTTCCCATCAAATGATATTGAGAAGTTTGCAACTGTGCACAGAATATTTGGAGCGAGCAACGTCATCAGGATTCTTTAGAATATTGATAACGAACATAGATATGATGCAGTGAGAAGTATGGTGTATGAAGCGATGACAAGGCTGCGGGATCCCATGTATGGTTGTGCAGGCGCAATTTTCCAGCTACAGCAGAATGTATGCTATTAGCAAGCTCAGAATATTAAAGGATGTTTTGGGGATTCCATGCTCTTTATTGAGTGCTTGAAAAATGGTTGTTGAACTTTGCTGCACTATACCAGAACGTGGTGCTCGTTTGGCAGGAGCTGGGGTTGCTGGAATATTGAAAAGAGGTAATTTCCAACATTAATATATCATTCAAGAGATGGCTCATGTGTTGGACCTGCTCTCCTGGCTGCATCTCACTCGATATGCACAGAGAGAGAAGTTTATGTTACCATCCAAATTTTTTAATTCTCTGATGATGTTTTTTAAATTTGTAATGTATTGATTAACTGTCATGACAATGAAACTGGTTTTAATTTAAGTGACATTAGTATGACCAACTATTGTCACAATTATGAGTGTGTGTTGGAGCTGGTCATTCCAACACTAAGCAAATTTGTAGGGTATGATGAAGACATGACAGTGAAAACGACATCAATTGGAGCTACGTCAGAGATTGGAGGATGATCAAATTTGTGCATGCCCGGTGTGATGGAAATAGATTGTGGAGACAGATTTGCATGTTCAATTGCGAGGATATTAGCTGGAAAATGGATCTTAGTTGTTGCAGTACGTCAGCAAGTATGAGGCAGCACGCTTGGAAGCAGTTACCAAGCCTCGATACTGTGAGCAGGGAAAGTGTCATTATGTTGCCAGGGGAGTAGATACTGAAACGCGACAGAGGATTGGACTGTGGAGTCCTGGAATATTGTTCTTGAAGGGAAAATTGTGTTCTCTTCATGTGGCTGTGAGTGCCTATGTCTAGATCATCATTTTTTGAATGCACTGCATTGAGTCCAGTTGAAAAGTCGTTAATCCGGTTTCTTTATCAATGGACCCCTCACAGGTATCATTGGAATGGTTGCTCGTATGTTTGGGAAATAATCATCTTTGGGCAGAGAGGGAATTAATGTGAAGAGTCTATGTTGTATTTTCTTGGAATCATGTTTAAATATTATTGAGCCTTATTGAGCCTAGCTAACTCAATGTAGGTAAAGTTATTTTGTTATAATTAGCTACTCTAACAAATGACAGGTGAAACGTGGAGTTCCAAGAATTTATTTGATAATGACAAAGATGCCCAAGATGTGAACAATGAAAAGACGAGTTAAAGGAGCAGCAATAACGTTTATGGTGGACAAAAAAGTAGATGTTTGTTTGAGTTAGTGTGGTTTGTGGAATAGACTCCCTAGCATGTTATAAGCAAGTCTAGTTGGTTGTTGCAATGGTCATTATGTGTACCTAGAAACTCCAAAATGCTGAAGTATGGAATGTAAGCCTTATAAAGGCATCTGAAAGTTCATGGTGATATTAAAACCACTTTGTAATGGTTTTTGGTGAGCCAGAAACCACACATATATCGCCTTTGTGGCTGGTTGGTGGTGAGCCAGAAACCACCTATAGATCCTTTGTGGCTGGATCGCCTTTATGGCTAAAAAGTGCCTTGTGGCTGCGTGTACACGAGAGCTTTGTGCTCGGGAGAGAAGGTGGACTGCAGTAACGCCTGGCTCATAGTCTCAGATGATTCATTAATCTCTGATCAGAAGGGAGTTGGCGTGCTTTCTTCGCTGACAGTCGTGCTAAGAAGCGCAATTGGCGTGACTATTCAGTAGATACTCGCGCCAACGCGCCAAATCACAGGATTGGCGCGGAAGCGCATGATAAACCCACATCAAGATTTTAATTTGCAAAGTTTTTGTTCTGCGCGCGGATTTTTTGTTCGGGAAGACACCACCTCACCTTCAGTGGAAGATCCGCGGGAAGCCTCACCTTCGTTGGAAGATCTGCGGGAGTTGTGGATCTGTCCGACAGAGGCAGCTTGTGTTTTGGAAATTCTGCACATGCAATGCGTCTGATGGTGGTGGATTTATAGGTACATATATGCAGTGATAATGGTCGACATAATCATGTATGCGAAGGACATCCTACAGGACTAGCAGTTGCAGTGGTTGGTACCCATGCATTCCGGTGGATGGTTTCTCTTTTATATGGACGTCGACATATTCTTTGTTGTGTTTGACCACAACCAGACTTTGTGAATTAACATCATGACAAGTATTCATTAAGGGTGGGAGTTAGAAATAATTAATTCCTATTTGTCTATGGTTGTAATTCTCCATTTGAGGAGTTCATTCCTACATAATAGGAAGTAGCTAGAATATAGTTTCTCCTAGTTTAGTGTGTGGTTGAGAGAATCTCTCAACCACATTACTGTACGTCCAAGATAGAATTCCTATCTTGAGACTATTTCTTGTATAAATATGTGTGTAACATCTTTTATTGTAATATAGAATTTGATTAGAGTTTGCAGTGTGATATTTTATCTAGCTTAACTTATTTCCTTAAATCCAAGGAAGATAGACTATTAGCCAATAAAAAAATATCTTTATGTATTATTATAGGACCAAAAAAGTAGTTTTAGCCCCCTATAATGTCCATAAATACCTAGTATTTACTATTCTCCATGAATGTTGAAGCTAGGCGAAAGCCATGTAATATCAAATGTTTAACTAGACTTTAACTTGACCTAGAAAATAACTATTTTCATAGTAACTTAAATAATTAATTAAAAAATAAAACTATATTATAATTAGGAAGTAATCTATATATATATATATATATATATATATATATATATATATATATATATATATATATATATATATCTATAGCAAGAGCCTAGAGGGATCAAAACTTTTGTGGTGAAAACCTCTTTTAGAGTGGAAAAAATGAACAAAATGTTTGCACCTAGATTTGATCTTTTTGGGAGTCAACTACAAAGTTGACAAAAAAATATACATAAAAAAACCACAATGTAAAATACTGAGATTACTTGAAATATTTTAATTTCCTTATATTTGTTTTTTTTTTTACTTTTAATTATTCTTCTAGAATTGAAATATGTTATTATGATCAACACTAAAATATTTTTTCATTTACATTCTATAACATACACCGATAACTTCACATGGAAATGTAAGGACTTAAAATTTTCTATACAACTTATGTACGGGTAACTATCCAAATCACTATTAAATATTCGTTACTCATCATTACATAGAATGTTCACCAATTCATAGTGTAACCTTAGTATAAGAATAGTAAGTTGCTTAACCATTAACAACCTATATTGTAGTACATTAACATAAAACTTTATGATGTAACCTTACATTCATGCATTATTCATGTAGTCATCACATACTTGACATTATGAACATCACAACAAGAAAGGAATCAACATCATCAATTTGACACAATAATCAATCACATCATTGAACACCAATATACCCTAGAAACCCTGTAGGGTGAAAACCAACAAACGTTTAATTTTATTATTAAACGCTCGTGAGGGTGTTCACCCCTCACTCAATGGCTTATAAGGGAGACCATCCCTTAACCATTGTTATAATTCTTACAAATAAATATACGAATATCTAGCTTAAAGCCATTACAATAAATATGATAGCATTTACCCACTAATCTTCATATCTTCATATATTGGTGGCATGGATGTACCTACAATGGACCATCGTACATTGGATCATCCTGCAGCTCACACTCATTTGCATGAACCATAATCATTTATCTGCCACCATGTTACCTTCAACATACATTGATGTCAAGATTCATAAATTATTAATCAACCATTTCATAAATCTATACTAGAGAAGCTTCTCTATCTACTCATGTATATTCATGACATGAAAATAAAATATTTTGACATGTTTCCTTAAACAGCACATACTACATATGTGCTAGTTATAATTAATCACATTAACTAATGTTTCCCTCGCATAATCACACATTCCTGCAAGACAATAGATACATCTCCCAAACATTTCTTTTAAAGAAACTGATACATTAGTTACGATCTTCGTACATGCGATTTACATAAATTTAATCAAAATAACTAATCCTTAAGCTATTAATTTTGGTGCATGAAAGGAAATCTAACATAAAAAATGTTGTTCCCACGCATGCAAATGCATATAGATTCCAAAAGAGTCTTCCCAAAGGAATGCTTACACAACAGAGCACATAGCTTCCAAAAGAGTATTCCCAAAGGAATGCTTACACAATAGAGCACATAGCTTCCAAAAGTGTCTTCCCAAAGGAATTCTTAACACAAGAGAGCATGCAAACGCAAGTTTTCTTTCTGTAACACTAATGTAATAAAGGATACAAATACATGTCTTCTTTTTCAAAGAATATACTAACAATCCTTTCCAATGTAGTCTAACACAACATGCTATGTTTTCCACATACAAATATGTATATTCTTTTCAACAAAAGCTAACACAAATATTGCATACATATACATGATCTTATTCCAAATGAAACTAACATAATAGTTATGATAGCACAAAGCACTCACAAAAAATTCTTCCTAAAGAAACATTATAAATCAATATTTCTTCTATCAATGCAAAGAATATATCTCTATAACGCAATGGATATTCTTTGTGCATGCCATAGCTTATCATAATAGCTCTTCTTTAATGTACGTAACACATAACACAATCACTATTCTTTGTGCATGCAAGAGCTTATCATAACAACTCTTCTTTAATGTACGTAAGACATATTCCCTTCTTGGAATTACACCTTCATTAACTATTATTTTCCTGTAATAAATAATTCCTCCTCAAAAGGAAGTCAATATAACCTAGTTTCTTTCTCTTTCTACATGTAGCTTCTCCCAAAGGAAAGCATGTAGTTTCTCCCAAGGAAATCTAATATCATAGTTGATCCCCTTATGCATACAAGTTATGTTTCTTTTCCAAAAAGTATCTTTTCCAAAAGAGGGCTATTTACCATAACAATTATTTTCCAAAAAGTAATTATTATTTTTATATTCTCAAGAGATCATTCTTTTCAAGAAACATATATAAAACAACATAATATTTTACTAAGAAGTAATTGTTATGATTTTTCCCAAAGAAAATATTATGAGAAACTAACATGTGTTCTTCATGAAACTCCTTAACTTATCTTCCAACCCATGAAATATCTTCAAGAATTAACTACTAAATTCTTTTCAAGAAAAATAACCTTATGAACTTATCTTTTATGTGTATAAACTCTATTTCCTTATAGAAATGTTTAATGCTTATTAATGGTGGGCTGGTTGCAGGATTCACAGATAAACTCTCAAACTTTGAGACAATTTATTTTAATTCGGGTGGAACCTCTTCACGGTTTTCCTTTTCTATATCAGTCATCAACCTCCAATTTAAAACACAAAATTCAATTGCTTTAAAACCCACTTTACCACCCTTTTATAAATGACAGAACCTAAATTATATAATATATATATAATGCAGTAATAATGAAAACCATACATCGCAAATATTTGCTAAGTCGGTTTAGTTGACTCAGTGACGGACTCAACCCAATATTAAAACCTTTTCCATAATATTATCACATCCAAATTTTAGACTAAACTCCATGTAGCTTCAAATGCGAATTCCGTCGGATCAAAGAACTTAATGCGAAGGCCATCAGATCTATTGAGTGCTGGACGGACTGCTCCAATCATGAAATCTAATTTATAGATTTATCGAGGTTGTTTGAGACATTAAAGCTTCTGCAACTTAATTTGTGATAATCGTCAGACTGCAGATCGATGGTTGTAATTCCTCCAGACTCTTTACGCACTACTATTACCTGTTCTTCTCATCTCCGACAAATTTGACTTTTTGATAAATTATTCCTTAACAATTTATGAAAACCAAGTGACAGATCGAGGAATTAATGGACTTAATGATTTTTCCAGCTCTACGTTGGCTTATGGAGTTTCGATACCTCCTCAATTTCACTTGAATCATAATAGCTTGATATTACAAGAATGTATGGATGAAATTTTACAAAGAAATTCAAACACATGCCATAAGGGATTTTACGCATGCATTTATTGCCAAACCAAGACCAGTTTATAATATACTCAATGTACCATACCATACTAGACGAGCAACAACCATAACTATACTAAGATATAATTTAACATACAGAGAAATCGATTTAGTCGAGTTCAAACTGGAATCGAACAAACTCAATAATATTTCGAAGGATAATTGGAATCCTCTAGGAATTGACACTCACACACAAGGAACTCAAATTTTCTTTTAAATCAAACACTCTACGACAAAAATCCTCATTCACTTTGTCCAAACTTATATAAATAGTCCATACAAATGTTCAGATCCATTTCAAAAGGATCGAATTTGCCCAGATTTTAGATAAAATCACTTGGCATGATATTTTCCCTAAAATCCTCAACTTAAAAACTAAATACATTGAACTAATTACAAAATATTTCAAACCCCTATCTTATCAAAATAGTAAATTGCGAGCTAAAAGAGCCCACTCCTTTGCTTGTAAACTTTTTTTGTATTTTTGGAATAAAAATGAAGTCTTTTTTTCTCGAAGTCTCATGCTCCTGCATCAATTAACATTTGTCAAATACCACCAAAGTGCTTGGTAGATTTGTATATATTCCATTTATAATATGATTCATAAATTCATAAGGAACTAGAGTGCGCTCACATTATAACCTTAAGCTTTGAATAAAAGCGTTGTTAACTTAAGCAGTTAGGTTTTTAACAAGATTTAATAACCCAACATTACTAATGATAATCACGAAGGTTTAATGCATTCCTTGTAAAATCTATTCACGTTTGTTTTCTTTTCTTTTTATAAACGTACGATGAAGTTTATCATGGCATTCCTAAGTGATTATTTTTACCACTTCGTGAAAGCCTTTAATAGTCAATACTTCAACACAGGATATGAAAACATTTTCTAGAAGAAGAAAAATGAAATAGCATAGTTAACTTATCTTCAAGTGGATGATTCCTTCTCCTGACTCCTTGATTGAGCAATCATGCGAATATAAAATATCCTTATATTATTACAATGCATGAACCGCACAACTGAGTGCTCACAATTCTGCGGAGGAGAGAAGGAAAAGCTATATTGAATGGTCTCTTCCATCTCTACCTCTTCTTTATATCATTGCATTGTATTTCTCTGAGTTATACAGAATTCAAACACAACCTATCATCAAATCCTCAAACACGAGGGCCTCCTTCTTTTTAAAGAAATTCTAACCACGTTTTATAATTGACTCAATCTTCAATACACAGTACTATTACACAGCAACACACGCTTTAAAAAAAACACTACTCTATATCCTTGATCCTAGGATCTCCCGTCAGGGAATCTAGCCTAGGCTAGTCTCTCATACGAACACAGAAAATGGAAAAGGCGGAATGAAAGATGGATGCAACTTTCTACTGAGACAATAGCTCACTCAGCAGATTGCACCACATTGTGAACACCCAACACCCCAAAACCTCTCTAGAGATCTTAGGTAAATAACGAATACCCAAAGGTTGTTATCAAGAATTCATTTTCAACTTATTCTTGATTAAACAGTTAAAAATACATTAACGTAAGATTTATTTGCCATGTGTAAATACATAAGGTTGAGTAGGTATGTTGCATACTCCCCCCCTTGAAGAGAACACCATCCTCGGTGTGCTTCTCTCACTGAAACTTAAACTTATACTCATGATATAATAATATAAACAACCCAAAAGGGGCCCTTCCCCTTCACAATGAAACACTTTCTTTTCCTTAAATTCCATTAATTGAAACAAAAATGTTTTGTCCATAGTCATAAGCATGTAAAAAAAATATTCCATTTCCATTTTTAACCACTTATCCATTATTCAATTTCATAAAAATATAGAAAAATATTATACCAACTTACCATTACTTACCAATTACTGTTGGAAGTAATGATGAATTTTATACAAGCTCTCTGAGAATGGTTGAACAACCCATCAACACTCCATGGAAAGTAGTCTGTAATGTATGACTAACAAATTCAATCACATTAGTCACACCATTTCCAATCAAATGAAATACTTTAAACTATCATTCATTCATGCAATTTCAAGTGATATTTTAGTCACGGTACTCTTATAGTCTTTAGAGAGCACTAACACTCTATTCATGATAAATCATAAAAATTATAAATCACTACAACACGTGCACATTGTCTTAGCTCCTGTTAAAGACATCCACCCAGTACTTAAAAAAGTACTCAGAGAGCACCTAGCTCTCTAATCGTACCAATGGTCAATCAATGCACCATGGGCATATCCTAGCCTCTGCTAAGACATTCAAACAAATTAGTAATAAAATAAATGAACTTATACATTCAGTAATACATTTTCTAAGCATTAAGCTCCTTTCCTCTTAATATCTACATAAGATATTTACACAATCATATAAAAAATTGTTTTTAATTTAACACATAATTGATTGCTTAACTTATTCCGCTATGATAACCTCAATGGTAAAAAAAATGCTTCTCCCAACCCATGGGAGTTGGTTTCCACAACCAAATCGAGTCATTTTCACATCCAAACAGTTATTTGACAAAAAACCATTCCAGGTTTAGTATGGAATTCCACTGGCAAACTAGCTCAAGAATTCCAATGACCACTCAAGGTCTAGTATAGGATTCCTATTGACAACATCATGCCTATTCCTCTGACAACGTCCCATCTATGAGGAATTTTGGACCTCCTCCAACTAGCTCCAAAATCAATAGAGTTGCCTCAAGTTTTCCCCTCTTCACCATCTTGGCCAACTCTTTTCCCTTAATGAGATCATATATCTCTAGGGAGAGGAAATCCGGGCAGGTAAGCGCCATCAACCCCTTCGGGCAGGAAACCACCATCAACCCAAGGCCTTCTAGCCTTTCACAATTGTTGACAACTGTGTGGCATGTTGAATTTCTCTTTTAGCATTGTTTCCCATAGTAAATTACATAATGAACTATATGCACATTATAAAGAAAAAGAAACTTTATGTACATCATACATCATACTCGGCCCTCCACATCGGTCCAATGATATCTAGATTAACAGGGAACATGAATAACATACATGTGTTATACATTATTATTTCCAAAATAACACAATCATGCACATTATAACATGATACTTTATCAATTACCGTTGCAATTTTTCCATGGCACTATTTTACTTTCATAGGTTTTTCTTGTTGTCATTAAGCTAACCACGCTTAATCTCATCAACGACACTAATCATAAATATGCATTGTTAAAAAACAAAAAAAATATTCACTTTAAAATTAATTTTAGTTTCATGCATACAAGTATATATAAATAATCATTAATGCGTATGTGTTGATAACGATTTAGGTAACAGTCCAACATTTCTAATTCCAATAGTGTACTATTACCAACAGTCTGACACGTGAAGTAACTACTTGTTCATAACTTGCAATAATATTTAATAAAAAACCCTTTCATGCATATAGGTTTTATTAGTTAGTCATACAACACTAACTAATTCAATGCCACTAATAATCTTAATGCTTCCATGACATGACTCATTCAAAAACTAGTCATTCAACAACTAGTCATTATAGTCAAGTCTCACTACTTGAGCCATTGTGTATTTTTAATATCTGAAAGGGTTCATTCAATTTCATTTTAAAACACTCTATCATCCTCTTCAAGGACTTTCCCCATATCTTTCATTCATGCATTCGTTTCACACACCATCACTATACACATTCATCTTTTTCAATTAGCGCATGGTAATTTTAGTTATGTTCATTAAATGTATGAGTAATATGTCATATACCCAAATTTTAATAGTCAACTCTCACTTTCACTAGTGAGTATTCAAGTTGTTCATACAAGAAAGGTTTTATTTTCTTTTATCCTCAACATGATTCCAATGTTATGAAAAACGCTTTGCAGCAGCATTTATTACTTATTAGTCTTCAATATAGTTATAAACATGAATCACACATCTCATGTCAAAATTAAGTAGACTACTGCATATATCAATCAATATGTAGATTTCTAGAATCATACCTTAACTAATGTCCATTGGTAGCATACCTCAATTTCTTTTCACTTAAAAAATCCCAAAGGCACTAACGTTGCAACCTTTAGCTCTAATACCACTTGTAACATACACCAATAACTTCACATGGAAATGCAAGGAGTTAAAAAATTTTATACAAGTTACCCACGGGTAACTATCCAAATCACTATTAAATATTCCTTACTCATCATTAGATAGAATGTTCACCAGTCCATAGTGTAGCCTTAGTATAAGAATATTAGGTTGCTTAACCATTAACAACCTCTATTGTAATACATTAACATAAAACTTTATGATGTACCCTTACATTCATTCATTATTCACGTAGTCATCACATACTTGACATTATGAACATCACAACAATAAAGGAATCAAAATCATCAATTTGACATAATAATCAATCACATCATTGAACACCAATATACCATGTAAACCCCCTAGGGTGAAAACCAGCAAATGTTTAATTTTATTATTAAATGCTCGTGAGGGTGTTCATCCCTCACTCAATGGCTTATAAGGGAGACCATCCCTTAACCATTGCTATAAATCTTACAAAGAAATATACAAATATCTAGCTTAAATCCATTACAATAAATATGATAGCATTTACCCACTAATCTTCATATCTTGGTGGCATGGATGTACCTACAATGGACCATTGTACAGTGGATCATCCTACAGCTCGCACTCATTTGCATGAACCATAATCATTTACCTGCCACATGTTACTTTCAACATACATTGATGTCAAGATTCATTAAGTATTAATCAACCATTTCATAAATCTATACTAGAGAAGCTTCTCCATCTACTCATGTATATTCATGACATGAAAGTAAAATATCTTGACATGCTTCCTTAAACAACACATACTGCATATGTGCTAGTTATAAGTCATCGCATTAACTAATGTTTCCCTCAAATAAGAAAACATTCCTACAAGACAATAGCTACATCTCCCAAGCATTTATTTTAAAGAAATTGATACATCAGTTATGATCTTCGTGCATGCGATTTACGTAAATTTAATCAAAATAAATAACCCTTAGGCTATTACTTTTGGTGCATGAAAGGAAGGCTAACATAACAAATGTTGTTCCCATGCATGCAAATGCATACATATTCCAAAAGAGTCTTCCCAAAGGAATGCTTACACAACAGAGCACATAGCTTCCAAAAGAGTCTTCCCAAAGGAATGCTTACATAATAGAGCACATAGCTTCCAAAAGAGTCTTCCCAAAGGAATTCTTAACACAAGAGAGCATGCAAATGCAAGTTTTCTTTCTGTAACACTAATGTAATAAAGCATGCAAATACATGTCTTCTTTTTCAACGATTATACTAATAATCCTTTCCAATGTAGTCTAACACAACACACTATCTTTTCTCACATACAAATATGTATATTCTTTCCAACGAAAGCTAATACAAATATTACATACATATGCATGATCTTATTCCTAATTAAACTAACATAATAGTTATGATAGCACAAAGCACTCACAAATAATTCTTCATAAAGAAACAGTATAACTCAATATTTCGTATATCCATGCAAAGAATATATCTCTATAACACAATGGCTATTCTTTGCGCATGCCATAGCTTATCATAATAGCTTCTTTAATGTACGTAACACTTTACACAATCATTATTCTTTGTGCATGCAAGAGCTTATCATAAAAACTCTTCTTTAATGTACGTAAGGCATATTCCCTTCTTGGAATTACACCATCATTAACTATTATTTTCCTGTAAATATATAATTCCTCCTCAAAAGGAAGTCATTATAACCTAGTTTCTTTGTATTTCTACATGTAGCTTCTCCCAAAGGAAAGCATGTAGTTTCTCCCAAGAAAAGCTAATATCATAGTTGATCTCCTTATGCATACAAGTTATGTTTCTTTCCTAAAAAGTATATTTTCAAAAAGAGGGCTATTTACCATAACAATTATTTTCCAAAATTTAATTATTATTTTTATATTCTCAAGAGGTCATTCTTTTCAAGTAATAAACATATATATAAAAACATAAAATTTTACCAAGAAGTAATTATTATGATTTTACCCGAAGAAAAGATTATGAGAAACTAACATGTGTTCTTAATGAAACTTCTTAACTTATCTTCCAACCCATGAAATATCTTCAAGAATTAACTACTAAATTCTTTTCAAGAAAAATAACCTTATGAACTTATCTTTTATGTGCATAAACTCTATTTCCTTATAAAAAATTTTAATGCTTATTAAAGTTTGTCAAATACCACCAAAGTACTTGGTATGATTTTTATATATTCCATTTATAATATGATTCATAAATTCATAAGGAACTAGAGTTCACTCACATTATAACCTTAAGCTTTGAATAAAAGTGTTGTTAACTTAAGCAGTTAGGTTTTTAAGAAGATTTAATAACCCAACATTACTAATGCTAATCACGAAGGGTTAATGCATTCCTTGTAAAATCTATTCATGTTTGTTTTCTTCTTTTTTTATAAACTTATCGATGAATTTTACCATGGCATTCCTAAATGTTTATTTTTACCACTTCGTGAAAGCCTTTAACAGTCAATACTTCAACACAAGATATGAAAACATTTACCGGAAGAAGAAAAATGAAATAACATAGTTAAATTATCTTCAAGTGGTTGATTCCTTCTCCTAAATCCTTGATTGAGAAATCATGGGAATAGAAAATATCCTTATATTATAATGCATGCACTGCACAGCTGAGTGCTCACAACTCTGCGGAAAAAAGAAGGAAACACTATATTGAATGGTCTCTTCCATCTCTGCCTCTTCTTTATATCATTTCATTTTATATCATTGCATTGTATTTCTCTTAGTTACACAGAATTCAAACACAACCTCTCATCAAATCCTCAAACACAACCTCTCATCAAATCCGCAAACACGAAGGCCACCTTCTTTTCAGAAAAATGCTAACCACATTTTATAATTGACTCAATCTTCAATACGCAGTACTATTACACAACAACGCACGCTTAAAAAAAAACACTACACTATATCCTTGATCCTAGGATCTCCCATCAAGGAATCCAGCCTAGGCTAGTCTCTCATACGAACATAGAAAATGGAAAAGGTAGAATGAAAGATGGATGCAGCTTTCTACTAAGAAAATAGCTCACTCACCAGACTACACCACATTGTGAACACCCAACACCCCAAAACCTCTGAAGAGATCTCAGGTAAATAAGGAATACCCAAAGGTTGTTATCAAGAATTCGTTTTCAACCGATTTCATTTTATATCATTGCATTGTATTTCTCTCAGTTACACGAAATTCAAACACAACCTCTCATCAAATCCTCAAACATGAAGGCCTCCTTCTTTTCAAAGAAATGCTAACCACGTTTTATAATTGACTCAATCTTCAATACACAACACTATTACACAGCAACACACGCTTAAAAAAAAAACACTACATTATATCCTTGATCCTAGGATCTCCCGTCAGGGAATCCAACCTAGGCTAGTCTCTCATACGAACACAGAAAATGGAAAAGGCGGAATGAAAGATGGATGCAGCTTTCTACTAAGACAATAGCTCACTCACCAGACTGCACCACATTGTGAACACCCAACACCCCAAAATCTCTCCTGAGATCTCAGGAAAATAACGAATACCCAAGGGTTGTTATCAAGAATTCGTTTTCAATTGATTCTTGACTAAACAATTAAAAAGACATTAACTTAAGATTTATTTACCATATGTAAATACATAAGGTTGAGTAGGTATGTTACACTTTCACTCCATATACATATACATGAATTTGACGTTGAAATAAATTAGTCAACATGTATATTTAAAAACTTTATTCAAATTATGTACTAAAATATTTTTAAAAAATATATTTAAGTCATATACTAAACAACATTTTCATATTCAAAAGTGCAAATATAAATTTTTTTTGAGTTACTTTATTTCTCTATAAAGTTGATATAAAATTATGATATTTAATGTGGACATCTAAATATTTAATTTATGGTTGAGAGTAAGAGTAAAACATGTATCTTTATTTTTGTCTTTAATTATAACATTTATTTATTTATTTTAAGATTTTTTTTTAAAGGAATATGTGTCAACTTTAGTTTGAACATAGATGAAATTACACATTTCCCTCATACTAAATTATAGAATGAACCTCTCAACTTTTATATAAAATTATATATTTAAATATTTTTCCTTATACACATCTCATAATTTTTTATAAAAATTATCTTTTTTCATATTCATAGTTTATATAACATGAAAAAGAACTATGAAAAAAAACTACTTTTGTACTGTAAAAATTATCAATAGCAATATTGTTTTATATATATATAACTTCCAATGATATCTAATAATTATGTATAATTATGTTGGGGGCATTAGTTTCATTATACAAAAAAAATTATGCAGTTTACATTGTTTTATTTTAGTTACTAAATTGTTTGTACCAAAAAAAATTAGCTGACGTGTAATGTGGGCTGATTGCATAAAGAAAAATTTGGGCTAGGTCTTGAATACAATGGGTTCTCCTAACAATGTTTAAGATCCATTTATTCCAACATTTTCTATTGGATTGAAAATTTTGGGCTAGGTCTGCAATACAATGGGTTCTCCCATCAATGTTTAAGATCCATTTATTCAACATTTTCTATTGGATTTTTTTTTTTTAATGGATTCATATTTTTATGAATGAATGATATGTTATTAATTTTTTTTCCAAATATTCATTATAAAAAATTTGAAATTTCTCTTATCCTAGTTTAATAGCAACATTTAAATTTATCTTAATTTCAAATTTATTATATATTAAAACTACAAATCTTTTATACTATAATTTCTTTATGGTTTTTTTTATTTAAAAATTTCTAATTTCAAAAAACTTCTTTCTTTTATATATATATATATATATATATATATATATATATATATATATATATATATATATATATATATTATAAAAAGAATTATATATCTTTCTCTTAAATGTTGTAATTATTAAAATGTTTGAATGATAAAAAACATGATGTGCTTTTTTGTAATAAATCATAGATTCAAAGGTACTTATCTTATTTTACAAATAAGTCTCATATATAAAGTTTTCTTTTCTTAAATTGAAATTATTATTATTTATTGGAATCTAAGCTTCTGTGATCCATAATGTAAATTTGTAGAAATTTTTCGGTAATCATGCAAAGAACGAGGTCGACGCGTTTCGAACCAACCGAGTCTGGTTCATCATCGGAACTATGTGAGAGATCAGATCCAGACATTAAGACTTATTGTCTGGATCTGATCTCTCACATAGTCCTGATGATGAACCACACTGGTTGGTTCGAAACGCGTCGACCTCGTTCTTTTGCATGTGATTACTACCGAAAAATTTCTAAAAATTATTATTATTATCAATAATTTATATCCATTTTAATTTATAAAATACAAATTCTTCTAAATACAAACTTCTCTTAACATAATCATTTTTAAATATTTATAATAGATTTAAATTTAATATAAATTTATATTCATTTTTAATATATACATATTATATATCAATTTTATATTAAAAGAAACATTATTCATTCTTTTAAATACTTTTTATTTTTTTAATAAATCTCTTAAAAATATTGTGTTTACATATAAGTCCATGTCATTCTTACACAATAAACAAAAGCTACCTAGTGGCAAGGTGAAAAAAAACAACAGCAATGACATTGCCACTAGATAGCTCTTGTTTTAATAGATGTGTTTATTTTGGAATAGATTTTTTAGAATCTTATTTTTTCATTATCAATAATTATTATATAAATGATAGAGATTTAACCTATACAAAATGTTCTAAAATATTTTTAATAGTAGTTATAAATAAATAAAAATTATTTATTATAAAAATGGTTACAAAATAATTATAAATATGAGCTAAAATTTTTAGATATTTAATTTTAAAAATCCATGATCTTATAACCAAATGTATTTATAACTAAAAATCTACATAATAAAATAAGAATAAATTTCCATAATTAAGAATTTTGTTATAAATTGATTAACCTTCAAAACTTTAGAATTCAACAATGCCAATACATATGGACCATATATTTCATAATGTTCACCAAAATAAAAATAAAAATAAATAAACTCCCAAACTGTAGATAAAATTATAGTTTAATTCATTTTTTTTATAATATAAAATATTTAATATTTATCCATTTAATTTACATAATTATACTAATAACAACAAAAATAAATTATTTTCAATAACATAAAATTTAATTTTAAACAAAATAAAAATTCTCGAACACTCAAAATACCATTCACTCTAAATAACATTTAATTACAAAACAATTATTATTATAAAATTTAAAAGCCAAACTAATGCTAAATCCCATTCACTCTAAATAACATTTAATTACAAAACAATTATTATTATAAAAATTTAAAAACCAAACTAATGCTAAAATAACTAGCAAGCCTAAAATTCTCCCAAAACAATAGCGCTAACGGATTACGTGCTAGAGGAAAGAGGTCCTTAGATATTTCAAATCTTAAATCTCAAGCAAATTCATAGTGTAGCAATTAGTTATTATTATTTTATTTTTTTTAGAAATTTGGTAGTACATTTCTAATCATTCATTTAATCAAAATAGTAGGTTACATTATTAGATTATGTATTTGGTACCTTCAACCTGCCCGTAGGAAACCAGGTATGTTGGCCACCTCAAAGAATTATAAGCCAACCAAACTTGGAACAATTTAAATTTGTCTCTAGCTACCTTAACAGATATATTATCTACTACATCTAACATGACATACAAACAAAATAAATGTTATCCGCTCTTTGCATATAAAAAAAAAATCTCTCAACTCATTCATCTGAAGATTCAATGGGTGTTGGATCCCTAACACTCGACCTAGGCATATCAACTTTGTTCATGCTCTAGAGTTGTCGTTCTATTCGACCAAGGCAGACATTCTGATGATGTTGCTGGAGGTGAATTTCCTGGATATCCCTGCGAATTTTTGCTAATATGGAGGTTGCCTTCAGATCTCTTCCTATCTCTTGAACAATGACAATGGATTTAGCCATTAAACACTTCATAGTCCAATAAATATGAATATGAATAGACTGCTTAAATAATGACAGTATGCCTCTATTATTCCCAAGGTCAGTCAACATCAGACATATTTCATCATCAGGGATGTCTTCCTCCACTATAGTTTGAAGGTCTTGTTCCCATCCAAAAATAAAGGATTTTACATAGCTAGGTGTCCCCACTCCATAGGCATTGAAGAGGTTCTGCATAATTTCCTTGCCAGATTTCCTTCCCCTTTTACTAGGCCCCACTTTTGCCTTTCCTTTGTCCTTGCCCTCTTTTTTCCCATCCTGTGATTTCACCATTTTTTTTTAGGCTAGTCTCCCAATAGCTCAAAGTTTACCCATATCCACACCAGGGTTCTCCCCCAATGTGCAAAGGCTTGAGGGTAAGAGATGTTAAGAAGACCTGTAGAAGGAAACAAAGTAACAGTATTGAATTTAGTCAGCTTACATAGAATATTATCCTGCTTATTGAGGGTCGCCACCTCAACCATTTTCATATTATCTTGATCGTCTATCCAGATTCCTTTTTCCCTGGAAGTTTTTCTGTTTTCAGCCAGCAGCAACCTCTTAAGATGCTCTAAGAGAAATTTACACTTCTCTTATCCCTTAGTTCCAAAAACAAGGCATCACAAGCGTGCCTCAGCCTTCAGAATTTTGGAATATTTCCACTTCTCAACTTGGGCATGGAGTAAATACTTGACATACAGGAGCGAGATGTTCCCACTCACCACAGAAAATGAGACAGAGCCCGAAAAAATACTGAAACCAACAAACTGGTCAACTAATCCCATTCATCCCAAGAATAAAAGCTCGAACTGCTTGATAATTGAGTCAATCCCCCCATCAGACAACAACTTGGAGTCAGGCATACTTAACAAGTTACCCCCGACCCTATTGACATAATCAATTGAACCCTAAAACCCCAAATGGTCATTGTAAGACATGCATGCGAGTTCATAAAATTGCCTTGCAGAACTCAAAAATTGACAAGCAAAGTTGTGGAATTGACATGTAGAGGTATAAACTTGACAAGCAGAGTTATGAAATTGACATGCAGAGGTATACACTTGATATGGAACGATGTAGATTTTACATGAAAAACTATTTAGATGACATGCAGGGTTATCAAAACAATTATAATAACAGACTAGGTCGGGGCTCAGGGTTTCCCCATCAATTTCGCTCTCCACCACCCCTGCAATCTCCATTCCTGGGATACAGGAACTAACCCGACCAACAAATTGATAGACATTGATGGAATCATGAAGGAGTACCAGAGCAAGATTTCCATACGAAATTAAAACCCAGAAATCGGACTGGCAGGGCTATCAGCCTTAGAAAACCATATGAAATTCCTCCCAGATAGAGCATAATCCGAAATAAACATCTTAACTAAAGCAGGGTGGTACACATCCATTCCAAGTGTAGAACAAAGAATCAAAGCATACAGACAAATCCCTTTCCTTATTGTAGAGACAGTCATACTCAGAAAGAGACAAGATATGAGAACAAACCGAGGAACCGATACACAGATTTTTCCAACTCCCTCTTCTGCTCACTTTCCTTCTACCCAAATGCCTTCACTACCTACTCCACAATCATCAGTTCAGTAACTAACACAATGTTTTTACCCGACCATTTCTCCCTCCAATGCTAGCGTTTTCCCCAAAAATGTTCTGGCATTCCTCGTTATCTTCCATCTACATTAACTGTCGTCATTATTCAGCATGGGTGAAGCTACCCGCCACTGCCACCGGGTGTCATCAATATTATTATGTGTTGCCCGCATGGCCTCCTGACACCTCACACCTCCCGCGACACACTTAGCACCCTGATCGGGGAGTCTCACTTTGGCTATTGTCTTTGTCCACTATCTCTTGCAAGGTTTCAAGCCCGGTCTCCTATATCAATCTATCCCGAGTTATGTCAAGAAGCCTTCCTTGGTGGTTACACCCCCAATTTACAAGAAGATTAGCTACTGCATTTCCCACTCTGCGGATATGATTAGACCATATTAGCTTCTTTTTTTTCATTTTCTATGTGTTAAAAATTAAACTGATCTATTCAATATGTTTAAAAAAATAAAAATAAACATAAAGCCATGAACCAGGTTAAATTGCATGCCTCCATTAGTTTATAAAAACTTGGTATTCGGGATTAGATGCCAATAGCATTGATATTACCCTCCATTTACAAAGAAATGGCTACAGATGTTTTTCCATTTGTTGAAATATTTACGATGAACCATTGTTTTTGAAATATTCTGTGTTGGGAAAAGACCATATGACACATTTTTATAATTTTTATAAAATTTGTTTCTTAAATTACTAAAATAATTTAAACTATCTTATTAAATTTTGTTTTTTTTAAATAACTAATCTTTTTTATTTGGAAATCACTCACTCCAATATATTTGGAGTATATTCAATATTTTTGGCCCAAAAAATCAATACTATTTATCTTTTAAATAAAATACTTTGAGACTTGTTTTTAATTTAACTTTTATTTTCAAATAATATAATTTAAAGAAACCTATAACATATTATGGAACATTTTAAAATATGATATATGTCAACGATTTATGGGATGTTATTGGTATGAAGATCAAGATGAGGTTGTGGTTGTGATGAAGATCAGGATCAGGTTGTAACATCTCTCGATAACCTCACATGAAAATGCAAGGAGTTAGAACATTTTCGCACAAATTACCCACAGTAACTATCCAAATCACTATTCCATATTTCTCATTAATCATTATATAGCATGTTCATCAATACATAGAGTAAATTTAGTACAGGAATAGTAATTTGCATAACCATTAACAACCATTGTTGTAGTATATTAACATAAACTATATGATGTAACTTTGCATCCATTTCATGTCTCCTTTAACCACATTAATTAATCGCATACTTGACATTATGAACATTACATCAAGAAAGGAATCAACATCATCAAAATGACACAATAATAAATCACCTCATTGAACACCAATATACCCTGGAAGCCTAGTGGGGTGAAAACCAACAAAATTTTAATTTTATTATTAAATGCTCGTGAGGGTGTTCACCCCTCACTCAATGGCTTATAAGGGAGCCCATCCCTTATACATTGTTATAAAATCTTACAATGAAATATAGTTTAAATACAAATAATCTAGCTAAAATCTATTACAATTATCATGCTAACCTTTACCTACAAATCTTCAATCTTCATATCTTTTTGGCATGGTTTTTCCTATAGTGGACCATGCTACAGCTTGAACCACTAGTTACTTACCTGCCACCATGTTAAGCATAATATATCATTTTCATAAATCACCATCCTTCCCTACTATTGTTGTCACCAACATACATTGATATCAAGATTAAATAACGTATTAATTAACCCATTCATAAATATATACTAGTGATGCTTCACCATCTATTCATGTACATTCATTACATGCAAGAAAAATATCACGACATGCTTTGTTTAACAACATTTTCTATGTGCTAGTTATAAGCATGTAACCATCAAAGGACGTTGTTAATTTTAGACAACTAGGTCCAAACTCCATGTTGTGATGCTCAGATGAAGATGCCAATATTTTTATTGGACTCCTCTTTCGGAGAGGTGCAGGTCTGCCTTAAGGTTTTGTGCCCCAGCAGTTGTGTCACACACCCTCACTGATGGATATATATTGGTCAACGTTGGAGGACATTTTCACTCATCTCATCCTCACACATTTCTCTCTTCTCATATGATTGGTTCGATTTCCTTAGTGACTCTTCTCCCCACACGTGGGAAAATTCCAACAGCAACACATTTCTGATTTCGGTCTAGGGTTTCTGCAGCAAACTTTGACCAGTGTTGACTTTGGTCAACGCAAGGTCAAATCGACCTGAAACTCTCCCAAAAGTTTGATTTTATAAATATTCATTTTTTGGCACTATTCCCAAGGCAAAACATTGACTTTGACTTTTTAGCGTTGACCTAGCTATTATTGTTGCTGTTTGTGTTGACCATTGACTTTTTGGGTTGGCTTTTGAATTGACAGTTTGGTTGTCCTAGAGGGTTGTGTGGCATTGCTGGTTGGCTGACCATATTGAGACTTTGTTGGTTAAAGCATCATGTTGACCACCATAATGCACCAAGACACTTATATATTTTTGGCTTGCCATTTGTCGATCTACTAGTATGTTCTATCAGCATTTTACTTTCTTGTTTATGTGATTGTTGTCTAATATTGAAGAAAAAGTAAAGTTGCACCAACCATAGAACATCTACATAAATTTACATGGTATCGGAGCTAAGGTGAAGACAAAGCCCTAATTTATAGCAATCACCGAAGAAGAGGATGGGTTCCCCAAACTACAATGGCTTTAAGGATGATGACAAATTGACTTGGAAGGATGACTTCCATGCTTGGAATATGACATTGGATCTTAACTTGGAAGACCAAGATGTCATGGACTATGTGCAAGGTAAAATCCAAGAGCCTCCATCCACTGCAACTATTGCTGCCAAAACAAAGTATAAGAAGGGGGAGATCAAAGAAAATCTAATGACCAGGGACTCAATTCACAAGATTCTGGTTGCCTAAATCTCTGAGCTGGGCACATCCAAAGAGATGTATGATAATTTGGTCCACATGTTCAAGGCCAACAATGCGAATCAAGTCCTATTCTTCAAGAATCAATTGTAGAATCTGAAGAAAGGTAGTGATGAGTCTGTTCAATAATATTTTCTGAAGCTGACCAAGATCAGGAATAATCTGTTGGCTATCGGGGAGACAATAGGTGATCGAGAGATGGTATTCACCACACTTGTAGGTCTCTCATCTGAATGGCATGTGTTCAACACTACCATTCTCAATAACAACGTGATACCTTATTTTGACGAAGTACTATCAAGATGCGTACAAGAAGAGACAAGGATGAAGGAATATGAAAATGAATGAAATGTTTCCTTCACTGCTCATACTAAGAAGAAGAACTTTGGTGGTCCAAGGAACAATGGAAGAGTAGGGGCCCAAGGGAAGAAAGGCAAGTGTTACACTTGTCATAAGCCAGGTCACTATGCAAGAAAATTCCCTTTCAAGAAGGATTCTCTCAATGATGATGACAACAACAACAATCAGATGAATGGCAATCAAAGGTGATAGGTTCAAGGGAAAGAGGAAAGCTCCCTCCGGCGGAAACGGTCAACCTTTCAAAAGGTTGAGAAACTCCAGGTATGAGGAATCAAATGTTGTTGATAAAAGAAATGAATTCATTCTTATATTTGCCCTCTTTGATGCATCTCCACCCGACACTATGGATGTCTGTTTGATAGATAGTGGTGCCTCAAGGCACATCACTGGGTTTAAAAAATCACTTTCTAATATGGTTGAGAAGGATACTAATCTTGAAATTATCCTTGGAGATAATGCCACATATCCCGTGAAAGGGACAGGGACTCTGACCCTCCACTTGTCTCAAGGTAAAGTCCTCTATTTGCAAGATGTATTATATGTACCCGATTTGAAGAAGAACCTTGTGTCTATTTTAGCCATGGAAGACAAAGGTTTCAATGTGGCATTCATTAATGGGAAGGTGCGCATCTAGAAGAAGAGCTTCAAGGAAACTATCATGATTGGATTTAGAGCTGATACACTCTACCAGGTTGGAGGAAGTCCACTAGGAGCAATGACATGTGATATTATCCAACAAACTGATAATGGCACTGAATATGAGACGAACGATTTCAAGAACTTTTGCAGAGAAGCTGGCATCAAGAGGGATACCACAATTGTCTATACTTCTTAGCAAAATGGCATTGATGAACGAAAGAACAAGACCATTGTGGAAGTTTCCTGTGCCATGCTATGTGACCAAGGTCTACCAAAGTTTTTGTGGGAAGAAGTTGTGGACACTGTTGTGTATGTACAAAACCAATGCCCGCATTCCACTCTGCACTCCAAAACTCCTAAATATATTTTCACTGGTAAGAAACCTAACGTCTCACATTTTAAATTTTTTGGATGTCCTACTTATTTTTATGTGCCGAAAGAGAACGGGAGCAAGTTGGATGCTTCTAGGAAGAAGGGAATGTTTGTGGTCTACAGTGAAACTTCGAAGGCCTATAGAGTCTATGTGCCTAGTCAAAGGGAATTGGAGATATGCCACGTTGTCACCTTTGACGAAGATGCTTCCCTAAGGAAAGTAGTCAATCTTCCGAGATCTAAGGAAGATGATGAAGCAAGGCCTGGAAATCAAGAAGAATCGAAGGATGAGACAAGGACCGATGTTGAAGGACTGATGGACCCGATTGATCCACCTCCTTCACTGGGGAAGAGACCATCATGGCTCAGGGACACTCTCCAGAATGCCGAGGGACATATGGCCCCAAGGGGGACATTCCGTGAAAGCAAGAAGCCAAATAGATACCAAGGGTATCTAGCAGCCATGAATACTATTGTACAATCTGAGCCTGGATATTTTGAGGAAGCCATAAATCATCAAGTCTCGAAGGATGGTATACATGAAGAGTATGAGTCCATATTGAAGAATGATGTCTGGGATGTGGTTCCAAGACTGGAGGACAAAGCAGTTGTCACCTCAAAATGGCTCTACAATATCAAGCATGGATCTGATGGAAGTGCTGAAAAGTTCAAGGCAAGATTCATTGTCCGTGGCTTCTCTCAAAAGGAAGGCATAGAATATGATGACATATTTGCACCTGTGGCCCAATATACCACCATCCGATCTATCATAGCCCTTGCTACTATGCAAGGATGGAGTCTTCATCAGATGGATGTGAATACCACATTTCTGCATGGTGCGATAAAGGAAGAGGTGTATGTAGAGCAACCTCTCGGATTCAAAGTCCAGGATCGGGACACCCATGTCTAAAGGTTGAAGAAATCCCTCTATGGGTTGAAGAAAGCACCCAAAGCTTGGTACAAGAGGATAGATAGCTACCTGATGAAGCTTGGTTTCACTCGTAGTAATTTTGATCCGAATCTTTGCTTCAAGGTTGATATAGAGAAGCCTCTCATTTTGGTGTTGTATGTGGACGACCTCTTCCTAACAGGTACTGACCCTCTCATTCATCAGTTCAAGAGGGAGCTCGCTGCTGAGTTCGAGATGAAGGACCTAGGACTGATGCATTACTTCCTAGGCCTATAGGTCTGGAAGAGACTTGGCGAGATTTTCCTTTCTCAGGGAAAATACATTGTGAAGATTCTGGAAAGATTTGGTATGGTGGACTACAAGTCCGTGTCGACACCGATGGAGCTCAACTTTAAGAAGTTGAGTAGCAGCGCTGCTGGGCCCATGCTAATAAATCCTACTGAGTATCATCAACTCATAGGGGCCCTGATGTTGTTAGTGATCAATCATCCAGACATATGTTTTGCAGTGAACACTTTGAGTCAAAAGATGGTTGAGCCTCATCACACTCACTGGGTTGGTGCCAAGAATCTTTTGAGATATCTTCGGGGCACGATAAACCATGGGCTGAGATACACTATCAGGAGCATGACACTCCTTCGATATACTGATGTCAGTTGGGCTAGCAGTGTGGTGGATCATAAAATCACATCGGGATGCTACTTCACACTTGGATCCGCTTCGATATCATGAATGAGCAGGAACCAAAAGTCGGTGGCTTTGAGCACCGCGGAGGCCGAAGACATTGCAGTGAGTATGGCCTATTGTGAAGCAATTTGGTTGCGAAATATTTTAAGTGAGCTACTCAGGCATGTTCTATATAGCACCATGATACTCCATGATAACCAGAGTGGGATTCGTTTGTCCGAGAATCTCGTGTTCCACGATCGATCCAAGTATATTGATATTAGGTACCACTTTATCTGGGATATGGTATAGCGAGGCATCATAAGGCTTGATCACATAGGAACTGATGAGTAGGTCACGGATATTCTCACAAAGCCCCTGGGGAAGGTCAAGCTCCTAACCTTTCGTGAGAGTCTTGGTATCGTGGAATGACCCTATGCTGAGGGTCTTGTTGGACGATGAGTTCTCAGAGCTCGAGGGGGCTTTAGGGATAACTTCTCAGAGCTATAAGCAACCACAGGGCTAGGCTTGCCGAAACTTGTTGGTGTGCTTCTGCCCCATCGTTGTGATGATTGAGTTGGTTCACCTCTCATTATATGTGCCCCGTATGCATCCTACCCATTAAGTTCAGGGCTCATGGGAAGTACGACTCATTTGGCCAGTGAGGTGGGAAAAGTTAGAGACTAGTAGCAAAGACTGATGGACGTATCAGAGATTATCGTAATCTCTATCTAGGATGGCACAGTCCAACCACTTGATTTGGGATCAAGTCTATTGAGGTTTCGGAGCTCCTATTAAGTTCGGGTTAGATAAACCAACTTCGGGTTGGTATGAGACTCTTTGTGAGTCCTATAGGGGTTTCGTACCTCTGGGCTAAATCTATCAGTCAGGAATGATGTCTTTGTTATTGAACCACTTCTGTTCTGAAATAAAGAAGCCAACAAAGCAAGTTACAGCAGGATGACGCACGATGTTTGAATTGCACAGGTGGATGGAGTTCTCCCAAGTTGAGAGGGAGTGTTAATTTTGGACAACTAGGTCCAAACTCCATGTTATGATGCTCAAATGAAGATGCCAATATTATTATTGGACTCCTCTTTTAGAGAGGCGCAATATTGATCAAAATTTCATCTTAATTCGATGATCAGAACATTTATTTTGAATTTATTCAAAATATGTGTTGGTCAGCCTTAAGGTTTTTTGCCCCAATGGTTGTGTCACACACCCTCACTGATGGATATATAGTGGTCAATGTTGGAGAACATTTTTACTCATCTCATCCTCACACATTTCTCTCTCCTCATTTTATTGGTTCGATGTCCTTGGTGGCTCTTCTCTCCACACGTGGGAAAATACCAGCAGCAACACATTTTTTATTTCAGTCTAGGGTTTTTGCAGCAAACTTTGACCAACGCTAACTTTGGTCAACGCAATGTCAAATCGACCTGAAACTCTCCCAAAAGTTTGATTTTCTAAATCCGCATTTTTTTGCACTATTCCCAAGGCAAAATGTTGACTTTGACTTTTCAATGTTGACCTAGCGACTATTGCTGCTATTTGTGTTGACCGTTGACTTTTTGGGTTGACTTTTGAGTTGACCATTTGGCTATCCTAGAGGGTTGTGTGACATTGCTAGTTGGTTGACCATATTGAGACTTTGTTGGCTGAAGCATCCTGTTGACCGTAGTAACGCACCAACACACTTATATATTTTTGGCTTATCTATTGTCGATCTACTGGTATGTTCTATTAGTATTTTACTTTATTGTTTATGTGATTACTGTCTGATATTGAAGAAAAAGTAAAGTTGCATCAAGCATAGAACATCTACATAAATTTACATATGTCTATAAAATAAATATCACATTAACTAATATTTCCTTTAGTAAAGGATGTGTTCTTGTAAGAGAAATCACTACAACTTTCTAGACATTCCTTTAAAGGAAACTAACACATCAATTATGATCTTCGTGCATACGAATTAAATAAACTTTATCAAAATAACTAGCACTTCAGCTATTACTTTTGGTGCATGCAAATACGTAAATAAAACTAACACAATGAATTTTGTTCCTATCATGCAAATGTATGTATTCCAAAAGTATCCTTTTCGATGTAATCTAACACAACATGTTGTCATTTCCTGCACGCGAATGTATGTTCTTTCCCAAATGAAAGCTAACATAAATCTTGCATGCATATACATATTATTCCAAAAGAAACTAATATAATAGTTATGATAGCATAAAGTAATCACATATAATTTTTTGAAAGAAATATAACTCAATATGTCATGTGTTTCCTTTAAATTCCTTTTAATAACATGCATCTCATGTTCCTTCTCTACCAACATATCTAGTCTAATCAGTACCATGTTCACTGGATCTCTCTAGATGATAGCATTATTACAACTTCACCCATAGAGAACCTCAAATGCACTCATTTTCAAGGATTCCTGATACCCATTATTATAAGCAAACTCCACCACTAGTATATACACCTCCCACTTCCTTTCTTGATGAAAAATATGCATCCTCAACATATCCTCAAGGATCTTGTTAACCCTCTCTGTCTACCCATATGTTTATGGATGAAAAATTATGTTGAAAGCTAACGTTGTCCCCAAGCCTGCAAATAATTTCTTCCAAAACTTGGAAGTGAACTTTGAATCTCTCTCTAATATAATCTTCTTTGGAAATCCACACAACCTCACTATCTCCCTGATAAATATATGAGCTACTCCACTAGCTCAATTTTTAGACTTCACCGCAATGAAGTGAGCTACCTTTCTCAACTTGCCAACCACAATCATGATGGATTCATGCTGAATTGGTATCCTATGAAATCTGGTAATGAAGTTCATGGAAATGACCTCCCATTTCCACTCAAGAATCGGAATAAGCTGCAATAGACTAGTTGGATGCTTGCATTCAGCTTTCACCTATTTACAATCCAAGCAATTGAAAATAAACTCAGTCACCTCTTTCTTCAAATTTGTAAAATATTAGAGGTTATTAATAGTTTTTAAAGTCTTCTGGTATCTTGGGTGGCTTGAATATGGCTTGACATAAAACTCTCTCAAAATATGATTCTTCAATTCACTACTATCAGGCACATAGATCCTAATCTTGAATAAAACCAAGTCATATGTTGTGAGGTGATACTCCTCATTCTGATTAACCTCACCATGCTATTGCAATCTCTGGCTCAGTTGTTGGTACCTCGCATTACGTTTCCCTACTTGCAATATCTACTCATTTAAATTTGTCCCATGAGATTTCATATTTGAGATATTCTTTTACAGAAATAAAAACCTACGAATACGTATTCTTTCCCTAAGTGGGTGGTTCACTTAGAACAATAGAAAGAAAGATATATGATCTTTTCCTTAACGTGAATAGATAAAGGGAGAAAAACCTACATGTAATATGTTCACTTTCCCTTGCCTCCCTTCGTCGCTTTTGTCGCTCTCAATCCAACTTAACTCGCTCGATTGATACCTGCCATGGAAAATAAAAGACATAAAACAACATAAAGGCAATATGATCTATTCAAATTAAACAAATTGAATCAATTAAACTCATTAATGCACATATAAGATCATTGACATGTGCATAGGAAAGGAACAAATGTCTTTATAATGAAGTAGAAGGAAGAGTACAACCAGTTGATCGATTCATCGTCACTCATCTAGCTTGAGTCTAATCCTCGTCACATCCATCATCAACAATCCAGCAACATCACAATACATGCACACACCTTCAAGAGTTGATGTCTCACGAGAATAAAACTACTTAACAAAAATTCTTGATCTCATGTGCACTATGTTCAGTGCTCTATTTATAAGTAGATGAAGGTAGTTTGAAATAAATGAATCTTTGAATGGATTTTCTAAAAATGGATGAAGAGGTTTCCTTTTTCATGGGAATAGGAGGATAAGAGGTTTAATGACTTCATGGGTTCCAAATTCGGGGCTATCAAATGAGGTGAGAGTTGGAACAACTTCTAAAAATCACTAGAAGTCGGGGATATTCCCGGAATCCAATGAAAAATTCGCTCCCAGTCAACCAACGCACTCCAAAGTGCGCCTATATCCTCTGCAACGCAGGGTTTCATGGGAGTAGATGCTCTGCAAAGAAATTACAGTTGTCTAAGGGTGCGTTGATGGCCTGATAGGGAACTTCAACTAGCATCTAAGCAGTGAAACTTTCATGAAGGAAGACCATCAATGTGATGACTTTTTTAGCGCATGTAGCAACCAATTTAGAGTATGATAGAACCTAATGAATATTGATCTGTTTTTTTGGGATAATTCCCAAATCGACCTGTAATAGTTTCCCCCTAAAGCATGAAGTAAAAAATGAAATGTTAAATAATTTTATTTACAACATGATGAGGAGGGACTGAAGCGAACAATGACCTACATCAATTACAATACATTACATCATGATATTTTTTCATATTGTACATGAATTTTTTAGGGATTCATATCCCATACTCAACACATAAACTATCATAACATCAGAAAGTCATCTATAGATATAGAATGTCTATAGATATAGACCCATGATAGGATGACAATCTAAATAATGACCATCGTACGGATGATTTGGTACTTCCCCTGAAATCACAACCCGGATGGATGAAACTAGATCTAGGGTCTTCTATCTCATTCACTCAATCGCTTAAAGTACGAGTCTAACCATGCAAATATATGATCTGATGTCAAACATGGGAAGACACCATCTGATTAACAGCCAATGATGTGAGTCGTTAACAGACATAAGAGAAACCACCGTTGATGATAATGGCTCTCAAGGTACTGCAATATATTATGCATGGTGTGAATAGATGATTTGATGTCGAACACCATACAAAGTCTTTCAATCGAAGTCCTGTGATGTCAACATATCGATGGAAGTGAGATACATGTCGTTGATGTAAGAAAGCTCCAAGGTACTAAAAGGTTGTTTCTAAGTCAACTTCCTAGATGATGTGCTAATGTCAACAAGAAACGAATCATCATAGGAGGGAATTGATGCTTCCCCCATCAACAACACAAAACAAGAGTAATGATTTTGGAGACAAAATGTGACTGATGAAGAAATGTCAGGGATGGCGGTCATGAAATGAAGGTTTATGAGTATTTCAAAGGATGAGGAATAATTGAGTGACTTCTCTTGAGCATATCGGTGACACTGAATGAATTGGCAGCATTTGACCCAAAACCGAAGTTATGGATGCTATGATAAACTGTGAAGCATATTACCCAACCCAAAAATCACAGAGATGAAGTGAATAAGTGCCATGTTCAAGAGCAAATTTCTACCATAAAGTGTTTTATCCCTTTCCAGTTTTCCCCAGTCATTGTTGACCAGTACCTCTTTATTTTTTAACAATCTTGAGGAGGATAAAATATGATTGATGTATAATTCCACCCTTCAGGTGAATCCATTGCTATTTTCTGCTTTAACGAGTCTAGCGAAGGTGAAACTCAATCTTGTCATGATGGATAAGTCCGTCGCTATTGATGCTTTAACAATTCTAACGATAGTGAGAACTTGGTCCTTTTTCATATCTAGAGAGTTTGAAAAAAGGACTAAAAGAAATCTCCATAAGTTAATTTTTGTATAATAGCCCTCACATCCGAAAAAGCGTAAAATAATACCTGAGAGAACCTCCTAGCCATGTTTGAGTAGGGTTTTCCTTTTTCGTAATCATAGTCTATCTCAGTCCAAAAAAAAATATGAAAATATTTATGAGCAGTTGTCCTTTCGATCTCGTTAAAGGAATTGAAAGAGAACTCCATGGGGATTCCTTCTTAGCATTTAACAAAGCTCGAAAAAGTGATAAAAGTGTGCTTTCAATTATTTTTTCATGTTTAACAAAACTTGAACAAAGAGGATAAAATTATGCTTTGAATTCCTTTTTCATGTTAAATAACAAAGCTAGAAAAATAAATAAAACTATGCTTTGTGGTCAATATCGCATTTCACGATCATGCACGACTAACTCACTATAATCAGCTGCAAACTTGCTCAAGGAAACATCAAATGGATTAACAATACCTGTTTAAAATAGTAAAAATGGGTAAAAACCGTAGTTGATTCACTAAATATGCATAAATTAATCAAAAATACTATTAAATTAAGAAATTACCAAGTCATTTTTACCATTTCACCTTTACCATTTGGATTTTAATGCTCTGAGCTTGTTTTACCCTCAAACTTCAGCAGCTGATTGCGACAGATTATATGGATCATTTCTTGTGCCGTCCAGACCAGGTAGGAGATCTTACCCTCCTATTTCTATTGAATGCATTATTTTTCAGTTTCATGCACATTTTTTAGGTTTTTGGGGCCCCTAGGAAAAATATATAACTCCCTAGGGCTAGCACATCGAAAAGTGCATTGCAGAGAGGCTGGAAAGAGGCCCAGTTCCTCTGCAACACTCTGTTTCTCACTCAAGGTTGCGTTGGGCACAATTTAGAAAGTTGTATCTTTGTTTCTGCCCAAAATCTTCCCATGTTTTTGCATGAAATGGATCCTAACTTAGCCTATTGTGTGATTTAAAACTTTCATCAGATCAGAAGATCGATTACATGGCAAGAAAGAGAACATGAATAACATGATATGGTTGCCCTAAATGATCCTGGCACTATTAGAGCCCTCAGAGATTGTGGGTTTCTCAATTACTTCCGATTGTCAGGGATGAGGCAACACATGGAACTATTGCAATTCCTTATCTGTTCATGGGACCCAACAATTCAGGCATTTCACATTGGGGACAAAGTGCTCCCAATATTGGTCAATGACATTTACTTCCTCACAAGTTTATCGATACGTGGTGGCCCCATTTCACTTGCGGGCTCTGCACGTGGTGGTGAAATAGTGAAGGACTACATCTGACATTTTTTTCGACCAGGAACTGAGCCTAGTAAAGATGGAAAGATAAATATCAAAGATGTGTGTGATATGCCTTTGCACACTCTCCTATTCACTATTGCAAAACTAGCTGGAAGCATGACACTACATGTCGCGAATAGATCATACATGCAGTATGAGCTTGAGTGTCTCAAGCCAAGCATGTTCAACTGGGCTGAAGCAGTACTCCTTCAGATAAAAGAATAGTTGACCAAGGTAAAGAGTGGTAAGACCAAAAATTTCAGGTATGGGTCTATTTTGATCACTTTTGTTTTGGAGCAGGTTCCATAGATGCAACCACAGCATGTGACACAGGGATTAGCTAGTCCTAGAGATCAACGGATGCAGTAGTGGGTCAAGCTAATGGCTAGACATGTTGGTCAGCCATCCATCTCATTTTCCACTGCATTCTTCAGTTGGCTCCAAAGACAGAATATCTTCATTAAGGAGCATCCATATGCAGGGATGGATTTCCGCGGAGATCCAAATTTTATTTACCAGCCGACACTGAATAGGGTGCTATAGGTAAAATTTTGACCATATTTTTTTTATTTTCTGGGGTTGTTTTCATATTTTTGTGTTTTTTGATGTTTCCAAGAATAAACAAAAAAAATTTATGTATGCAGATGTAGGTACCATTCGACCAGTGGTTTGTGCACAGCAGGCAGGAGAATCGGCAGAAAGGACTGCCGGAAGAGAAATCCTACAAGATCTGGATTTAGCTGAGACTCTTTCTGTGTTGCAGCAGCATGTGGAGGGATTGACTCTTGGGATACCTGATGTCTGGATCGAGGAGTTACCTATGAGGCTGAAGCACTATACCATTGGTGTGCCCAACTGTTGGATGAGGTTGTTGCGCATGATAGCCCAAGCAGTGACTTATTATCATGAGCATCACTAGTTTTACTTATGTTATGTCTGTATACATTTTCGGGTCAGATGACCAATGTGTCTTAGACACAATTTTGTAGAAAAATAGATATAAATCTATATTAATTTCAGTGTTTTTCTATGATTATGTGCAATCCTATTTAATTGTATGATGTGAATTGAAAATTTATCTTTAGATATGTTTCAAATGTCTATTTAACACATAATTCGCCAGTGAATCAACCAGAGTGTTAACTTTTAAAAATACGAACTCTAAGGAACATGTGATGAATTGTTGGATATCAGATAGTATATACGCCAGTAAGTTGTAGTACAACAAGTAGTGAGTCCAGCCTGATGATGATGCGTCAAATGCCAAGTGAAATGGCATCAGAGAGTAGTTCAATCAACCCGCTATACTCAGTCATTTTGTTGGTCTATCGACCGATACAAATCCCTTGGAAACTCACTAAATAACCACTTGGATCAAATATGGCCCATGTTGCAGAGGATAAATTCTGAGTCCACGACTAGCAGCATTGACATATCCAAAAAATGGTTCCGAATATTCTGACATCTGCAAAACAAAATGCAAAATGGATTACTAACCACATGAAAAACTATAAAAGGCACACTGCTACACACACACAATCAAAGTATATAATACAGTGTTTACTACGCAAAATCAGGCATAGTAACGTTTAAGATACAACCCATTTCGAGGTTGCAACAATGGAATCCCATCATAATCTACCAACTTGTAGGCACCCTTAGCCAGAATGCACTTGACAATATAGGGGTCATGTCATAATGGTTCAAATTTCCCTATTCCTATCTTATCAGCTTCCTAATCATAAATCAAGACCAGGTCTCCTTTCGAGAAGGTGCAAGGCTTGACATTGCGGTCACATTGAACCTTAATTCATCTCCTATGCACTTCGTTGGCCAATGCGGCTTCACAATGCGTTTCATCTAGATGGATGAGATCTACAAGATGTGCCTCTTCTTCAAAAGTGTTAGGTAGCAGGTCAATTGTGAGTTTCAATGATGCTATTTCGCATTGTATCGGTAAGATAGCTTCCAGACCATAAACCAGCTGAAAGTGAGTGAATTTGGTCGCATTTCTCATTGAGGTTCAATATGCCCCCAAAGCCAAGTATAGGATCAAATTCTAGTTTCGTTTATGAAACCCAATCATGTGTTGAAGCATATGCTTAATAATCTTGTTGATAGCTTCAACTTGTCAATTAGCTTTTGGATAATATGGGGTAGAACTATCATGTGACAGTCCTAGCTTAGAAGTCAACTCATCCATCATGTGATTGCGAAAATGTTTTCCATGATCTGTGACTATGGCCTGTGGTACACCAAACCGTGAAACTACATTGTTAAAAAAGAACAATGCAGTTGTCTGTCCTGTGTTGTTGAATGTAGGCATCGCCTCGACCCACTTGGTAAAATAGTTAATGGTGACAATAATATACCCATGCCCCCCAGCTGAGTGGGGGTTACATGTCATGAATTCAATGCCCCATTTTGCAAATGGTCCAACAATGACGACAAGATGCATTGGTGTTGGTGGTAGGCGGGTTTTACGATCAAATATCTGGCAAGCATGACAACTTTTAACTGCGATAATGCAGTCACGAAATATGGTAGGCCAGAAGTAACCAGCGTGGAGAATTTTCTGCGCGGTAGTGTAGCCAAAAAAATTTCCACCGCATGTGCCATAATGGCAATCATTTAGAACTTTTTCGACTTCCTCATGCATGAGGCACCTATGTAAAATCGTTTCGACACCACGAAGATAAAGTGTATCACTGATGATCAGATAATATTTGGCTTGGTATCGAATATGTCACTGTTGCGAGCGATGGGTATTAGGCCAAAAAGTTTGGGTCTGGAGATAGATGATGAAATCTCCATACCACGGGTTAGATGACTCAATCAGAAACAAAGACTCGTCTAGAATTTATGGTTCTGTAGCAGCATTGGTACTACTCAAAGGAAGGTCACAAATAAGCTCAACAAACACCAAAGAATTCTTTGACTTGGATTTGATGAATTCCAAATCAAACTCCTACAAAATGAAGATTAATTTTGAATATTTTACCTCCAAAAATTGACATGACAGAATGTATGTCATACGGTTGTAATCCGAAATGACAATGGTCTTTCAGAGTAGGATATAATGGAGAAATATTTGTATAGCTTGAACGGCTGCCAAAGTGAGCTTCTCAATGTATGTGCACTTAACTTCCGTATCATTTAGATTATGACTCAAATAATATATCAAATTTTCAATCCCATATTCTTCTTGGACTAAAACCATAACAATGGTTGTATCTGCAATGGAAAGATACAGGAAATAGTCACTCTGATAATTTGGAGGATAGATTAATGATGCTCGGATCAAGGAATATTTAAGAACACCAAAGAAAACTTGTGCAACCTCATCCCAATGGAAGGGTGCCCCCTTTTTCAAGATTTAAGTAAATCCTTAGCCATTTCAGTGTAGTTAGGAATTAACCTCCTTAGAAATTTACCCTTCACTTGAAGTCTTTGTAACTGAAGTAGATTGGAAGGAGCGGGCAAATCAAGAATAGCCTGGACCTTCAATAGATCAAGCTGAATTCCATCTTTCGACACGACGAATCCAAGAAAACGACCAGAACCTACACCAAACACACATTTGTGTAGATTGAGGAATATTTTATAGTGACGACATCGTAAAAATATCGCTCTTAGATGTAGCAGGTGGTTAGCACATTTTCGTGAATGTGCAGGTAAGACATCCATATACGGTTGAACTATGTGCTTGATGTCATGAAAATCACAATTCATTGCCCTCTGGAATGTGGTCCCATCATTATTTAAACCAAAAGGTAGTTTACGATAGGTGAATGTTCCCAAGGGACAGATAAAAGTCGTTTTATATTGGTCCTTTGGGCAAATATTAATCTAATTGTAACCGGAGAATCCATCCATCAAAAAAAAATTGCCTTCATGGACAAAAAAGACTCCAAAGAAATACTTCACTATTCAAACATGCAAAGTTTAAGGAAACAAGCGATGTGCATGAGTTCCGAAAACAACTTAGCAAATGGCCACCACGATCATCATGTCACTCTCCTACAAATCTAGCTCTGTAATATGCTTGCAATGCGCGATAATGGCAGCGAACCCATCTGATTCGAAACCACGACTTGTAGACCAGTGAAACCAATTTAATGTCCATGTGCGACAATAGTAATGCCAATATGTGCTCCAACAGTTCATCAGGGAACGAACTCAGCCTTCTCATGGGTAAGATATGGGGTCGAGATCGGTGTTATGCTATCCACCGTGCTAGGTGGTTTTGAGAATTTTCCCAATTATGGGCCTGAGATAGTTGGAGGTCCTACTTTCATGGAATTTGTTTTTCCTTCCTTGTAGTTAGGCCCTACAATTGTTGGTCTTGTAATTAATGCTCTTTGTTGGACAGTGGGTGAGGAAAACTATATATATATATATATATACCTTATGTAAGCCATGAGAAGGAGGAGAAATAAAGAGAATACTTATCCATGAGAGCCATAGTTGTTGGCTAATGCTTAGCCATAGAGCTCGATTGTAATAAAGCTTAATTTGACGAGGGAATATAGAGGATCTTCATTCCAATTGAAGCATATCCGGAGATGTAGCCCTAGAGAGATGGAGGGGTGAACTTCGTTACCAATTGGTTGTCTCTATCTTATGTGTTTTGTGCTTCTTGATTATGTGCAGTTCATTTAATTATGTTTATGTGGACTAACATGCTCATTTAAGCCTGTATAAGCCATATTCAATTAAAAGATATTAATACCGTACACGATGGGTTTTTTTGCAGGACTTGGAAGGAAATATTCTGAGCTTCATTTCATTTTTAAAGGACATTTTTTGGCGGAATTTTTAAAGTAAGTGTTTTGGGTTGAAGTATGTATTTTGTGCAAACTTTTTAAAATGAGTTTTCTTAAAAGTAAATATTTTGTGATGCTTTTTTTAATTGAGTTTTTGTCTAAATTTTGATGTAGTGAGTTTTTTTTACAGGATTTTGAAGGAATTTTTTGAGCTTCATACTCAATTATCATGTGAAATATAAGGAATTGCAAGAGAAAATATGATCGAACAAGAGACCCTGAGGAACGTTGAGAACATGGGAGAGAATATCACCAAAAAAAAAAAGAGAAGAATGCTCAAATATTGAAAGGGAAAATTAGCCTCAACTAGAAGTTGAAGCAAGTATGTAAATGTAAATATTATAATTTGATATTTAAAATTTGACTAGTGTATTTTGAAACTTAATTTTTATTTGATGAACTAATTTTTTTTTAAAAATTGCAATGTAAACAAAGAGAGATATTCCTCAAAACATTGATGATGAGATAGAAAATTTTGAAAGAGAAAGTGAAAGAGATATTGAACCAATGATTGAAGATGTTGAAAATGTTAAAAGAAATTCAAGTGAAGAAATTGAATCACCAGGTATGTGTATATATATATATGTTGAATGTGTGATATTGAAATTATACATATTTATTAATTTAATTACTTATTGAATATGTAAACTCATTATGTACATTTAATTCTAATATGTACATATGAAATCAATATTGATGATGAAATGTTATAAAATGTTGACACTCACACATATGGAGATAAAAAAGCTGACCATGTTATATGATATCGTGTTAATCACATTATTGGTTCGTTCTTCAAAGATGAAACTATGGCATTTTAAGCCCAAATGTTGAAAAGTCTCTTAACATCAAAGAAATGAAAAGAAGCTACGACTTTATTGGGTATTCAAAAATCTACAAAAGATTTTAAAAAAAAATGAAGGAAAATGTGATACAAAATATAAATAGTGATCTAAAGTCAATTAGAATATCCAGAAAGAAAAGTGTTTTAGATGCACGTAGAGAAATACAAATGGCAGTGATTTCATCAAGTACTAAAGAGAATCTCTTGGTAAAATCTATGGCACAAGCATTAGGAACCTCACGAAAAATTTTGCACAAACATTGGAAATTTTGATTGCAAATAGATGTAAAAGATGAATTCTCTTGTTGGACAACTATCTATAGGCAACCATACAAAGACAGACATGGAGAAGATGTTAAAAAAATAATATATGAATATTGGATGAAAAATTCACGTGTTTCACCAAAAGTAAGGGATGTGATCCGAAGAAGAATAGCACAAAATCAGTACGAAGAGCATGCAAAACATTTCTTGGAAACCACTCAGATAGAGTTTTTCAACAAGTTCAAAGACAAGAATCGTGAAATTAATGTCTCAATTAGTGCTTTTGTGCAATAAAAACCATGGTATGTTAAACCTATCACTATACACGACAATTGTTGTTGTCGTTATCATGTGGAATTTCAGTTATATTATGACACATTCCTTAATTTTGGTAAAACATTTTGGAAAGATTCACCTCCTCCTTCCACTATCCATGATTTCATATCTAAAATTCTATGTGGAAGAGAAATCCATAAATTATTTTACCAAAAGAAATGTGTTGGTGGTAAAAAAATGTGATGATTGTGGAAATTTGACTAAATTTTAAAACAAATATCGTACCGATGTAAATGATCAATCATTTTCCAACATGAAAGTGAAATGGAATAGATATGAATATATTCATACATCGAGTGGTCCAAGTAGTACTACAAGTACTAAAATAATTGATTTACAAGAAGAAGAAATTTTTGTGATAGAGTTTTTGAGAAAGATTGAGACATAAATTTATAAATACACCAAGCATTCCCATAGAGCTCGATGGTAGGACTTGCAATTCAAAAAATCCTGTGATTTTTTCCACCAGGGACCATTTTGTCAATAGTTGATTTTGCAGAAAACTACACATGTTTTCCACAAAAATAAATACAGAGTGAATATTATCATTCTGACCAAGTCTCCATGCTTGTCCATATTCTATATATACATGCTGAACAAAATGTTGATCATATAGAAAGAAACAGTGAAAATTGGCATGTTATTAAAGAATATCACTTTTATATCAGTGATGATCGTACACATGATACATATTTTGTACAACATTGTTTTGAAAAGGTTTATGACTCCTTTAAAAGTTGTGAAATAAAATTAAATGAACATTAGATATGGTCAGATGGATGTGCAGGTCAATTCAAATCTTCACGATCATTCTTTTTTTTGTGTCATATTCATATGAAAACCCGCATTAAACATTATTGGAATTTCTATGAGACTGTCCATGGAAAAGGAGAACATGACGGTGCAAAGGCATGTATAAAATGAGCAGTTCGAAGATATCAAATGGACCACTCTATAAACAGACTTGTCTCAACTCAAAAATTTGTTCAAGGATGCATCGCTGCACTAAGCCATGAGACTAACTAATTAAGGGAAGTACGAAGGTACATGATGTAATTTTTATTGGATTTCTAATTTTAAACATTATTTATCACAATGATTATCATTGACGTTATTTTGAATAACTTATTTATATTCTTGTTTGAATTTTCTATATAGGTTTTTTTGGCATATTGGGGTCCAAGATGTAAATAGATCTATTGGAGATGACGTTAAAACAATAAAAGGGACTTGAAAATTGTATTCAATTAAAACAAAGCTGTCCAAAAATGTGTTTGTATTGGATAAAAGAAAATATTCTTGTTTTTTTTATATTTGCATAGACAACACAGAATCCAATAATGTTTGTGAAAAGAAAATGTATGTAAAATATTGGCAACATACAAAACTAAATACAAAGGGGAAAATGTCCATTGCAAACTTTGAAGAAATGAAATCAGAGGAGACTATAATATCATTTGAAGGTGATCGAGTTTCTGATCTTGTTAGAGAAGGTAACATTTCAATTGCTTTCAAATAATAGAGATCTAGCAATAGATAATAAAATCAAGGACACATGTTGATTTTAAAGTTAAATTTTCATGTTAATTATGATCTAAATTTAAATACATAAGTTTTTTTTATTGTGCAGGAGATGTTTTTGCTCTAGTTTCATCTACTACCAACGATGAAAATGTGAAGTATTATTTGATGTGTTGCATTGAACAAAAAATGAAATTATTGGAAAACTACGATGATAATAGGTTTACATATGACAGAGGGTCTATTATACTGAATGGTTACTTTTTCCAACAAACTCATCAAAGTCGGGATTTTGTTTACTTTCAAGACTATGAACCCGATGTCATAAGTTGTCAATATAGTCACTTGGTGTGTGCAACATGCATAAAGTTGATAGAAGTTCAATCAAATAAAAAATTGAAAATTAAGAAATGGAAAATGTCAAAAGCCGATCATGAACGGATCATTGAAGATGGCATTCCATTGGAATTTTTTTTATTGAACTGCCCAACAATTTCTTCTCTTTGGATTCATCTTTTAGAACTTCTCAAACTCAACTAAAAATTGAACTAGCCTTTTTATGTTATATGTACAAGTGTTTGCACATGTACATTGTTTTCGTACATGCCCGCGAGTAATTTATACACATGTGTACACATACACATGTAGATTATCTTGTCTTAAACGATTTCATACACTCTCTCGTACAATTTGTCATAATGTCATTATTGAAAAATGTACATATCTATGTATCTAGCATAGTTGATATAATGCAAATTTTAAGTTGCAAGTTTTTTTTTAGATGTATCTATTAAGTAAATTATAATACTCATTCTTGAATGCAAACTGTGTAGTATGTGTTTTGTAATTTCCAGTTTACTATCAACTGAAAGTAGCTTTTCTATGTACATTAATGAAAAATGTTTTGTACTGGATATATGTTTTAATGAAATTTTAAAATTTTATGATTGTTTGACACATCTAAGAACACCTAGAATTTTATGATTGTTTTTAGATATATAAATCGATATGTATTGTACTTCAATCATTTTTACATATATTCAAACATGTACGTCAATCATTTTTATGTACATATATTCATGTGAACGTCTTTTTTTTTTTGTAACTAGGGCTAAACTATATTAAAAGCATGAAAAATTGTACAGATGCAATGGGCAGAGATGGAAAGTAGTGCTTAGCCTATCTATGGCTTGGTAGTGTTCAAAATAAACCAAATTTGGGGTTTCCTCAAAGGAGAAAACCAGCCCCTTAAGAGTGTCATCCAGTCTTGTAATACAAAATATTTAGTGGCCCATATAAAAACAAAAGAACTTCAAAGTATATCCTTAGGTGACAAAAAATAGAAATTAACCTTGCTACCGAACAATCATGGAGTTCCTTCATTTTCATCCGTCGCCTGGTCCTTTTCCTCTATCAAGCACCTGTGTTCTCTAGCAATGGCTTCCTCCTCAGCTGTGGGCATTCAAGGTTTCTTCGAAGGGGCCGCGTGGACAATAGGAGCGACTGGGTACTCAGCATCGTAATCTCTGGTCCAGACACCGTCTGAGTCCATAACCCAAATGCCTATCTCCTCCGTTGTGGCCTCATAAATTGGAAGCGGGTTGGTTTTCCTGGGTAAAGGTTGCACAAATTGCAAAAGTGGATTTCATGTGGCCTCTTCTACCCTTAGGCTTCTCTGGAGTCCAAATAATATCCCCATGAATGCTATCAAACACTTGAGAAGCCAGCACATCATGGCTATCAGATGCAGAGCGCTCAATGGATTCTAATTACTGGTCGTGGCCATGGTGAGAGCGGCCTGAGAACACGCCCTTGTAGCTGCCTTTGATGGGCTTCTAACACTAGCGCAGAGCCATGGTATGGCTTCTGACCTAGAATTTTATTTAAACATGTACTTCAATCATTTTTATGTACATATATTCATGTGAACTTAAATATGTAAAACCACCTATGATTGTTTTAAATGACATGTATGATCATGAAAAATTTACTTAAATATCACCTAAACAATAGATGTATCCTAAAATTATATAGCATTCACACACATGTTCAAATGCATAACATGTACCAATGTATGTGTTAAATGTAATTTGAAATTTCCATCTAGATTCATTTTATATTTAACAAATAAAATGAAAGCTTGAGTTTTAAGAACAAAACATTATATCACAACATGTGAGCACATGCCAAATGTAGTTCAACTATCCAAAATATACACGTGTTTTATAATTTGAAATTTCCATCTAGATTATTTTTATATTTAACAAATATAATGACAACTTGAGTTTTAAAAACAAAACATTATATCACAACATGTGATCACATGCCAAATGTAGTTCAACTATCCAAAATATACACATGTATACATGTTTTGTAATTTTAAATTTCCATCTAGATTCATTTTATATTTAACAAATAAAGTGACAAATTGAGTTTTAAAAACAAAATATTATATCACAACATGTGATCACATGCCAAATGTAGTTCAACTATCCAAAATATACACGTGTGTTTTGTAATTTGAAATTTCCATCTAGATTCATTTTATATTTAACAAATAAAATGACAACTTGAGTTTTAAAAACAAAACATTATATCACAACATGTGATCACATGCCAAATGTAACTATCCAAAATTTCAAATCATTCTTGATAAAAGTAAATTTCGTTTGAAACTATATCCAAACAGTCAAATATGCCCAAAATTTATATCACACACAAACAATAAAAGTAAATATATATAACAATGTATAGTGTTACAAGTATCAAGTTATATAGAAAACTAAATATGATTGCATAGATAAGACTATATATAGAAAAGTAAATTTAAGACTATCTATCAAATAAAATGTTGCAAATGTGCATCATCAATCAAATATAGATGGATCCAGTGTCTTTTCCATCAGCGTCCTTGTTGAGCGTTGGAAAAGGTATGACCTCACCATGTGTTTTCTCATTCTTTTACTTTAAACATAACTCTTTTTACTTTAGAAAGGTGATTTATTACAGAATTATGGTAGAATTGTAAAGATTTATGTTTATTGTAAAAAGTAACTAAAAACTGCCTTTTATTGTCAAAAACAGGAATTAAGCGAGGTGAACAGCTATACCAAAGGCGAGGCTAAAGCAGGAGAAACTGTTGTTCCTCCAGTGATAGACCATATCCGGCGAAAGAGAAGAAAATCGGAACACATTGCTAAGAGAAGGCAGGGGACAGCTCAACTTCAGCCGAAAGAGTTCGAGTGATAGCTAAAAAAATAAAAGAAGTGAATCCCTCAAGATCCTTCGATCCTAAGGGAACGCTATTCAAATATTATCTCGTTCCTTGTCTTGTCCATCAAGATTGTTATATAAGGCAATGCCTTTAGATATTGAAGGAGTGGAATCATTGATTAAAGACATTCCTTTTGTAATTCTGCACTTTATTGACACTTGTGATCAGAGAGCGGTCGCTTGTAAACATTTTTATGTTCAGTTAATACAAAGACGTGTTTTCGTTCTATTCCTCAAGTTCTGAAGTAACCCAGCATTGTTTCATTGGTGCTAAGGGCCCGGCCCTGGTGGAATTAACCTGTTGTTTGTATTTCTATCCTTTAATTACTGTTGTGTGATAATTGTGTTTGGTTTTATTACGATTCCATAGTTAACTAATTACTGTTGAATTGCTTATTGATATTGTTGTGCGTGCTAATGAATTGCATTGCTATTCCATTTCAACAAAGATCTTAATTCCTGCAACATTCATCTTGTTATTACTTATAAAGCTTTGTTGTTCAACATTTAACTCTATTCAATGTTCCATTGGATTGTTGTTCCTTTCGACTACTTAATAACGTTTGATGTCGATAGGATTGGTAGGATTAGCTATTTGATTCCTTTAAGTACAGAGTTGTTGTTTAGATTAATTAGTTAGTATTTGCTGTTCAATTCCATAGTGTTGATCATTTCTGATTCATTAGTTTTAGATTGCAGAAAGATTTTTTATTTACATTGTTACAGTTTGTTGTTTATGCACATAGCCATTCAATTACAGATTGTTGTTCATTTCTAATTCTTGCTTTTAAAAAGAGTTCTTCTTCATTTACTTTCAACAGAAGTTAGTTCAATTTCGATTTCCCTTTGATTGCTTGAGAGCAAGACTGTCAACTATAGATAACATTGGTTATTGCTTCCTCATTCCCAGATTGATTGCCTTGTTCTAGTTTGATTTCAGTTGCATCAATTTCTAAAGGAATGAGTTATTGCTACTGTATCCTTGATTGATGTTTTGTAGAGTGAATAGTTAAGTTTCAGAGTATTTGAGTTATGTTATTGTAAATAGATTTCTTTTCAAGCATCCGTTTACTCTTGTATTTAGAATATTGTACTACATCTCTCACAACATTACTCTTAGCTCAAATTGCAACCTCAAACATAGTACACTCTTGAAGCAAAAATTCATTCTCGGATTGATAATTAATGTAGGATAAATAGACGTTAAAAAGACACCTTTTATACCTCAACAGTCTTGAGCCTCGTTCTGCTATCCTCTGAAAAATGGGGAACCTGTACACAACGTGTACAAACATTAAAATTTAATGTTTTAAAATTGAATGAGAATGTAGAACTTCATGTAAAAAAAAATCCATGCAATACCTCATGTAGTTCCCTCTCCATTGCCTTTTGTTGCTTGTCCATTAATACATCCTCCACGGTAAACTATACAATATACATGTACAATTATATATATATATATATATATATATATATATATATATATATATATATATATATATATATATATATATATATATATATATATATATTCAAATGAAAATGCATATAAACTAATTTGCAATAATATTAAAAAAAAGTTAGACAAATTGTTCAAATTGTTCAAATGGTGTGGATGTTCCTATATCCATCATACAATTCATCGCTAGAGTCCTTGGAGAACAGAAATCATCTCCAAAAACCTAAAATTAACAAAATTTTAAAACTATAAAATAACTCAAGATATAGATCTCATTTTATAATGAAACTTTTGAACTTCAATTTATAAATTAAACATATAAGTGAAAATTTGAATACTTGTGGCCATGGATTTGGCACATCTCCTAACAGGGAAGAACATGGTGGTTCCGAACGAAAATCATCTCTAGAAACCTAAAATTCAAAAGATTTAAAACTGTAAAATAACTCAAGATCTAGATCTCATTTTTTAATGGAACTTTTGAACTGCAATATATAACTTTAAAAAGTAAGTGAAAAATTGAATACTTGGCCGATGGATTTGGCACATCTCCTAGCAAGGAAGAAGAGGGTGGTTTTGAATGAAAATCATCTCCACAAACCTAAAATTCAACAATTTTAAAAATGTAAAATAACTCAATATCTAGATCTCATTTTTTAATGAAACTTTCACTTCAATTTATAACTTAAAACAAATTTAATGAAAAATTGTTCATACTTGTGACGGTGGATTTGGCACATTTCCTAACAAGGAAGAAGAGGGTACCTCCATAAAAAAAAACATCGTATGGAATCAGAATCTATTAACATTTAATTATATACATGTACATGTGTACACAATTATTTATTTTAAAAATATGTCATCATGTTTTGATATAATAATAGATTAAAATAATTGTACATCAACATCATGAACACTTTAAAAACACTAACATTTTCCAACATATCATCTTGATTATGAGAACCATCTTGATTGTGAGAACCTGAAGCTTCGACCGTGATATTAAAATATTTGTTCATCAAGCGCAAGAACTACAAATGGTGTTCACATATATGATACATTTTTTTTAAATTAAAATATACAAATAAATGTATATATATATGTATTTATTAAAAATTGTACATGTTAAAATATTCACCCTAACCATTGACACATACTGATCCCATGCACTCTTCCTCATGAATAATTAAGTCCTACCAACCATTGCAATAGTTATTTACATATGTTCTGAGAACTGCAATACTCATGTTATCTATCTCATCATCTGTATGATACAAAAAATTAGCACATGCATTCTCTCGTGCTCTTTGTCGATTCAGAAAAACATCAATTCCACCAATTCCACTCTTAGCATTGTCTATAATGATATCTCTTGTATCTCGACTAATTTGAGAAGTGGCATCCATCTCTGACCACAAGTTTTCTACATGAATAGGTCGACTTACCAATGGTGGCTCGAGGCGAGGCAACTCAGCATCACGCTTAGTGCCCCTATGGTCACATAGTCAACCTTTCCCAGGACTAAAAAATTCAGAGGGAAGGTCATTATAATTGGGTTTAATTCCCAAAAATAAGTCTACATAAATTAATTTTGCAAAATAAAGAGGAACTTCGTCGTTCCATGGTAGTCTTCCATAGGCAGCAAGGTGCCTATCATACAAATGGAAAGTTATATCAGGGTGCTTGAAATATTGCACATTTAGCATATTTCTTTTCGGACCTTATTTAAAAGTAAACATAGACTTGGTTGTTTATGTTGTAACTTTGTGCTTAACAACCTCCCATATATCGGGGCCCATCACTGTTCCATTTATTTTCCTCATCACTTATACAAAAGTATCAGTGGTTGGCCCAAGCATTTTGTGCACATCTACAAGTGTTCTTAAAAAGCGAGTAACTATTTCTAAGCTTTCTCGACTCTCAGCAGGGAGTTTCAAAGACACAATATCTTTCTTCAATTTTGAATAAATATGTTGACACCTTTATAATGTGCATTGTTGGATGTTTGTTTCTCAAGGTAAATCGGAAATGTCAGATGGATAAGTCATGGTTCGTGTACAACCTTCCTCTTGAATAACGTGTTTTTGCCTACGTTTTTTTCGAGCATATTTTCATCCTCAGCATCAATATAAAAATTTTGCATAAATAAAAAAACATGTGAACAAATTTGTACAAATTGAATGAAAATAATATTTAGATTGATGGTCACCTCGAGATGGTTGGGCAACATCATGCTCACCCTGAGATTATTGAGAACCAAAATGACCACCGATTGGTTGAGAACCAACACAAGCACTTATTGATTGGTCTCTGGGGGAATGCATATCACCACCCTCACACAATTGGCCACCACCTATTGATGGGCCGCCAGGGGAATGTGTACCACCACCACCCTCATGTGATGAGAGGGAAGCTTCATAAAAAAATATGAATTTATAATCAATTAAAAAATACATACATACATATAAATACATGTACATATGATTGATTAAACTGTGTGAAACATACCACGTTTGTGTGAACCATGGCCATGCTTTATTGATGGAGTAGATACTCTTCTCCTCCTAACTCCTAAAAAATAAAAAATAAAATTTATTAAAAACTAATTTAATACACAAAATTGATAAAAAATCAATTCAATATGTATACATGTATGTACATGGGGATAAAATTATATGTATATTCAATAAAAAAATCAATTCCACATGTATACATGTATGTATGGAGATAAGATTATATATTGAAATGTCATTTAAAAACATGCACATTTAATATAAATACCATGAACATCCCTTGATCCATGATCCCCATCTCTCGTAGAGGCATGGGATTATATTGATCTTCACCTTTCATCCTCCATGATATATATATAAATATCTACAGTGGAAATTTACAACTATTCTAAAATTACTATTTAAAACAAATTCAAAAGATTACAAAAAATTAATGTAATTTAATACAATCATGTTGAGCACAAACACAAATTATGTAAAACACAACTTTCAAAGCACAAATTGATGTGTGAAACTCACTTTAAACAAAAATTTGTCGAATTCCTCACATTTTAATTTTATAAAACATGAATTTCACCAAATTGATGCATGAAACACACTTTAAACAAAAATTTGTTGAAGTCCTTACATTTTAATTTTATAAAACATGAATTTCACCAAGTTGCGCTTACATGGTGGGAGTACACTTGGTATATAATTGAAAAAAACACATGGTCATTAAAAATGACGCATTTATAAGTAAAAAACACACACATATCAAAGATATGCAACAATGTTCATCAATAAATTTTGAAGGAGAGCATCTCAACACTAATTCATCTTTGAGAGATGAATCTTGAATTGGAATTTCCCCGTATAATAGTAATTCATCTATTAATTCATATTTGACAGATGAATCTTGAATTGGCATTGCCCCACACAATAGATCACTAAACATCTTATTAACATTTGCACAATTTCTTATAGTAAAAATTTGAAATTGTCTAACAATATTGTTTGCTTTTCCATGTAGTTGTTTTAACCTCTCCTTCTTAACTTGATACACGCATTTCATGTGGTTTCACACAATTTCAGAATTGGTGAAAACTACAATTCCATTTGATCCATACTCCCTATTTGTTCCCAAACATTCTATCAATGCAATATAATATGCCTCATTGTTTTTTGTTCTTCCAGGTATATTCATTTTCCTTTGGAGGACCTTGTTAGTCGCAATATTGCAAAGAACATATCTAATCATTTCTTTCCCTGGATTGAGATAGCAAGAAACATTTATGCATAATGTCCATTGTGCAACCATGTTTAGTGGGATTTTTGATCTCTGAAAAAAAAACAAATTCAATAAAATATATTAAATGAACATTTATTGCAAATGCATAGGAGAAATGACATGTACATGGTTTTCCTTAAAGATTATGGGTGAAATGAAATGTAAGTGGTTCCCAAAAACACTAGCAAATACCTTAAAGTTTAAGGGAGAACTGACATGTACATGGTTCCCAAAAACACTAGCAAAAAAAAATTTCAATAAAATATATTAAATGAACATTTATTGCAAATTCATGGAAGAGATAACATGTACATGGTTTGCTTTAAAGTTTATGGGTGAAATGACATGTACATGGTTCTCAAAAACACTAGAAAATGCCTTAAATTTTATGGGAGAAAGTTTATGGGTGAAATGACATGTACATGGTTCCCAAAAACACTAGCAAATGCCTTAAATTTTTATGGTAGAAATGACATGTACATGGTTCCCAAAAACACTAGCAAATGCCTTAAAGTTTATGGGAGAAATGGCATGTACATGGTTTCCAAAAACACTAGAATTTTGCTTATTTCAATTCCTTAAATTTTATTACAAATGTCTTAAAGTTTATGGAATAAATGGCATGTACATGGTTTGCCTTAAATTTTATGGGATAAATGACATGTGTAGATGGTTTTCCTTAAATTTTATGGGAGAAATGACATGTACATGGTTTTTCTTAAAGTTAGCCTTAAGTTTATAGGAGAAATGACATGTACATGGGTTTTCTTAAATTTTAAGGGAGAAATGACATGTACATGGTTTTCCTTAAATTTTGCCTTTACTTTAAGGGAGAAATGGCATGTACATTGTTTGCCTTAAATTTTAAGGGAGAAATGATATGTACATGGTTTGCCTTAAATTTTATAGGAGAAATTACATAGAAATTACATGTACATGGTTTCCAAAACATCAGAAAATGTCTTAAAGTTTATGGGATAAATTACATAGAAATGACATGTACATGGCTCCCCAAATAGTAGCAAATTCCTTAAAGTTTATGTGAGAAAATATATGTACATGGTTTCCAAAAACACTAGAATTTTCCTTAAAAATATATTAAATTAAAGTTTATAGGAGAAATGACATGTACATGGTTTCCATAAACTCCGGCATTTTCCTTTCAAAATATATTAAATTAAAGTTTTTGTGAGAAATGACATGTACATGGTTTCCAAAAACACTAGCATTTTCCTTAAAAATATATTAAATTAAAGTTTATGGGATAAATGACATGTACATGGTTTTCCTTAAAGTTTACCTTAAAGTTTATGGGAGTAATGACATAGAAATGACATGTATATGGTTCCCAAAACTCTAGCAAATGCCTTCAATTTCATGGGATAAATGACATGTACATGATTCCCAACACACTAGCAAATGTCGTAAAGTTTATGGGAGAAATGACATGTACATGGTTTCCAAAAACACTTGCATTTTCATTAAAAATATATTAAATTAAAGTTTGTGGAAGAATGTCATGTACATGGTTTTCTTTAAAGTTTATGGGAGAAATTACATGTACATGGTTTTCCTTAAATTTCTCCTTAAGTTTATGGTAGAAATGACATGTACATGGTTTTCCTTAAAGTTTGCTTTAAATTTTATGGGAGAAATTACATGTATATGGTTTGCCTTAAAGTTTGCCTTGAGTTTATCGGAGAAATTACATGTATATGGTTTTCCTTAAAGTTTATGGGAGAATTGACATCCAAAAATGACACGCCTTAAAGTTTGTCTTGCCTAGAGTTTATGGGAGAAATGAAATGTACATGGTTTTCCCTAAAGTTTGCCTTAAAGTTTATAGAAGAAATGACATAGAAATGACATGCCTTAAAGTTTGCCTTGAGTTTATGGGAGAAATGACACATGTACATGGTTTTCCTTAAAGTTTATAAGAGAAATGACATAGAATGAAATGTACATAGTTCCCAAAACACTAGAGAACACCTTAAATTTTATGGGAGAAATGACTTGTACATGGTTATCCTTAAAGTTTGCCTTGATTTTATGGGAGAAATTACATGTACATGGTTTGCCTTAATATTTGCATTGAGTTTATGGGAGAAATTCCTCAAAGTTTGCCTTAAAATTTATGGGAGTAATGACATAAAAATGACATGTATATGGTTCCCAAAACACTAGAAAATGCCTTAAAGTTTATGGGAGAAATGACATGTACAACGGTTTCAAAAAACACTAACATTTTCCTTAAAAATATATCAAATTAACCTTCAAAATATATTAAAATAACCTTAAAGTTTATGGGTGAAATTACATGTACATGGTTTCAAAAAAAACTAACATTTTCCTTAAAAATATATTAAATTAAAGTTTATCGGAGAAATGACATATACATGGTTTGCCTTAAATTTAATGGGAGAAATGACATGTACAGGGTTTGCCTTAAATTTTGCATCAAAGTTTATGAGAGAAATGACATGTACATGGTTCCCAAAACACTAGAAAATGTCTTAAAAGTTTATGGGATAAATGTACAAATTTTATGGAAGAAATGACACACTAACAGATGCATTAAATGGGAGAAATGACACACTAGAAAATGCCTTAAGGTTTATGGGAGAAATGAAATGTACAGTGAGTGTTGGTAATAACTCACTATTAACACACAGATCTGAACATATAATTTCCATTTCTAAGCATTTTGATCTTGCTAGCTCTCATTGTTTATATTGGCACATTACCTCATGTTTTTGGTGTCAATGATATTTGAAAAAAGGTTTTCTACCACACGTGTTGTGTTGATATTGATTATTTTCCAAACCCATCCATATAAATCATAAAATGGTATTTGAAAAATAGTTTTCTGCCACACGTTTTGTGTTGATATTGATAATTTTCCACATCTAATCACCACTTTTGGAATATGGGATTTATTGTCACATTTGGTATACAATATAAGATAATTATAAGAATTCGAAAATTTACTAGATTTTTCTCAATATAACTAACATGGGAAATGTGTTATGAATATCAGGTATATTGTACTACTAAGTAAGAGTAAGAAAACCTATATCATGCGTATTAACATATTCCATATGTAATGGGAATAACACTATTGTAATAAGGTAAGTAGTGTTCCGTGTACTAGTTGTAATCAGTCTAAGATCTTGTATTCATTATGGTTACATGGAGTTAAATCTATCATTCTCTTTATCTCTTTGTATATAAGCTTGTGTATTTTACTGATATGATACGAGTCTTATGTGATACATATAGTAATTACACACATTTTCCTGAATACAACTATCCCCATGGTATTACTAGTAGTAGTTTCATATCTTATTTTGATTACTAACCTTGCTTTAAAGTGAAACAAGCTGGAATAGGCGGATAAAGTACATTGAACACTTGGCTCTATGCACCTGAAGTTTGTACTATTACTCATCTAGCTAATAAGCAACAAGTATTTGAATAGAAGTTAAGTATCAGAGTCTATATGGAACTGTGTATAGGACATGCCATTTACCTTATAATGAATATGGCTCATTAATATCATGACATGGAGTAGAGATAATTAAGGTCTTACTGTTCTATGTAGAACCTTCTACAGGTTGACTAGTAAAAGGTATAAGTTGACCTATAACATAGTTTTAATTTTAATGGGCTTATTAGTGGATTAATATATGAATTATATCTATAACCTCTGTGCAACAAAAGATCTTCTCATCTACTGGTTTTTTGGCTTTAATATATACAGAGAATTTTTTTACTATGTTTTATTACTATATCTTAGCTCTTTCACAATTACAGTACTAATATGGTCTATGTTTCCTCTTTATTAACTATGTAAATTACCTAGATTGAAAAAGTGGTTTCATACTATGAACTGAACCTCGTACAAGCTGTAACAAGGTAAGTATTCCTTATAATAAGGAGAACATGATATGATATATTACCCTTATATTACACATAAGTATGATTGAGCTTTGTAATGGATACAAAAGTAATTAGACTAATCATGGAAATCTTATACCTTAATGAAACCCATAGACCTTTCCTAATTATGAGCTAATAGTTATGGTTACATCATGTGTTAAGAGATCATAGTAATATCTTTATTCAATTAGTGTGATAGAGAGTATACCTTATCATTTTAATTACTATAAATGCTTCACATTATGCATACCACAAACAACTCCATAAAATATTCAACATATGTTTCTCTCTTGCAGGGCTGCATTCAGAAGATGGCCTTAACAGATGGCAAGAAAATCCACGCTCATATCAAGCATAATGGACTTGGATTTACAACATACCAACTTTTATATAACACACAATGTGGGGATTGTCATCCATGCTCATATCAAGCATAATGGAATTGGATTTACAGCAGACAAGATTTTATATAACACACAGTGTAGGGATTTTCAATATTCATACACTCATGTTCTCTGAGGCTACGCTGGGCAGGCATAGCAGGATGGCAAACAAATCCATGCTCTGTAAACATAATGGACTTGGTTACAGTGAGCGTGCGCATAACAACACCTGGGTGCGGGGATTGTCATCCATGCTCATATCAAGCGTAATGGAATTGGATTTACAGTAGATAATATTTTATATAACACACATTGTAGGGAATTTCATACACTCAAGGAGTTTTCATGACAGATCTCTAGATTTTCTAGAAGGTCCCCAACTTTTAGAAATTTTGACCACGTGTCCAAGAGAACACATGGAGCTTGCAGTTTTCATTGACTGGGGTTCTATGGGATTTTGATATTCTTGATATATATATATATGAAACAAATATATATAATTTTTACGAGGATAAATATAGTTTATTGTGAGACTTCACCACAAAATAGCTAAATACAAGAACTAGATAAAAAGATAAATACAAGACCATTTTGTAAACAAAGTAAATGAGTAATCAATATTTTTCAAACGTAATTGTTTCGTATTCTTTAACTTAAGCATGTTTGTTTCAGTATTCATCTTATCTAATCATATTATACTCTTGATTCTCCTATACTAGTTAATTCAATGTGATTATTAGGAATAAATAAGATCAATTTTTGTCTATCATTCAATGTTAACAGAGATGAAAATTTTTTTATTTTACTTTGTAGCTATCTAGCTAATGTGAATATGTTAAATTGCATCTATTAAATCCCGGAAAACGAGAAATACCTGGAAACGGCGAGCATACAGCAAGAGTGTGCATGGCGAGCAAATAGTGAGAGCGCGCACAGTGAGCAACAAACACACCTACAAATTGCAAACACACCTGTAAACACACACACACAGAAAATTAAAATTTAAAAAAAAAAAAAAAAACATAAACAAAGAAAAACAGAGCATAAAAATAACAGTCTCACCTTAGCTTTCTCCCCTAGTCGCCCTTGCAACAGCGAGATAACAACACAATAGTGCAAAGGCGAGACAAATAGAGCAGCGAGAGAGCGCGCTCAACGAGCAGATAGCGAGAGTGCGCACGACAAGCAGCAAACACACTTGCAAACACACACAGAAAATTAAAATTAAAAATCAAACAAAAAACATAAAAAAAAAAAAAACAAAGCATAAAAATAATAGTCTCACCTTACCTTGCTCTCCTAGTCGCCCCTGCAACAATGAGATAGTAACACAACAGCGCAACAGCGAGACAAACAGAGCAACAAGCGCAATGGCGAGACATACAAACATAGCAGCGAGATAAAGAGAGCAGCAAGACAAAGAGAGTAGCGCAACGTAACGAAAATTGTTGTGGTCTGAGGGGCGGTATGTTTATAACAAAAAAGTTCGGTCAGAGTAGTTTAAAAAGTCTGCCCAAACTAATAGTTCAGTCAGACTATTAGTTCAGTCGAACTCTTGTTGTCGGTTTCCCATCTCCGGCCAAAAATATGTTTACACACGCTGTCAATACGTCATCAATGTTAATGGCAGAAATAGTTCGGTCGAATTATTTTCAAAACTTCAACCGAACTGTGGCGAAAATGAAATTTTCCGAACGCGTTTCTCACGAAAATGTAACTCACCTTCAAATTTTTACCCATATGTCTATTTTCCCTACAATTCCACATACACAGTTTAGGACTATATTCATCCCCAATGACAGAGAGAAAAACCATATTATATGAAAATCATTAATATTGCCAACTAGCAATGAAAACAACTATTATTAAATCTTGGACAATTAACTTATTTTCTTAAATCCAAGAAAGAAAAACTATTAGACAATTAAAAATAACCTTATATAGATAATTTTAGCCTCTTATAATATATATAAATACCTAGTGTTTCCTATGCTCCATGAATGTAAAGCCAAACATGCACCATGTGATATCAAATATTTACCTATACTTCAACTGAACCTATAATACTAATTTAAAATTGAGAAATATATATATATATATATATATATATATATATAATTTTAGTTATTTATAATTAACTCAGTTAAATTTGAAATTTGATCTTTTAATTATATATTTTAAATTCTTTCTATCTTACATTTTATACAAATTTTATAATTTATTATAAAATTTATTTTTTTCATACTCATGGTTTTTAATAAAGAAAATAATTCTTAATCTTTTCATAATTTACACGTTATTGATACCAATTATTTCAATAAAAAAATAAGGAATTATTTTTGTTTTTAGATATTATTTGAGATGGTTGTAATAATTTCTCTCTGACACACCAAAAAAATTAATAAAATATAAAATTTATTAAGTGGATTAGTGTGTTTATTTTGAAATAAGATTTTCATAATTTTAATTTAATTATCAATAATTATTAAGTTGATAGAATTTAAACTCTACATAATATTTTAGAATATTCTAAAGAGTATTCTTAAAACAAATTAAAGATTGAGATTTATTTTAAAAATAGTTATAAGAACTTTATCTTTTTAATTAAATTAATTAATTAAGAAAAAATGTTATATAAATATGAGTTATGGTTTTTAAACATTTGATATTAGTAAGTCATAATTTTATAACAAATTGTATTTACAATTAAAAACTTATATAATAAAATGAGAGTAAATTTTAAACCCTCTTAAGTTTTTTAAAAATATATGTTGTATATTTTTATTGTATCTTTTAATATATATATATATATATATATATATATATATATATATAGATTAAACCATGAAATAATATTCACTTTTTATGAAATTTGGATAAATAAAATACAACTAAAATATGAAAGCAAATTTAGAACGGGACATCCAGACAGACCCGGAGGATAATGAAACAGAGGCAGAAATCTTAGATTTCATCACCGATCCTGGCAACACTAGAGGTCGACTCACACTATTTCAACAGACCATTCACACGTATTGGATCCTAAAGAGCCTTCTAGCAAAGGCTATTCAGAGTATTAATCCCAGTCACGCTGAACATGACCCAACAAAGACTGAACTTCGCCTGGACATGATGCAGCACATGCAGGATCAGCCGCAACATATTAAGATCACTCAATACCAGGCCACTGATAAAATTCGTAGATTGGATGATCGAGTAGGTCGCATGGAGAAGCAACTCCAACAACTACAACAAGTCCACATGCCAGGATCAACACTGAAAGCTCCAGCACCTGTCTCTTCATCTGAAGAGTAGTTTTTTTCTTTATTATGTGTTTTTATGATATTATCGGACCTATATGAACTCAGTTTATTTTTCCATAATGTAGATATTTTGATAATAGAACAGATAGCTCATGCTAGATGTAGAATAATGAAACTTTTACAGAGTTGGTTTGCTTTTCATGCACTGAGATGGCCAAGAGACTTGGTTTCCTACAGGCAAGTTGAGGCTATAGATTGAAGTTTATAATTTTGTAACCTGCTTTACAAATATAAATAGAAAAAGAGAGGCACTACCAAATTCACAAAAAAAAAAATTAAAATTCTTTGAAAACAATGGCACTGAATGATTATGTGAGAGAGGAAAAAGGTCATTAAAGAGTTTGCTATATTTAGAGAGAGTCAATTGAGAGACTTAAGTGATAGATAAATTTAGTGTGTGGTTGTATGTTTAATTTAAAAAATTTAAATACTTTTCACCATTTGACCCACTTCATTGTAATTAAGTAAAATCAATCAAATTTATGTGATCAATAGAAAACCTACAGCTTTTATATTTTGTGTAAATTATTTCTATTATTTAATGTTTCTCCTCAATGCCTTTCCAAAAACAAACCATTAGCATATGCAGATTTCACAGTGCAGCGATTAGCATTTATGTTTGTTGATATTTGGATATATGAAAACGACGGTATTCCAATTTAAGTTTTTCTTCATTTTGCACGTGTGAAAATTAAACTGACCCGTTCAATATGTTTTAAAATGGAAAGGCCCTGAACCAAGGCGAATTCAGGGCCTCCAGAGTCGTTACTTGCATTTGTTTCTGACTTTAAAAGTACTTGATGATGTTGAAAAAAAAAAAAATTCCATTCAATCTCTAAAGAATGATGATGTTGATATCTTTTTTTTTCTTCCTTCAATCTCTAAAGAAAATTGCTGCCGAAGGGATCACTCAACTTGACAGTTCTCTCCATGCACGAATAGGTTTGTCAAAAAGAAAAGCCGCGTGTAAGAATCATGGATTAAGTCAAAATAGAGGCGTCGTCGCAGTCTGCCGAATTCAAGGATTTTGGTCAAAATAAAAAATTGGTCATTACAGTAAGCCCGCCCATTAGAGACCTTCAAATAGAGAGCCAACCAGCTGAAACACCAATGAATTTTCATTTTCCATTCTGGGGTTCATAGGCAGGATTCACCCAAAATAATTGGTTCGTGGGCTTGTTTTACTGTACTTAAACTTTAATGTTTGAGTGTGTTTTGTATTTGGTATATGAAATTATTTTCATGTAGTAATTTGATTGCTAAGTCATATATATTTTAATTTTTTTGATTTTGAACATGTAATTTCTTTAAAAAAAATACATATTCTTAACAACTAAATTTATCCAAACATCACCACATAAATTACAGAAACATAAATAATTACTATAATTATTAAGAAAATTAAATGCAAATGGCATTGATGTTACCATCCATTTATCAAAAAAATGGTTCCAAATATTTTTCTATCTGCTGAAATATTTGCGATGAACCATTGTTTTTGAAAGATTAGGCAGGTTGAGAAAAGACCATACGACACATTTTATAATTTTTATAAAATTTGTTTTTTTAATTAGTAAATTATTTTAAAATATCTTATTAAATTTTATGATTTTTTAAGATAGCTATTTCTTTTTTATTTGGAAATCACTCGCATCAATATATTTGGAGTATCTTTAATATTCTTGGCCCATTGATTTTAAATAAGTAATAATAAATTACTTATTGATTTTAATAAAATACTTTTAAAGTTGTTTTTAATTTAACTTTTAATTTTAAAAAATCTATAACATAATAGGGAACGTTTTAAAAAGTGATATATCTCAACGATCTGTGAGATGCGGTTGCGATGAAGAGGATGAGGTGATGTTGATGGATAAGCCAAAAACGTTTTGAAATTTGTTTTACATTCTTATTTCTTCCGATCATCAATTTAGATCATTAAAATCGTTTTTATTCAGCCTACACTGACTTTATTATATTTGATGTTAAAATAACATTATTATTTATGTAGTAATTGTAGATAGGATATTAATCAATAAAGTTTTGTATTCACGAGTAATTTGATTTTTTTATAATTTAAATCATATAAATTAAGAATATATATTTAAAAATATGATATTAAAAAAAATGATAAATGATTAAAATTAGTGGTATTTTTGGATTTAACAAATATTTAATATTGAAAAATGTGATTATAAATTGGTATTATTTTCTATCAAATTTCAAATATTATTGGAAATATTTTTAATCGTGGTTGAATATATTTTTTTTTATTCTTCACTATTTAATATGATTTAAATATATATGTAGTTTTGGAGCTTCCATGTTAAGTATCTTACCAATTAGAAAGTTAGGAAGTTAAATCTGTCAAAATTATTACCTATTAATGTAGTGAATTATTATAACAAAATATATTACCAATTAATATAATAAATTATTATAACAAAATATTTATTACTAGCAATTGCACCATATGTTGCAAAGGAGATGTTGTAAAGCAGTAACATAGGAAAGAGTAGTATAGAGGAAATGCTCAACTAGAGAGAGTGAACAATAGAATTGGGCTATTCAGTTATATAATTTGGTTACAACTACATATGTTAATACCATTTTTAGATAAGTATCAATTCTTTGGTCCTAATATGAAATATCATCATTCAAGAAGTTTAGAAAATGAGGTGTTTTATTAGTATAGCCCTTTCTTCTCTAAGAACCATAAGTATATAAGTACCAAAAAAATAGATTTTCAATGGGAAAAAAGAGATTACATCAAAACCACAAATAATAACAACTCATCTATGGTATAACTTATGTATTTAATGATATAACTTACAAAATATTTTGATAAACACATAAATCATTTCATCATTTTTCCTCTTGAACAACCATACATTTTTCATTTTTCAAAAATTTCAAAAAAAAAAACTAATTACATCTTTTTTTTTTTTTTTTTGTAAATATAGTAGGCCCATTCTATTGACTATTTTTCATTAAGAAGCAGGTTAATTACATCATTTAAATAATCCAAAAAATTATATAAAATTACCATATTGAGTTATATTAAATTATATTTTTTTCCATTTTTAACCAATTACTAAAAATTTGCCAAAAAAAACACCTCTTTATGCTAGTGCCATATAAATTGCTTAAAATAAAAATAATAATATAGATTAAAAGATGATAATGTTTTATTGTTTAAATTGTTTTTTTTATTACATAAAATGGATTTAAACCCTTACAAAAGCTCCAAAACATTTAATTATAGATATTCACCAACTTAAAATTATATATTTTTATTTTTTACCAATAACTAAAAAACACTGCCTAAAAACAATTTTTTATACTACGGCCATAAACAGCTTAAAAACAACTCTTTATATTATTATTATATGAATTATATAAAATAATGTTTTTCTATTTTTCACCAATTACTAAAAATAACAATATAGATTAAAAAATAATAATGTTTAAATTGCTTAAAATAAAAATAACTTTATTAATTAAGAAAAAATTATAATATTTTATTATTTAAATCATATTTTAACTAAATAAAATAAATTTAATTAATCTCTATAAAATTTCCAAAACATTGCAACCTAGGATAATTATTAAAAATCTGCTCAATACAAAACCAAGAAGTTATCCCATTAAACTAACTAAATTAAACTACTAGATAAGTCAACTCATTAAACTAAACTCTCGGATACGAAGGTCTTATTACCGCTGTACCAAGATACGTACATATTGAAAGTCTGGGTTATTATCCATTAATTTAAGAAGATGATTGTTGCTTTGTGATTTGAATATTTTCATGAAAGGCATGTCTAGATTAGAGAGATCCATTTGGTTTTTATTTTGTATTTTCAAAATTGTTGGTACACCATCATTTACAATTATTAGTTGTTTTAATAAGGGTGCGTTTTATTTAACATATATGGAAGCCCAATTTGACAAGTCCAATTTCACAAGAAAATCTTTAAATCCTAAAGCACTCACCAACTCAATCATAACAATGATTTCACTTAAATTTGGCATGCAAGATTATCTTAAAATTGATGTACTAATTTGAAACCCATTCAAACAAACTCATTTTGTTTTCCATCACTCAAATATAAGGGTCTAAATACAAATCAGTTAATGTAGATCAATTAAAACATATGAGAAAAAATATTAAATCATTATCCTGTAGCCACAAAGCATTATTCTAATTTTAACACTTTTGGAAAAGCTATAAGTTGCCCAAAACTTGCATAGCTATGGAATGAATATTCATCAATAATTAAGGCACATGCATTAAAAAACCACTATTAAATACACATATTTCCAACCAGCAAACAATGCACATACAGTGGAACTCTCATTTTAGTAATGTAAATATGTCATTATAATGCATTCATGATTGAAGTAAATCTATGTCATGCTTCAAAAGGATACAATAAACCCAATAATGTAAATTGACACTGAAACAGTTCCCCCTTCTTCAGAGGATGATAATTTTGACGAGGAGAAGGAACAAGTGGTATCCAAGGACGTGGTGGGTATTTGGAAGCCCTTGGAGCGGAGCCGCCCGTCCATGTTCAAGGCCTGTAGAATGGAGAACGTGTGTTGCTGCAAGTTTGTGATTTGATTTGCGATTCCGCAGGAGAATATGGGTATTGTTCTCATTATGGATTTCAGTTCCTCGATCTATTGGATGGAACAGACTCTCAAATTCCGTAGCAGAACCAGAAAACATAGACAAAAAAGGAATATAGAAAATATTTTGTCAATGAAATTCCAATAAAAACTGGAAAACGTATAAACTCATACAGAAAAAAAAAACAGTAGACTTTTACCCTACACAACAGAGAAATTAAGTTCTACCAGACTGCCTGGAGTTCTGTCAAAATATTAGAAGCGGGTGAGGAAAAGGTGAGGAAGACAATGGTTAGATACTTACTGGGTAGATCTTCTAGCCAGCGACAGATGTTTTGGAAAGTCTGTCACCTGCTTATATCGTAGACCACCAGAGCTCCTACAACGCCCCTGTAGTATGCAAAAGTTACAGCTCTTAACCGTTCCTGACCAGCAATGTCCCAAATCTGCGCTTTAATCTCCTTGTGCTCGAATCAGGGGCAGGCAGACAGGAATACAGTTTTTTTATTGCAAATATATGAAACAAGACAGATTCATGCATATTTTAGAGCAGAGAAGACGTGGACAGGAATACAGTTCTGTTATTGTAAATATATAAAACAAGACAGAGTCATCCATATTTTAGAACAGAGAAGAAAATACAAATGTCCAGTCCACATTATCCTGTTGCTGCTATACTTGTTTCTGTTCCTGTTGTTGTTCCTACTTCTGTTGTTGTTACTGACTGATTCCTGTTTCACTATCCTCTTCTGAAAGTAAGGGTACATGCCATTCTTCATTGTTTTGGACAGGATTTCCATCATCAATCTGTTCATGGAATAATACATCTCTTTTGACAAACACCTTGTGAGTAGAAGGGTCAAACAATTTATAAGCCTTATACTCACTGCAGTATCCAATGAAAGTGCATTTAATGGCCTTTGAATCTAACTTCTTCCTGTTCTCTTTGGGAAAATGTGCAAAATCTTTACAGCCAAATACTCTAAGATGACTTACTGCAAGCTTGAAGCCAAACAATGCTTCAAAATGAGTTTTATACTCAATACTTTTAGTAGGACTCCTGTTAGTATGAATCTTTCGTCGTAAAAGATCACTTTAGCTACGCATAACAAATAGCCCTAACATCAATTATGGCTGCAAAATACCTTTAAGATTGCTGCACAAATTCAGATCTAAGCACAAAAGATATTAAGCAGATAAGAAATAACATAGCTCCATAGATCCAATGAACAAGACAAGAAGAATGTATATGAAAGAATTTTGTATTATATTAAAGAATGGGGCACCTGTGAGGAAAAAAAGAAAGGTGTTTTCCGGTTCTCCTCAGTGGGATGGGTTCTTGGAAGTCCTTAGTGTTTCAGATTTAGCATTTCTCTCTCTTTTGGATGTGGAAAAACAAACATAGAACTCAATGGGATTTCACAAAGCAAAATGGAAAATGGTGACCAAGAGAAGATCCAGAGTGATCTAATGCAATGAAGGTGACTAATGAATGGGGAAAACCCCCCTATTTATAACAAAATATTTGGGTGGTCTAGAACTTGGTGCATGAATAAAATATTATTAATCGAGTTCTAGAAGCACCTTTTAGGAATATTTTATTATATTTGTTGGAGGGAAAAGGATTCTTGACTTGGGTCAATTCCTTTATTTATAAATAATAAATAAATAAATGATTTATTTATCATTTTAGGGGAATGATGGGAATATGATTAAATAAATAATGATTTAGTCAAATTTAACTAAGAATGTTATTTAAATAACTTATTCTTAGGAAATAATTAAATAAATGAGGGTTTATTTAATTAGTTTCCTTATTTTGGGTTAAATATGACCAAATGAGTTATTTTATATGGTGAAAGCAATTTTACTTAGGGTAAAATTGGTCTTACATGGTGTACTTGGATTCATCTAATAATAATAGGTTAGATGACCAAAAAAATGGTGTAACAGATTCCCCCCAATGTATGAGTATTAGGAGCAAATCGTATGACCGAAGTACGTTGTAAGAGCTCAATCACTAGATATCAAAAGGGAAGTGAGATATAGAAGTGTAATTGTGTCTGATGTACAAAAGAACTAGACCGTGAGGAGATGAGACTTACAGGTGCAACAAGTCTCTATGGAGTGGTACCGATGCTAAAGGCGGCGGGGGAGGCATACCTATGCCCGCTAGGACAAAGTATAAAGAATAAGGCGCCCGAAAAACCATGGAACGCAAGAAGTAAAGAGAATAAGGCGCCCGAAAAACCACGGAACGCAAGAAGTAAAAATAATAAGGCGCCCGGAAAACCACGAAACGCAATAGTGAAGCATGCGCTGGCCTAAACATGAGCCAGGTAAATAACATGATGAATCCCACATACAGACAATGCTTGGAATAATCGTCAAGACTTATACAATAATATGGTAGTACATGAGATAGAAATATGCCCAAATGCCCCCTACATGCGGGGAAGGACTTGCAAAATCTGACTGATACGTGCAAATCGAAGAGGCACTACAAGCGCCTGAGGCCGGTATCATCATATGAGAGGAGATGCATCAAAGGCTGAAATGAAGTCATCCGGGCATGTGGGGGGCCACCTGCAGGGCCACCCCCTCATGAGGGTTGATACATCTCACAAATGCCCGGGAAACACCAATAGTTGTTGTTGCATCATTGGACCATCAAGTGTATATATCATGATCAAGCTCGAACCAATGGTACACTGCCCCCTAGACCTAGCTTCTGGAGTAAATGAGCTGATGTTGACAGAAGTAGGCACGCCATAGGTGAGGCAATAATGGAACCCCAACTATGGCACGAGGGAAAATAGTAGAGCGACGAACAAGGAGACACTGATGGTAATGATGGAATGAGAGGAATGGTGGAGCGGTTGGATGACTTCCCTTGTTAGAGCATAAAGGGTAGGAATGGCTTGGCAGCGACGGACACAATATCATGAGGGATAGTGGACAAGGGTACTGAAGGCCATAATGTGTGACACGAGAGAGGGACCAAGCAGGAAAGGATGGAGGACGATAGTGGGGTACAGAGGGACTGGGGATAGACTCCATGAATGTTATGGTGACTCGACTCGGATGCTCTAAGCAAGGGCGACTCAATGGTGCTGCCTCATAGTACGGGTCCAATGGGGTACCATAAACGCATGAGTACAATAGGGTAGCTCATGACGAAAATCAACACAAACGAAGACGAGTAAGGAGGAAAAGTGGTGTCCCAAGTACAAGTGTCGTAAGTGAAGAAATTCGATTTTGAGAAGAGGTGAATAGACCCTTCATGGAAAAAATGTGTCCTGGTGAAGTATCGAGGTACTAAAAACTAAAAGGTACCCAGAGCTCATGAACAGGCCAGGTCACACTTTTTGGGGTCTGTTTTGCGACCTGGGTAGCAGGTACTGGGCAGAAAACTGCGACCGGTCCCAGGAAATGACCTAAAAAGTGCGACCTGGCAGAGAAAGGGGGTTTCAGTGCTGTTTTTGGCTGAGATCTGGGATATTTATGGTTGTGGGGCATAGGTTCCCCCAAGCATGTTGTGGTCATGTGAAAACGTATGTAGAAAAAGGGAAATTGAAACACATTTGAAGGATATGGTGTGCCATTTGTTTTCGTTATGGTTATGCAGTTTGAGAAAGGAAATGGAGGATTACCAATCTCGTTTAGTACTGCATATATGAATCAAATGGACTTTAAGTTTCTGGGTTGGCATACCTGGTGCCACTATCCCAAATAGAGGATTTGGAGATAATGAACTGATGCTCGCTGAGAAAACGTATAGGGTGGGTAACAACAAGGTCGAAAAGACTGGGTTGCTGATGGAAGATAAAGGAATGATAAGGGGTATCATCCCTAGAGTGATCTGAAGTGATATGGGACTTTAGAGGTTCTTCTGAATATGGAAGAATAATGGTACTAAATTCGTCACGACCAGATATACTAAGAGGGTTGTAGAGAAGTGCTTCTCTTGGTCTCTCAAATATGGGTGCCCCCTTACTCAAACATTGGGTTTCAATGTAATGGCCACAAGGTGTATGTGGTGGGAACGCATGGGTTCGATGTAAGGGGGAATAGATAAAGTCAGGGGTGGTGATTTCTTCCATAATGTCATCATCGTGATAGGAGATGGGGTGATTGGTGGGAGAAAGACCACCTGACGCAGGGAAGCTACCTGACTCATGATCACGAAAAGGGAGGGTCGCAGGCGCATTTTCACAAAGGGTAAAAATGGCCCAAGCTGGCGAGGATAGATTGCGGGAATAGTGACTGGCCCCATCGGCGTAGCCCGAATAATGTGTGGACGAGAGGGCCGATATAACAGTGTCAGAAGACAAGACATGGGAGGGATGAGAAAAAGGATGGCAGCGTGAGTAGGGGATAGACATCCATTGACAGCTACGAGAGGGAGTAGTCTGGGTAGGAAGTCTAGGACTCATAGATCGATGAGAGGGAGATGAATGAGAACTATGGGATGAATATTGGGCACTCAAGCTGCAAAGTACATCAAAGAACCGGATGGTATGATTGTGATTAGGAGAGGGAATGTAAGGGTCAAGGAGACCATATGACGCTGCAAGGGTACCTAAATCGTTAGCATGGGAAGAGAAGCACAGATACGGGTCATCACGGGGAAAGTCAGAAGAACGGGTAAAAATACGGTCAACACATGAAGAACCCGATAAAATGACTAAATGAGGGTCAAGCAGAACAGATGGAGTGAATTCAGAAGGAATGTACTCCGCGAGTCGTGCGGATGATGATAGGTAGAGGATAGGAGCAGCAGGTTCTAAAATTTCAACATCGGGGGGAGGAATGTCAATGGTAGTAGGGGGATCCTCGAGGTGGTCTGACGCATACTGCGCAAGGATAGGAGAGGCGGATTGGTTTTGTGCAATCTCATACTTGCGAATGACCTCTAAGGAGTCTCGGTAATGCGTGAAGTGGGGACAATAATGAGACTCTTGATTGTGATGGGAAGGGCTCACAGGTACGATGTCACGTGAGGGGACATAGTGAGCAGTTAAGTGATCAGGCGAAGCATTGGGGGAAGGGACTAAGGGGTTGGGAGCCGAGAATCGCGAGGATGAGGAAAGGTAGGAAATGGTAGCTGAAGTTTCAGTCATTTCAGTATCAGGAGGAGAAATGGTAATCGTGTTAGACGGGTGGCCCGGTGTAAGGGAAGAAGGATTACGGGCGAGGGCAGCTTCGAATTGGCGGTATGTGGCTAAAGAAGCACGATACTCATCAAGGCAGGGGCAAAGGTGGGTATAGTGGCCATAGACATTGCACAAAGAACAAGGGTGATTGGTGCGCAAGTTCTTAAGTTTTGGGGTAGAATCCGGTATGGTGACATAGACTACTGGGATGTCTGATTCTGGAAACGTTTCATTAACCATGGTCTTGAGAGGTGGTAATTCAGGACAGGCATGAGTGGCGTGGCCAACAACATCACATAGCGCACACTGGATGGGATGCTTGGGGGGCCGAGGAGGGGCAGGGTTGGGTGGGGTAGGTTTGTCCTTTGGTGCCCCCTGCGAGCTTTTCCATTTTTGCTTGAAGCGGTTGCAACAGGAGGTGGTGCTTGTTGAGGTGACTGAGGTACCAGCGTAGCAAGAGAAGTGATGGGGATTGGTTGAACCAGGGTCAAAGTAATATATGGTTTAGGTTGACCTGGCGGAGTGGGGGTTGGAGGGTTAAGATACCAGACGGGTATACCCAATATCAAGTTGGGGAGGGATAGGGTGGCCAAGGTGGGGACCGAATAAGCTCCGGGAGGTGGAGCAAGGAAAGGGATCTGACCAGCATGGAAATGGCCAGGAGGAATGGTGCCAAGCGGGTTGATTTCTGGTGAAATCAACCCAGGAGGAATGTCTATAGAAGAAGGTTCAGAAGGGAGAAGGGTGGCGAACAGGGGCGAAGGGCTAGGGGCTGGTTGAGGTTGAGGTTGTTGAATAGCCAAAGTGGGCTCTGTAAGGTTAGCCCAAGACGATTGCATCATACAAACATTCGCCAAGTTGGGATCAGGGACGGGAGGGGAGTCGAAAAAGGTGCCAAGCAAGGAGGAGTCTTTGTAGACACCGGGGGAAACACTGGTCAAAGATTCAACAGTTTGCTTGTTGGTGACAGTAGAGATGGAGGACTCAAGGGAGGTCTGAGATGTTGGTTCATGGTAAGTCAACTGGTCAATGGTGACAATCTTGCCATTATGAGGGAAAACCATCTTGCGGTGGACTGCAGATGGGACGACAGACATGGCATAGGTGTAACTACGCCCCAAAAGAATGTTGTAGTCAAGAGGGGTGTCGATAACTTCAACTTCAATGCATACAGTCTTACCTGCAAGGGTGATAGGACAGTTACGGAATAGGCCTATGGGCCAGTTCAGGGGACCCGATTTGTTTCCAAACCGAGGCGGACATTACGCAGGTAGATGCCCCCTCATCAATAATACACCGAGCAACATTGGCGTTTTGGATTTTGACTAGGATTTGGAAAGCAACCGACGGAGGAAGAGGGGGATGTTCTGACTGACGAGCGTCGAAAACAATCAATTGGTCATCGGCAGGATCTACAGTGCCCACAGCAGATAGTAGAGCCCTCTTTTGGGAAGGACACGACTGGAGGAGTTCCAGTGTTGAAATGGAAGTAGGAGATTGGGCCAGATCGTCTACTATGATGTATGAATGGGCAGCCCGACCAGAGGCAGCATTTCGGCGTAATGGTCCCTTGGGAGGCTTGGGATGAACCTCGGCTTTGGGCAGAGGGAGTTGCAAGAGACTACTGGGTGTCGATACAGGCTCTGTAGGACCTGACGATGGAGACTCAGAGACAGGCGGAATAGGAGGTGTGGAATACTGACGGGACTGATTTTGAAGGTTGAGGTCGACAGTGAGAGGTGGGTCAGAAGCCATCATCAAAATTTGGTAATTAGAGGAACCAGAAGGGGAAGGTTGAGTGGTTACCGGGGAGTGAGGTGGTTGAGTGGCCACGAATCCTTGTTGCGGGAAAGGATCGGTAAACACAGCATGTTGAGAAGTAACGGGGGTGGGAGGGGTAGTAGGGGAGGAGTGTTGTCCCCGTATGGTGGCCTGAGAATCCCAAAGTTGCCGCATTTGTGGTAATAATGGACAATCGTGAGTGTAGTGACCAAAAACACCACAACACGAATAGGGCTTATTGGTGCGAAGTGGCCTGTCCGGCTTGGGCTAAGAGCCCTGTGGCTGGTTGGCAGTGGTAGGGTCGATATTGGAAGGATTGGGTCCACGAGTACCAGAAGCGGATTGATTGCCCCTTCTCCTTCTTTGAGAAGGAGGAACGTTAGGTGCCCCCTATTGTGCAAATACTTGCCCTGGGGGGGTAGTAAGTGTGGTTGTGGGGGTGGAAAAGGCAATGGAGTGGAAGGTCCAAATGCTGGAGGAGCGGGGACATTAGGTTGCAGATATGGATAAGGGGTAGGGTGGGCAACAGTAAGGTAAGCAGGAGGGTGGGCAAAAGGAGGAGGCATGCCGTAGCCTGAATACATGCTACCGGGAGGGGAGAAAACGCCGGAGGGGCTGGCCCCTGGAGGAAAACCATGGCTCAGAAGAGGTTGGGCGGAGGTATGTGACAAGGCTCCAACGATACCGTTGGCAGAGTGAGATGCCCCCGAGGCATTAGGGCCATCGGGTTTGGGAAGGTCAGGGAGGACAGTGTAAACATAACCAGATTGGGCTTAGATAAGGTCATACTTCAAGGCTATTTGGAGGGCGGCTTCTTCGGTTTGGGGAAAATGGGATGCGACATCTTTGCCAATGGGAGGTAAGAGGGAGTGAAGGAACCAGTCCATGTAAACCCGATCTTCAAAGGGGGGAGCGCGGCACAAGCTCCGTCTTCGCCGCCATTTCTGGACATGAGCAGAAAGGCGGGTCGAAGAGGATTGATGGAAAGAGGTTAAAAGCTCGGTACCAGTGTCATATCAAAGGGGGAGCTGGAAGTAGGATAAAAAGGCTTGGGCAATGGTTACAAAAGTGGTATGGGAGGAGGTGGCCTGTTCAACATACCATTTAGAAGCGTCGCATGTAAGCGTGCGTTGGAACAATCTAAGACGGATGGAGTCATTGGTGATGGAATTAGAGGAGCACCACATGTGGAAAGATCGGATATGGTTAGAGGGATCTTCGCTAGCAAGGCCTTTGAACTTGGGAATGTCGGAGGGGAGCTTGGTTTGCATAGCAGGCCAACTCACATCGTGGCGAATAGGATCATTAATCAACTGATTGAAGTCGGGGAGACTGAGGCCAGCCATATAAGGGATTAATGGGGCAGTCGAGGTAGGTCCCGTAGTGGTTCCACTGGAAATGGACCTGGCGGTAGAACTGGGGTTAGGGCTAGGTTCGGAACTAGACATGGTAAAGGGAAAAGAGGGGGAACCAGAAGTAGGGGGAGAACTCGAACAATCAGAAGAGGATTCGGAGTGCGGACTCAGGGGAAGACTGACTCGTTGACGACGGGAAGGAGGAAGTCGTCCAAGCGGAAACTGAGGATGAAGGCAAAGAAGTCTCCGGGAGCGGCGCCTTGGGGGCGCAGTGATGACAAGAAGAAGATAAACCGACGAGGGCAGGGGGGGGAAAAATCAAGTGAGTTCAAGGGCAGAGAGGTGCAGTGACAATTGATTTTAAAGTCTTTGCCAGGAAGTGTTAACCAGGCGCTTCTTCACTTAGGGTCAGTGTGTGGCGTGCATTAATTTTAATTGTTTAAACCCAGACGTTTTGAGAGTAAAAGAAAAAGTGTGCTGCGTAATGGAAAAGAAATCTGTAGTAAATGAGACTGAAAGAACAGAAAATTAACAACTAATAATGCAGCAATCTAACCCAAAAAGGCGGGTCTCTCAAAATTAGTCTACAAGAGGGAAAAAACCAAGAAAAGCACGCTAAAAGATGCCAAGAGATCTAAGGTCCGGAGGGACTGGGATCCAAAGGGTGAATCTGCTGAAAAGTGGTGCAGAAAACAGCAAAGATGCAGAGGCAAGGTTGCTGCTAAAAAGGAGGAAATCAGCTAAAGAGCGGAGAGACAAGGCAGTGGCCTTAGAAATGAACCCAAACAAAACGAAATGAGGTGGTTTTGAGAGGGAGAAGAGCTGATCTAAAGGGATCTGAAAAGGAGGTATCAGATCTGAGAAAAGAGGGCTGAAACTCTGGAAATTTAGACTTTTGAAATAGCAAAGACTCGTCCATAAAAAGTGGAGGGTACTAGAGCCCTAAGGGGAAAGATTCCCTCTTAGGTGAGTGAAGTAGATCAGAAACAGGTCCAAACAGGCAAAGACAGAGGCTGGAAAACCCTGACAGAAGCTTCAGACAAACCCAGAAAAAGTGCTAAAAAAATTGCAGAAAAAGTGCAGGTCGCAGGTTCTAACCTATTTTCAGTCCAGGTCGCAGGTTTGGGGCAGAAACATGCGTCCTGAGGCTCAGGTCGCACTTTTTGAGCCAATAAGTGCGACCTGCATATCCGACTGTCTCGGTGGTAGATTTCAGAAAAATTTTGTCGTCTCGGCTGTGGCTGATGTCTGTCACCTGCGCAATAAGGCCAAAAACACACGGAAGTTAAAAATTTGACTGTTTAAATGGTTTTAGGGGTGAAAATCACCATAAAAATAGGAAAAACAAAAAATGGAAGAGAAACCCTAGGGTCTGAAACAACTGGATATGCAGGAATAGATAAAACGACAGTGGTCGCAAAAGAAAACCCGTGTGGAGTCACCAATTGTTAGTATGAATCTTTCGTCGTAAAATATCACTTTAGCTACGCATAAAAAATAGCCCTAACATCAATTATGGCTGCAAAATACCTTTAAGATTGTTCCACAAATTCAGATCTAAGCACAAAAGATATTAAGCAAATAAGAAATAACATAGCTCCATAGATCCAATGAACAAGACAAGAAGAATGTATATGAAAGAATTTTGTATTATATTAAAGAATGGGGCACCTGTGAGGAAAAAAAGAAAGGTGTTTTCCGGTTCTCCTCAGTGGGATGGGTTCTTGGAAGTCCTCAGTGTTTCAGATCTAGCATTTCTCTCTCTTATGGATGTGGAAAAGCAAACATAGAACTCAATGGGAGTTCACAAAGAAAAATGGAAAATGGTGACCAAGAGAAGATCCAGAGTGATCTAATGCAATGAAGGTGACTAATGAATGGGGAAACCCCCCCTATATATAACAAAATATTGGGGTGGTCTAGAACTTGGTGCATGAATAAAATATTATTAATCGAGTTCTAGAAGCACCTTTTAGGAATATTTTAATATATTTGTTGGAGGGAAAAGGATTCTTGACTTGGGTCAATTCCTTTATTTATAAATAATAAATAAATAAATTATTTATTTATCATTTTATGGGAATGATGGCAATATGATTAAATAAATAACGATTTATTTAATTATTTATGGATGATTTAGTCAAATTTAACTAAGAATATTATTTAAATAATGATTTAAATAACTTATTCTTAGGAAATAATTAAATAAATGAGGGTTTATTTAATTAGTTTCCTTATTTTGAGTTAAATATGACCAAATGAGTTATTTTATATGGTGAATGCAATTTTACTTAGGGTGAAATTGGTCTTACATGGTGTACTTGGATTCATCTAATAATAATAGGTTAGATGACCAAAAAAATGGTGTAACAACTCCTATTCTTTAAATACACTGCAGTATTAACAGCTTCTGCCCAAAAACCATTGGTTAGATTCTTACCTTTCAACATACTGCGAGCACACTCCACAAGTGTTATGTTTTTCCTCTCAGCAACTCCATTCTGCTGAGGAGTGTAAGGTGTTGTAAATTGTTGTTGTATCCCATGCTCATTGCAGTATTTGATGAAGACTCCTTTCTTGAATTCTCCCCCTTGATCTGATCGAAGAATCCAGATGAACTTTCCTGTTTGCTTCTCAATCATGTTTCTGAATTGCTTGAAATATTCAAAAGCATGAATTTTCTGTTTAAGAAAATATACCCATGTGAATCTTATACAGTTAGATCAACAAAGATTAAAAAATAATAGGCCCCACCTAACGATCTTGTCTGCATCGGGCCACATAAGTCAGTGTGTACAAGTTCAAGTATATCCCTCTGTTTTCTATCTTTAATGGCAGGAAATTCATCTATATGTTGTTTACTGAACGCACATGCTTCACAATCAATATGCAACTTTTTCAAAACATGAAGACCATCTACCATACCTTTGTTCTCCAACAGAAGGAGATCACTGAAATTGATATTTCCAAGTCGTTGATGCCACAAATTGTCAGCAGACTTATCCGACGACATCAAGGCTTGTTGTGCCATACTCTTCACATCCAGTTTGTAGAGTCCTCCTATGCGAATACCTGTAGCAATGGGCTTCATCTGATCCAAAAAATCTTTAATAATGCAATGAGATTTAAAAAATTCTACTTTGATGTCCTGATCTGTAATCTTTGACACAGAAATCAAGTTCTTCTTAATGCCAAGAACATACCACACATCAGATATATTCCTGATCTTACCATCAGGCAGAGTAACAAGGACATCTCCATGTCCCTTGATCTCATACCCTCTATCATCTCCAAGGTAGACTTTTACTCCAGAGTCGGATTCTCTAAAATTTCTAAACCATTGCTTTTTACCTGACATATGCGAGGAGGCTCCAGAATCTACGAACCAAATATCTGATTCATCCTCCTCAGTAGCTAAGGCAGTGTCAGCCTCAACCATAGACAATCTAACATCTAGATTCTGATCTGTGTCTGCATCTGCATCTGCACCTGCCAAATGACCTGCATGTCTTCTCTGCTTGTACCTCTTTTGATTTGCCTTTTTCTTACAACAAAATTTAGCAATATGGCCTATCTTACCACAATAAAAGCATTTAAGAGCAGAGTTATTTTTATGTGAGGTCGGTGTCCTTTTTTATGTGTTGCCCCTCCTCTGATCAACCATTGCTCTCCTTTTTGGCTTGAACTTTGTTATCAATGCAAGATTTGAATCTTGAGGTTTGAGAGATAACCTCCTTTCCTCTTCTTGTAGAAAAATCTCAGTAAGCTCTTCAAAACATGGAGGCTTTTCTCTTGCATTCAATCTAATTATAAACATCTGATAGTCATCTGTCATGTCGTTCATCGTAATTGTCACCAAATCATCATTTGTCATGGTTTGACCGATATCAGATAGTTTATCTTTAACTTCCTTTATCCGGGATAAGAATGATGAAACAGAATCATTCTCCTCCATCTTGATTGAGAGGATCTTCTTCCTGAGGAACAAGGTTTGACTGGTGTTCTTGATTTCATACATATCTTTGAGAGTTGTCCAAATCTCATTCGCTGTCTTGCAATCTCGAATATGAGGGATGATGCAATCTTTAACTAACAATTTGAGTAGCACCTTTGCCTTCTTCTCCATTTCCCCCCACTCTTGAATTGTTGCATTCGTTCCACCATTTGCAACAATTGGCTTAAATTCATCGCCAATGACAATGCTATAAGAATTTTGTCCCTCAAGCAAAGTCTGAAGCTTAAATTTCCAATTTTTGTAATTGGAACCATCCAACTTGCTGCTTTCATTTAAGTAATCTGCCATCTGAGCATTCATCTTGGGGGGGGAAAAACTACTCCAACAACTTAAAAAAAGGAAGAACAATTGTGAATACAAATTGAATCAAGCAGCAATATGTTTTTACAGAAACGAAATTATACGTTGACTCAATGGCTGGATGGGATTCTCAAATTCGTGATGCTAAGCAAAGGAACACTTACAACATCCCTCGCTGCAACTGCAACATCAACAGATGTAAGACAACGAATCTATTGCTGGCCAGAGGAGCCGTAAATGCTCGAAAATTGATTTTCTCCACTGTTGAAATGTCGATAACTTGCAAAACCTTAAAGAAATGGAGCTAGAATTATAGAAAAAACTTTATAAGCTAGAAAACGGTGCCAGAGGAAACAAAAGCATAATCGCTTCAATTCATCTCATTCCATTTTGTTGTAAGATTTGTTGTTGGTTTTTTTTAAGCCTCTATTAAAAAAAAAAAAAAATCACCTCATCTACAAATAGGTAATGGATGATTGGATCGACCCTCTCAACAATTCACAAATGCAAATCTGGTTAACTTGGTTGGATCAGGTTGGATCGACAATGCTCGCACATTCATCCACTTGAACTCTATCATTGGCATTCACTTTGTTATAGATAATTCGACCCGTATATGATCCCCTGCTACTTCTTTCGCTGACCCGATAGCATCAACTGTCAATAATTCAAAGGCAATCATTGCAATCATGCAATGAAATTGTCTCACTGCAATCACGCAACACGGTGTCTGCATCTAAACAAATCAACCAGTTTTGATCCTCATGTCCGCCAACCCGTGCCCTTCTCATGCACCGACGATGAAAATAACAAGTCGATCCACTCGAGCAACCAAGCTCTGGTTAACAGAAGCTCACACAGGCTTCCACACAGGCTCTCGGCCTCACGCAACATGGCAACAGGAAAAAAAATTTGATTCTAGCTCTTTCACGCTGGAGAAAGAGCGAACAACTCTGGAAATCGACCACGGTGCTTCAAATCGACCATGACCCACGGCTCTTCTCTGCCTGGCCTCCACGCAAATCGTCCATGGTGCTTATCAACAGAAAGACTCTGCCTTATTGAGCTCTGATTCGCCTTCACGGCCTCCACTCGGACTCTTGGCCTGCCTCACGCACTAGCCATTCACCGCAGCATAATTGCAGATTCAATTAGTGACCCAGCTCTCCACGCTTGCACGCGTTATGGACGCCCACAGTCTCCATCTCTGGACGTGAATTCAAATTGCAAATCTGAGACTACGTCCCTCAAAGCTACCCACGCATACAAGGAGTGGCCTCCACGCAGGCTTTTCTCACGGATCCTCACAGCAAGGCTTAGAGATTAATCTCCATGCACTTCTCTTCAACGAGCAGCCACAAGATCTTCACAGCTCCCTTGAGCTCCGATACCATGTCAGCGATTGTAGATTGAAGACATGAAGTTTGGCAAACAACACAGGAGCTCACAGGTGCAGATCACCAGGAGCTCCTACAAGAAAATGCACCCGCTTGAGGTTTCTCATTAAACTCTAACAGTTAAATAGATACATCTGGTAGAACATATTCCTAAATGATAGGAACTCAATATCTAATAAAAAACAAAATCACAACTACGTAACCAAATACCTAATCTCCATTAATTTCTAACAACGCAGGAATACAAACAAAATATCCAAAATAATCCAAAATTACATAATATTTAAGCTTTCTTCAAGGGCATATGGCGAAGACAGAATAGAAATAACTGAGCCCTAAATTCCAAACATTTGCTGGCGATTTTTCGAAGGAGGGAGGAAAAAATCGAAGGCCTGTATATGGTTAGCGCTTAGTCTATTGATCGACAGCAGTGCCCAACATCTCATCTAGCAGCAGTGCCCAATCAGAGACAATTGATTCGGCATCTCCTTCTTCTTGGAGGCCATGCTCGCTCTCATCCCCACCCATCCCCACTGCCACTATCCCTACTAGTGATGAAAAAGTTGCAGCCGATTTTGTAATTAAATTATTTGTAAAACAGTTTTTTTATTTCATAACTGATTAATAATAGTAATCAATCCAAAGGTAAAAATCATTTGAATCCTCTAACATCAAAATCAATGGTATACAATAGTATTTTTGGCAATTAGGAAAGTTGTTTTCAAATAATAACACTTTACAGCGTAATTATGATTTATATCTATTTTCATACAACCTATATTTTTAAAAGCATATTATGCATTTATTTTTCCACATTCTACCTCACTCCTTAAATTCAGCCATTAGTCTAATTTCAAGTTTCTCAAAACCAAACGATCATTAGTGCTTCCCATAAGTATGCGATGTAATTATAGCTTGAATTAAATATAGAAATAAAGCTTAAAAAAAACTAGACAATGGGGCCTTGAAATAGCCCATCCATTGTATCAAAGTTTGGCTAAGAAATTGCCAAATTCAGTTTCAAGACGATGACCTAGAGTTAAAATTCCTTACTAGAGTTTAAGGAAGAGTTATTTCCTAACTAACAAGCTGTAAATATTCGAATTGAAACCAAAAAAAACTTGGTTACTCGTTGAAGTTTTTGATCAATCAAAACTTCTATTGTGGCTACTAAGTGGGCTATCACTTGGTCTTCTCTAATCTATAATTTTCATATATGTTTTTACAAATTTGTGATCTCTCTCAAAGAGGTTTGAGAAACTATGTTGTCAAGAAACGTGGAGACGAGAACGAAGACTAGGACGGATGAATCATTTTTATTTTTGAAACAAAGTGTTTTCCCGGAATATATATATGAAGTTGTATATTTTCCAACTTTAAATATAAAAATTTAAATATTTATAATTTAAATATTAAATATTAAAACATGTATATTATTAAGTATTCACATTGAAATTTCAAAATTTATAATTTGATATTAATTGAAAATTGGAGTTTCCACATATTTGTAAATTTAGTTGCAAACCAATTTCGCCTAAAACTATGGTAGGAAAAAAAAGACCAAGAGTTGCATTACACATGAGAGAATGCTAGTCGTCTCAATAGTCAAACAGTATAGTTTTTATGTCAAACATAATGTGGTAACCAAAAAATGACGTTTAAATTTTACAAATTATGTATTCATCTTTTAATTTTCCATAATTTTTTTATATTTAAATTTTTATTTTAAAAACTTTTTAACAAAAACCCTAAAATATCAAGATTCCAAGTACCCTAAACGTCAAACACATCCATTTTCTTTTTTTAAACAGGATTCTTGGTAGAAGAACCAGATTCTTATAAAATCTGGTTCGTATGGGTTCGTTTAGGAAGAACCCGAACCCATGCAACATAGTTGAGAAACCTTACTCCTGTTATAAGCGGATATAGAGGTCTTTCTGTGAATTCAACTAGCCACCAAATCGCAAGCTCAAATTTGCATGTATTAATGGGATGCTCGAATGGCATAAGGGGAGAGGTCCATATGTGTAAAGTTGTCAAGATCATACATGAAATCATATCCCAAACAGTCGCCGATAACTGTAGAGTACTGTCAATCACACCTCACATCTGGGAGATGAGGTGAGTAAGCAATCTCTATAATATGAGTCTTCAATTTACCAAATTTTGGCTCCAGATATTTTGCCATTTGTGGGAATATTTACGATGAACCATTGTTTTTGAAAGATTCGACGTGTTCGGAAAAGACCATACGACACATTAAATTAATTTAAAATCTCTTACTAAATTTTACAAATTTTTAAAATAATTTTTTTTAATTTGAAAATCAATATTTTTGGCCAAAAAAATCTATATAATTTATCTTTTAAGTAAAATACTTTTAACTCATTTTTAATTGAAGTTTTATTTCTAAAATAATATAATATTAAAAAATCTAAAACATGATATTATTATGGGACGTTTTAAAAAATGATATATCTCAACAATCTATGAGAAGCGGTTGCAATGAAGAGGATGAGGTGATCTCGACGGATAAGCCAAAAAAAAATTTGCCATGGGTTTTACATTTTTATTTCGTCCAATAAGCAATTTAGATCATGAAAGTCGTTTTTATTGAGTATACATGAATTTTATTATATTCGATGTTCAATTAACATTATTATTTATGTAATAATGGTATATGATATAAAAGTTTGGTATGAATTAGTGATTTAATTTATAGATTTATTTTAAATACGGATTTAATAGGAGGGAATTAAATTTTTTCCGGTGTAAATTTTTTTAAAGTTTAAAATAGAATGTGTTAGTTTTTATTGTTGAAATTGTATTTTGAATTTTAAATAGAGTATTTAAAGAATCAAATAAACCTTTTAAACATAAAAATTTAATTTTTCATGATATATACATAATTTTTTCTAAATGATATATAATATGTACTTAATTGACATTAAAATATTTTACATAACATTTATATAAAGACATTTTATGATACAAATTAAAATGATTTTTTATTATTAATATATTTTTAAATATATGTCAATATTAACTCATATTAAAAAAATTTATCGATAACCAGATTATAAGATTTAAACATCTTACTTACACATTTTTTTACTTCTAATTACTTTACAACATATTCATTTTTTTTAATTATAGTTAACATTATTTTTCTATTTAGAATATAATTTTTAACTTTTATTTATAAATCTCTTGAACAAACTTATACATCTCTTTTATACTAAACTATAGAATGAACTTACTATAAAATGAATCTCACTACTCAATAATTTAAACATATAAATTAAAAATATTTATTAACAAAAATATAAATTCATTATAAATGATATTTTTAAATTTAGCAATTATTAAATATTAAAAAGATAATTAGTGATAATAAAATAATCACCGAATTTCAAATATTATATAAATCTATATAACATCAATTGAATATACTCTTTTTACACCTCACAATTCATCATACTTATAAAAAAAAAATATATATATATAAAAGTATGGTGAATATATATATAATTTGATTAAAAAAAAACAAGCACATGAAATCTTTACCCGTTTTTTCCTTTCTCGTAGATACATGATCACCTCCGTCGTTTCTCTCTATTTTTTTGGTTTAGTTTTTCCTCCTGTCTTTCATTATTCATGGAATACTATATGGTACGATAATTAATGATTTTGGTTATCGGTTCCCTTTTAGTTTTCCCAGTGCTTTTCATTGTTCTTGGAATAAATTTTGATATAAAAAAACACAATGTGGAAATTCAAAGTTAATATAATAAAATATTTATTATTAATTTAAGATATAAAAATAACATCTTAGGGTATTATAACATAATATTATCATTTTCATGAATGGAATTTAGAGATAGAGAATAATTGTTTTTTAAATGGTAATTAGGAAATTATATTAAATAAAATTGGTGTGGAGGCCAAATAAAGTTATATAAAGACAATTAAGTGTTGTCTTATTAAATTTAGGCAAAATATCATCTTAATTCAAAGTCAAACTATTTATTCTATAACAATACTTATCTATATCAAATTAAGGAAATAATATGGTATACTCTTTGTAAAACATACTTAAAATTAGAAAAAAATAATAATTTGCATATAAATTTAACTAAACAAATGAAATAGCTCATTTACTACACCAAAGTCTCACCGAGAAATGACCAAGTTCAAGTTCAAGAGGGATGACCTACGTTGCACGATGGAATTGACTAAGGTTGAAGCCTGTAATTCATTACTAGACTTTATCTGAGGCATAGCTCTTCCCTAACCAAAAAGCTACAAATTTTCCAATTTAGACCAAAACAAACCTAGTTACTCCTCAAGATATGAGATTTGAAGTCAGTGATTCATCAAAATTTCTATTGCATCTACTAAGTGGGCTAACAACTAGTCCTCCCTAACCTATAATCTTCATATATGCACCTGCAACCTTGTCATTTCCACATAAGAGGCTTGGGAAACCTTACTCCTGCTATAAGTTGTTACAAAAATCCCATTGTGAATCCAACTAGCCACCAAATACCAAGCTCAAATTGGCATGCATTGATGGGGACACCCAAATTCCATAAGGGGAGGGGTCCATATTTGAATAGCTATCAATATCATATTTGAAATCATATACAATCGATCATTATGACCATAGATTACCATTAAATGCACCTCACATTGGGGAAATTAGGTGAGCTAGCAATCATCGTGATGTGAGACTTATATTTCCACCTAAACTCGCATGGAATCCAAGGCATCAATGGGACTCGAGTTTCAATCTAATGCACATAGATTATTTAATGTGGCATCATTAAGGAACCAGTGAGAATGACATTCCCAAATTAATTCACAGGTTTTCGGTGGGCTTCCCCACTACTTGGGTAGCTAATTCATCTATTGCAGAGCTGTTGGAGAAAAGAACATGAAAAAAAATTACCTACAAGAGAAATTCCAATCATTATTTCATATGTTTGAATATTGACTAGAGTTGAGGGTCAAGGGGGGAGGTGCCTTGTGGTGTTTTTGGAGTCCCTTATTATAATTAGATTTCCCATATGAAGTAGGACCACTATATATATATATATATATTTTTGAGTGAGGAACAAGCCTCCACTGAATTATTGTTGCAAGTATGTTTAAGACTCCAAGAGAGGGTTGTGTCTATTATTCCTCTAAGGTCATATACTTTCCCTCCCCTGGGCCTCGCCTCCACTCCCCTCCAAGACAATTTAACTAATGGGAAACCACATAAATCAAGAAGTCATATATACAATATTAGGCCATGCCTTTGGTGTATTTTTTTTAACCATTGCAATTCAGTAACTCATTGGATTAATATGGGCGAGACCTAGGATAAAATCTACTAGTTGACATTATAGCACCAAGAGTATATTCAATAATCAATAAGTTATATATACCTATAACTTATGAATTACCAAGAGAATAGATGACATGAACCCTAGGGGTTTCCTAGTCTTCAAGACTTATCATAATAGGCTAATAGGTCCCTCATATAAATTGAAATTGACTAAATGGGATAGTAAATAATCATCCTAATCACTCAATCTAAGAATTTGATACATTGGGCACAATTGTGTGCTCAAGGATGGCATGTTGGAGTATATAAGGTATTTCAGTTGTCAATACAAATTTAGGTATCCTACCCTTAACTACTCTAAAAGACAATGTAAAAATGTAGTAAGAAGGTAGTAAGAATTATTGGTGACTTTTAACTGCTAAGTACACTTAACTACATATGCAAGCTAAGTCGTAACAAAAAGAAAAGGTATTCTACTTCAACACACTAAGTATGTTGTAAAATAAAATGAAAGAGAAATAAACCAAAAATAACACATCAACAATTAATAACATGATTAACCCCGAAAATCCCCAACGTGGGGAATTAAACCATCCTAATAATAGATATATTGTTAGCTTATGACTTAAAGGAAACCATGACTTGAATTAAAAGTAATCAAGCAAACCAACATCCTACCTTGGCTAAGTGAGCCATCCATTCAACTCAGGCACATCACAAGGGAGATTCCTCAAGCCTTTTAAAGTCTTCATCACATGTAATCGATGGACTCTTATACCACATACCACCAATACCATGTTCCCAAAACCACCATTGCGGACGTAACAACTTTGACTCTTTCACCAATTTAATTTTAGCCTAACATTTCTCCCTTTAAACATGACTAGGGAAATCCAAATGATCTCATCCCCTATAACCTGGCTCTACTCCAAGAGTTTATTGGCAAGGGTATACATCCCTAACCAGGTCTTTCAATTATATGCCCATATACATCTAATTTACAAATTTCATCTCCAAAATATTTCTTTTTTTGTTATTATTGTTCGACAATTATGCCTCCATTCTCTCACATCTACAAAACTAATCACATTAGGTGCTCTTCTCACTAGATGTCACATTTTTGGTTACATCTCATCCTAATGGACCTTTATTTCCTCTTAGGATGTTTACACTATAATTTTTAGGCATACTCTTTCATTCGCAAGAAACTCACAATGGATCCACACATGCTAGTCAACTTTTGTACTCCCTGCTCAAGTCCACATTAGCCTATTTCTTAGGGATTTTGTCTTACATTTGAACTCAATGCTAACATTTTCAACCACGATCTCCTTCTTTATACCATGATCCCTTGGTTCTTATACCACTTGTTGGAAAATAAAAATATACGAATAAACCAATAATAGCACATCAACAATTAACAGTGTGGTTTACCCTAGAAAACCCTAACCAAGGAAAGGAAAACCTAATAATAGATTTATTATTATATTATGACTTAAAAGTAGTCATTCCTTGATTTAATAAATTTACTAAGAGTATATTAAAAACCAACAAACACAAATCACAAATCATAAACATAATGTTTATCTTGGAAAATCCCAATCTCAGGGAAAAACCATCTAACATAATTCTATTATTCCCTTGGCCAAAACCTGACAAAGTTGGCTAAGTGAGCCTTTATCACTTACCTTCCTAGCATAGAAAATTTTAAGGGTGAATATTAGGCCATGGGAGAAATTTAAGGGGTTTTATATTTTGGAGAATTTTTTTTTTATATTGCACCATTTTTCTATAGTTCGCCCAAAAATTATTTTAAAAATAAATAAATATTTATTTTAGCAACCAATTATATGGAAAATAGGTCAGATAAAATAGATTTTGCCTCTCCAAATTTTTGTTCCAAGTCCTGATTTTCCTTGAAAAATTCATTTGTAGGTGGGATTTACTTCCAGTCGCCCCCAAATTTCCAAGAATGCCACTTGCAGGTGGGATTTGCTTTTAATCACCCCCCAATTTCCAAGAATGACACTTGCATGTGGTATTTTCTTCCAACTTCCCCTCGATTTCCAAGAATGGCATTGCTTAGCCATGAGGGGGTTTTCCAAGAATGGCACTAGTTATTTGAGTGAGGGTTTTCCATGAATGGCACTACTTAATCGAGTGGAGTTTTTCCATGAATGGCACTCGTCAGTCGAGCAAGGGTTTTCCATGAATAACACTAGCTATTTAAGCGGGGGTAAATTTTTTGAGCATAATTAGCGTCCCAACACTAATTATTTTAGTACCCAGGAAGGGATAAGAAGAGAAAACCTCCTTAAAACAAAGTGTAAGCAAGGGAAACCTTTCGATCCCCAGAATGACATACAAAGGCGAGCAGACCAAAAAAACGTAGCGTGCATAGGAAGGATCCTCTCATTAATGAAAATTCATGAAAACCATTACCTATCCCTTTTCATGAACCATTTCACCCTAGATAGGAATCCCTTTGGTAATGAAAGAGGTGTTGGAAACTCTCACTCTCAATTTCGTTATCTACTAACATTGGCACCACAAACAAGGACTTTTAATGAAAGCGAGGGAAGAAGTAATGACAGTGAAAGGAAGTTTAGTTTTCCAAGAGAGTTACCAGAGAGAACTAGACAATGGTATGGTCTTCACCATCATAAAGTGTGAACTCATGGGAAATAAGATCAATACAACATAAGAAAAATGACAAGGACATGTCAAAACCAAATGCAGATGGAGATTTTGTTTCAAAGGGATAAGCATGGAAGAGATGGAGAACAATCCATGGCAAGAGACCTTATGATGGAAGATAAGATTCTCCTTAAGATTGTTTCAGAACCAATTACTAAAATGGCTCAAAAGTTTCAAGAACTTCCACACAACATCCTCGAGGATGTAAGGGAATACTTATGGGATCTAATTGGAAATAATGAAAATAAAGGTCAAATTGCTAATTTTTAGAAATCCCTTCAAAGGAGTGATTTAACTTCAGATACACTACTGAAGCCTCACAATAAACAATTGGAGATCTTAGTTGCCTTGAAAACAAGAACTAAAAGGTTTTTGTGTCGAAATAATCTCCCAATAACTGAGCTAGCTGACATTTTCTTAGATGTCAAGTGCAGGAACTTGGCATGCAAGAGTTAGCTACCAATGGATGACTTTGAATGTAAAACTTGTTCTCAAAAGAGTGGGTTTTGAAGTGCATGCATGTTTCTTATTTGTTCGAATTAACATTGTGCAAAAATACATGTAGTTGGGTTGGTTGTGACTTCTATTTATAGTGGTGTCATAGAGATTGTGGGATTCGAATGTCATATACCAAGCCTGGCCCTAGCATTAGAGGAGCATTGGGGACCATGGAGATGCAATTCCACTGCGTTGCATGTGATCATTCTTATGATATGTTTGGGTTTGTGAAGGAGGTGTTTAAAACATGTGCCAAAGACTAGAGTGCAGAGACTCTTTCCAAAGATCTTGATTGTGTCATGAGATTTTTTCAACAAATCAAGGACTTTAGAGGGGAAAAATTGTGAAACAAGGCTGAGGTGCTACAGGCTAAAGTTGATAGTAAAAATTGTGTCCCTGTAGAGGTTTGCAACATTTTTTTGTTATTTTTGAATGGCAAGCGTTGTGAGATTGTTGTTGAGTTTTTGAATTGGTTATTAAAATATAATTTAAAATCAAGTAAAAGTATTAGGAAAGGAATTCAGGTTCAGAAGGAAAAATAGGTTACTTGTTTAATATTTCTTCAAATTCTTATTTACATGGTTAACCAGAAGTCAAACACAAGTTAAATGATATCCATGAAAAAATTGTTCTAAAATTAAAGGCTAAAATGTATGAAAGATAAGATTGAGAAAATAAAGCATTTAATTTTAAACTTCAGACATGTATAATATTGATACCACTACTAATACTGAAGGAATATAAATATAAATGATAAAATAAAAGTTATGGAATATGCAAAATCTGGATTGACATGGATACTAGAGGAGATGGATTTAATCTAAAAATCATGAGTTATATTTTTGTGGAAGCATGTACATGGTACTTTGTTTTATACAGTGAACATTTTTTATTTGTTTCCTACTCACATGGAAAAATTGAATCTAGCAATCACTGATATCCCTTCGACCAATTTGTAGTCTTAAAGACATTTTTTTGTCCTCATGCTTGTTCATACTCCATGAAATTTTTTTTGGAAATGAAATATATTTTACATAATAGAGCAAGAATACAATATATAAGAGTAGGCATCAATATCACACTATATCGGTTTCCATGTAATACAAATGGTAATGGAATTTCATCCAAGTATCTGCACAAGTGGTAATAACAACATTGATTATAGGTATTTTTGCTTTGTTTATTATATAGTTAATAATAAAAAATGATTTTCCAAACTGCATACATTGATTCTAGCCTCAACTTTAATGTGACATGTTAAGAGGTTGCAAAAACTTTAGCAAACCTTAATAAACTGCCTAAAAATACAATCAGTGGATCTAAAGGCAGTATTCGATATCTTGCTATGAATATGGATAATTTGTACTAGTGTTTTGAAGGGTAGCAAGAAATATGTTTCATTCCTTTATTAGTGAAAAATATGGTCCTTTACCTAGATTAGCCTTTAGTGATTTGCCACTAAAGAAAGTGACACCTTTTCTAAAGCTTTTTCAAGTATTTCCATATGGTTGAACCATGCTACAATCCTTTCTCATGGAAAATGTTGGAAACAATTTTAGGTTGATTCTCTTTTTGTTGCCAAGAACTATGAAGAATATTTTAGCTATTTGCATCTCAATTAATTTCCAAGGATATTTTTCATTAAATATTCTTAATAACAGTTTTTCAAACATTATTATTTAAATATTGAAAGGAGTAATATAAATATTGAAAGGAGTAACAAGTCCTGGAGATTTTATTAAAAGAATCAAAAAACAATTTCCCAAACTCTAGAAACAATTGGAACTTTTTAGAAGAGATATTGTATGATTATCAAACATTAACTTCTTTTGAGTAATGACTAATTTAATTTTACGAAGGTTCTATGAGACTTGGACTATCACCAACTACATGTTCCAAGTTTTTCTTTTGCTCCATTTATGACAGCTGCTAAGTTGGTTATCCACTTGTTGGGTTCTGTTGGAAATAGTGAGAGCGGGGGAAGGGGTGAATCAGTATTTCTTTTAAAATGTTTGCTTTACCAATTAAGAACACTTGGATAAAACAAAAAATGAGAAATAACAAGATAAATGATTTTATTAATAAGAAATTGGCGAAGACTCCAATCCTCTTTATAGCGAATCATAAAATCCAACTTGTACAACAATTTTTCTAGGGCTCCAACCCTAGCTGAAGACTCCAATGCATAGATCACCAGGCTCCAATCTGTACTTAGCACCAAGCAATAACTTGGGATATTGAGGACTCCAATCCTCTAGGGCTCCAACCTTCTCAACTAGTTCAGGTTCCAACCTTGTCTTCTTGAGGAATCATAACCTTTTGGCCTCAACTCTATAAATTTTCTTCAGTTTCTTCAAAATGATTTAGTATTTCAAGACTTCCAATATCCTCTTCATCAATTCTTGAAAAATATTCTTCAACAAGACTCCAAATATATCTTCAAAAATTCTATATGGTCAAATTCAATGGGTCTCCAAGATGTCTACAATCAGTTCCACTCAAGTCTTCTTTAATCTGGTCTTGTGAAAGTATCTCCAAGTCCGCCTTATCGTCAACTTCAAAATTGTTGCTCCAAAGTATTCTATTGATATGGACTTATGCAGGAGTGCAATAAAATACATAAATAAACATAGAATGCGGATATGCAGTAGGAATAAAACTTCATTTCATTAATATCAAATAACTGAAATATGCTTACAGACATAATGGAAATAAACTGTCTCGGGTGATGGTAGCTTATCTCTGAGAAGAGATGTGGAGGATACATGCCTTTGAACTACGTTACAATGAGGCTCAAGGGCATTTTTTTTATTGAACAACATGGGAAAAACCTAAACACTAGAAACCATAACCCTAGGAGATGGAACACCAAGAGTTTGTGGACCTCGTTGGGTTAGTTGGGCAACCAACTTCCTGGGGTCGTAACTTGGTCATATTATCTCCGTTTGGAGCGTACGATATATCATCAGAAATATATCTCTGAGTACTACAATATTTTTAGAATTCCCATCCTATGGCAATAGGCGTGCAATGGACCTCAAAAAAATGTTGTTTAGGGGGTCAAAACTACTCAAGTAGTTCAGGACCTGAAAAATTGCTAAAAATAGTAAACGATGCTATAAACAAGGAAACTGATGAAACTGATTGGAGGTCTAGGTGGAATAGGTGGAATGCAGACTTAAAAAGGAATCGAGTTCAAAAACGCTCTCAACTCAACAAAAACTTCATGACCACATGACTTATATCCCAAAAACTCTTCAAAGCTCAAAATATAATTTGTGTTCAATGATATGTCACTTGGTTTATATAAGAATTGGGGGTCTGCAACAAGGCTACAGAGGTTGTGCCCCAACACATATAAAAAGGGTATATTATTATTAACAAACGAGTCATATATTGAACCGTTTTACAACTATACATTATATTTGGAATATTGTTGTAACTATCCTCAACATGTATAGCATAATCCACTCATTGATATACCTTGAATTAATTGTAATCTAGTGTATTTGACATTCTTTGGTCCATGTATTTTATGGTTGTCGTAAAGCCTATGCATTAACATATCCACCAATTTAAAATTCCAACGACACATTTTGGATGTCGTTACAACCATATATTGGTATATACTTTTCCCACATATGTAAACAATGCATTTAAGATAATATACCTGATGGCTAATGTAATATCACACCCATGTGATCATTGCCACCTATTGTTATAACCAACATATTTAATATATGATACATGGCTTCTAATTCGTAGCAGATTTCACAGCTTCACAACATCTGATTTTGTAGCAGATTTCACAGTTTTGTAGCATCTTTCTAGTCAACCTACCCTATTCCATGTGTTAACTCCATATTCTACCACGTGATTCCATGTGTCACATTGCCACGTTGACTTTGACTTTTTGTTGAGTAGTTAAAATCCTTCAAACTATGATATCTTCCACATACGAAATCGGTTTGACGAGATTCAAATTATGTGGGAATCGTCTCGTCAAACTCTTTGACATGACTCTATTTAATTTTGGAGACCTTGAATTTTAGGCTTTTTTAGGATCCTCCTAGATCAGGTTGAGTACTTTAATCAGGAGCATTGAAGTGAAAAATCACCATGTTTGGGGTGAAGTTGATCTTGGGACTTGGATTTGTACCTAATATGTTCAAGATTTCAAAGGCAATATGAGATGAGGATGGAGAGGAGGAGGTAAACTTGATCCCAATGAAAAGTTATAGATTAGAGTTGGGTAGTTCTAAGTGGTATAAATAGACTTGACATGTATTATGGAAAAACACTCTAGTGCAGCAATGAAAGAAGTTCAAAATAATTAGAAGGGTCATAATTGAAGTTTCCTTATAGAAGACAGAGACTCCAAGAAGCATATTCATATACTATGCAGAGTAATTCTACAAGTAGTTTGTGGTGACAATTGTGGAAGAGACTTGGGCCATTTTTTAATGTAGAGATGTGATGGTCGCCTCAGCTCATTGTTGTAATAGATTTAGTTGCATATTCTCTCAATAAGAATTAAGATGCTTGGATTAGGCACCAATCACATGTTATTGTTTTAATGTGATGATCCAAATAAATAAAGATTAAGCTAATCTTGTAGAAAACTGACCCTCTTTCCAACAACAAAATTGATATGAACTGAAATAAATTTCATGGATGACTAAAGCTTCATTGTGATCTATAATGCGGGCACGATGAAACAATGCCAATAGGGTATTTTCTCAACTTAGAAGTTACTAAATTGTAAGAAATTATATTAGAGATAATGCTCGATGTGAATTCTAACTTTCCATAATTTTATTTTTATAAGAAGATGGAAGTTTGTGACAAGATTAAACATTTATATTTCAATTATATTCTTAAGTGTTGAAGTTGAACTTGGGATGTTTTATAATACATGTTTGGTCACACTCTTTGAGGCATTTGTTGGTTAGCTATATGACGACTAACTAAAACTAAGCAACTCAAGGTTGGGTATTGCAAGGTAGTATTGCACAATTAGAAGTGACAGAAAAATGAAAGCAAATTGTAGATGACTCTAGGTGTCAAACCATGTAGTAATTATATTGACATCAATGTATCATAATGATACTTATATATTTAAAATATTACACTATGCAAACTTATACAATATACATATATGTCTATTTTCTCTACAACATACATAGTTTAGGACTATATTTATCCTCATTGGGATAGAGAGAGAAACCATATTATATGAAAATCATTAATATTGCCAAGTAACAATGACAACAACTATTATTGACTATTATCTACAAGTGCGAGTAAATTCATCATTTTTTAAAAAACTTCCCGGATTATCCAAATAAATCATATCAATTTTTTAAAATAAATAAATCATATTAATTTTTTAAAATATATTCATTTATTTTATAATTAATTAAAAATATTATAATTAATTAAATTATATATATATAACCATGAAATAATATTCACTTTCAATAACATGAAATTTGGATAAATAAAATACATCTCACGAGGAAAGCAAATTCACTTTCGATTGGATAAATAAAATACAACTAACCATAAAAGAAAATTCACTTTCGATAACTTTTAACTACTTAGCAAATTATTTTTATAAAAAATTCAAAGCCAACCTAATGATAAAATGACTAGCAATCAAAAAATTCTTCCAAAACAATAGCCACTAAAGATTTCAAATCTAAAATTTTAAGGAAGCTTAAAATTAGTTAATTATTCCACGAGGAGTTTGCTATATTTAGAAAGTCAGTTAATTGAGTGTTGAATTAGTGAATTAAATTATAAATGAATTTAATGTGTGATTGCGTGTCAATTTATATTAAACAAATAACTAATTAATTGAAAAAATTTAAATACCTTTCACCCAATTTAATGTAATTAAATAAAATCAATAAAATTTATGTGATCAGTGATTTGTCTTATTTTATGTTTTACTCTTTGCCTTTTCAACAAAGAAATCACAAACCATTAGCAACTATAGATTTCATAGTGCAGCGATTAGCATTTATGTTCGTTGATATTTGGATATATGAGAACGAAGGTATTCCAATTTAAGTTTTTTCTGCATTTTTCACGTGTGAAAATTGAACTAACTCGTTCAATTTGTTTTAAAATGAAAAGGCATTGAACCAAGGCAAATTTCGGGCTGCCAGAGTCGTTATTTGGATTTGTTTTTGTAAGATTTTGAGATAGAAAGATCTAGATTTGCAAAACAATGAACAAACTTGCAAGAGAAGGAAGGAATGAGCAAGAATAGAGAAAACAATGAAATTGATTCTTCAATATTAGTTTTGGAATAAATACATAAAAGCAACTACGTTAAGCTTAGTTGTACATGCAATAACTATGGATAGTTAAAGCTAACTAAAGCTAAGTGTGCTTTATGTTCTGCTAATGCAAACATGCACCACATGCAAGTAGTAAGTTAACTAACTAAGCAAGTGTGCATCACATGCAAGCAGTAATTTAACTAAAGCTAATTTAGGTGCATGTACACCAACACAACTAGTCTAGGTGCATGTACACCAACACCCCCCCTTAAGCATAACTTAGGTGAGTGTGATGCAAAATGAATGAGTCCCGGCAACATGGTCATTTTAGGTACCCATATACAATTCATAAAAAGGAGGAAAGAGGGAAAACCTAGTGGGAAGAAAAACCCCCCTCAAAATATAATTCAAAAGTAGAGAAAAGACAACTGCTAGGCAGTCGTGTCCTTCAACCTGAGACGATCTCGCAGGAATCAGAACTTTTTCTCAGTGAAAGTCTTGGTGAAGATATCAGGAGTTTGCTCAGAACTAGGACAGTACTGAAAATCGATGATCCCATCATGAATGAGTTCTCTAATGAAGTGCATGTGGATCTTGATGTGTTTGGTCCGCTACCGCTGCACTGGATCTCTGCAAAATTTTAGCATACTTTGATTATCGCACCAGATGACAGTTGGACGATGGACACTAATCCCAAACTCAGATAGGAAATGTTGTAGCCAAATTGCCTGAATAGTGGCATTCACTGCTCCTTTATACTCGACCTCTGCTGATGATAAGGCAATGGCAGCCTGCTTCTTGCTTGACCAACAAATTGGGCAGATCTCAAACTAAGTACATAACCGGAGGTGGACTTGCTATCAATGGTGTCGCCAGCCCAGTCTAAATCTATGAATCCAATGAGATTCAAAGAAAAATTGGCTGCATAGTGAATCCCATAGGTGATTGTCCCCTAGACATATCAAAGGATGCGCTTTGCATCATTCCAGGGTAACTCATGTGGCTCCTGCATGTATCTAGAAACTACTCCTATGGCATATGAGAGTGTGTGTGAGATAAAGAAGACGTCCCACAAGATGATGGTACAATGTGCAATCAACCAATGGTGTGTCTTTTCCATTCTCAAGCTTTATCCCTGATAAGAAAGGTGTGGTTGTTGGCTTGCAGTCACTCATGTGAAATCGTGCCAAAAGATCTCTAGCATACTTTGGTTGAGAAATTGTAATCCTAGAATCACTCTGATTGATCTCTAGTCCAAGGAAGAAATTTAGCAAGCCCATGTCTGTCATAGAAAACCGTTTATGCAATGCAGTTTTAATCTTAGTAATGACAGACGCTGAACTACCTGTTACCGAAAAATCATCTACGTAGAGTACTATGATCAACAAGGAGTCATTTTTCTTCAAAAAATAAACATTGGAATCATATTTGCAGTGTACAAAATTTTGAGATAACAAATAAGAATCCATCTTTGCATACCATGCTCTAGGTGCCTGCTTGAGGCCATAGAGAGACTTCTTTAGTTTGCATTCCAGAGATGAATTGTGCATGTATCCCGTGACTGCTCCATGTAGATTTCCTCCTCGAGATTACCATGAAGAAAGGCATTCTTCACATGTATATGATACACCTCCCATCCTCTTGTTGCTGCAATGGAGAGAGTTAGCCGAATGGAATCCATTTTTTCCACTAGAGCAAAAGTCTCATCATAGTCAACACCATGTACTTGCTGAAAACCTTTTGCTACCAATCGTGCCTTATATCGACTAACTTGGCCATTTTATGCTTTCTTGGTCCGGTAAACCCACTTGCACCTCACAAGTTTGCGATTGGAAGGTAGCGGAACCAAATCCCAAGTCTGGTTCTCAATGAGAGAGTTATTCCTCATCCATTGCGGCTTCCCATTCAGGATGCCCACTTGCTTCTGCATAAGTTTGTGGATCATATCCATGCATCATATAAGCATGCATGGGCATGGGTGGCTCTATAGCTAAGAGTGCTTGTGGATCTTCCTCAAACAGAGGGATAGAGGCAGGATCATCAAGGATATCACTCATGTTGCGCCATTTTTGTGTTGAAGGTGGTCAAGAAGCTTCTGAACTACATTGCGGAAGTATGATCTCGATGTTAAACAACTGGTGGTCCAACAGGCGTCACAAGAAAAGACTCATCTTCATCAGAATTCTGATCTGAAGTTTCATCTGGATACTCATCAATGAGTGGTGATGGAAACTTGGTAACAAGTTCATCCGCTGGTGCATGCAAAATATCTTCGTCAAACTTTACACTCCTTTCAATAAAGAGCTCTTCAGTGTGGATATCAAGCAATCTGTACCCGTTGACTTCATCAAAATTTCCAACAAACATGCATGCTTTACTTTGAGGCTCCAAAGCCTTTATCTTCTCTGTAGGAATGCGGGCCCATGCTTGAGATCCAAAAATGCAGAAATGACTGACTTCAGGTTGCATGCCAGTCCAAGCCTCAAAAGGTGTTTTTCCAGTGATAAATTTATGAGGAGATCTGTTCTGGATGTATGAGGCACAATTGATAGCTTCAGCCCACAATTTCGACGGAAGAGATCTTGCATGCAACATGCAATTAGCCATCTCTTTCAAAGATTGATTTTTCCTTTCAACCATGCCATTTTTCTGTGGAGTGTAAGGGATTGTATGCTGCAACTGTATGCCTGTTTCATTACAAATATCTTTGATATCTTTGTTGACATATTCCGTCCCATTATCTGTGTGGAGTATCTTGATGCATTTTCCAGACTGATTTTCTGTGTACGCTTTGAAAATATTTAGATGTTGAAAAACTTCAGAGTTGAGTTTCAAGAAGTAAACCCAAGTGAATCTCGTGTAATCATCTATAAATGACAACACATATCTTGCTTTGCTCATTGAAAGCACTGGAAATGGACTCATGAGATCACTATGTACAAGTTCCAAAGGTGAAGAGGCTCTCCATATATGCCCCTTCTCGAATTTTTCTTGTGGATGCTTTCCAAGAGCACATCCATTACAAACACCATTTGAAAATTCAATGGTCGGCAATCCTTTGACCATCCCTTGCTTGCTAAGTTGTTGCATATATATGAAATTCAAGTGCCCAAATCTCTCGTGCCAAATCCTACTTTTTTCATTTGCATGCGTAAGTAGCAAAATGGAATTTGATTGAGGAACAAAATCAAAAAATGTATACAGACGAGATTGATCATTTACCTTGCGAGATGCAATCTACAAGTTGGTTTGCATGTCATAAATGCTTATATAATCTAGGGTAAATTCCACTTTCCTTCCATTGCATGTATGTGTCATCTAATACACTGAGAGAAGATTCACAGAAAGCCTTGGAATATGCAAGACCTTTTCAAAACTTCCATCTTCGAATTGCACTCTTCCTTGTCTAGTTGCTAAAACTGCAGAATTATCCCCCATGAGAATAGGAGGTCCTGAGTATGCATGTGGAGAAGAAAAGGATTCCTTTGAAGAAGCCATATGATGTGAAGCTCCTGAATCGATGATCCATTCTTGCAAAGCAGAATGAAGAGCAATCAAAGCATGCCCATTACCTCTTGGATCTGGTGCTTTTTCTCCAGACTTCTTCTTGGCATTCTCAGGAATGTGGTCTCCAAGATTGTGTTGTTGGAGTGTCTGCGCCATAAGATCTATAGTCTTCTTCATGCATGCAAATTCAGGGTGAAAACCACGGTGGCAATAATTGCACATTGATTGCCCTTTCGTTCCTTTCCTTTCCTTTGAGCTGGATGATCCATCAAGGGGTTTGGGATTTCCTTCCTTTCTTGGATCAGGATCCTTCTTCCCTTTTCCTTTATGATGGTCTTTGGAATTTTCCTTTCCTTTTGCATGCACAATAAGTGCATGCGCTTTGGAATTTTTAAGTGTGTTCATTTTGATGAGCTTATCTTGCTCATGCATCAGAGACTGAATAAAAGAATCCAGTGAGGGCATCTTCTAAGCTGCACCGATTGCAGATCTTACTGTGTGGAATGTAGAGACGAATACTGCATACTCTAGACCAAGTTTTGATAAAATGGAAAGAATCAACTGATTTTCTTGCTTGGATTTGTCGATCCCGCATCCTTTAAGCTGAAGCAACAAGGCTTTATACCTTGTGAAAAAATCTTGAATGTTCTCAAAATTTCTCGGATCTAATGAGTTTAACTCATTTTCGAGAATGTGACCTTGCATTTCATCTTGTTTTCCAAAAAATCCTTCCAAATTTTTCCATACTTCATTTGGAGTTGAACATGATTCAACATGAAATAGCAGTTCTGGAGAGATAGATAAACTTAGGATGTCGAAGGCCTCGTCCATGCGATTGAAATATCTTGTTTTCTCCATTGCCAATGTTGATTCAACTTCTATTTCCATGGTTATTCGAAATAAACCTCTACTTCTGAGATGAAGTAGAATCTTTGGCTTCCATTCGAAGTAATTATATGGAGTAATAATTGCCGATTGTGGAAACTCCAATTTAGACTCCATTCTTTGTTGTTGCTTCAATCCTCTGAACCTGCAAATAAAAATTGCTTGTGCACTGATTACAAATCCCTGCACTCTGATACCATGTAAGATTTTGAGATACAAAGATCTAGATTTGCAAAACAATGAACAAACTTGCAAGAGAAGGAAGGAATGAGCAAGAATAGAGAAAATAATGAAATTGATTCTTCAATATTGGTTTTGGAATAAATACATAAAAGCAGCTAAGTTAAGCTTAGTTGTACATGCAATAACTATGGATAATTAAAGCTAACTAAAGCTAAGTGTGTTTTATGTTCTGCTAATGTACACATGCACCACATGCAAGCAATAAGTTAACTAACTAAGCAAGTGCACATCGCATGCAAGCAATAAGTTAACTAAAACTAATTTAGGTGCATGTATACCAACACAGCTAGTCTAGATGCATGTACACCAACAATTTTTTATGTAGATATCCTTCCTTTTTTCCCTTCAATCCCTAAAGAAGATTGCTGCCGAAGAGATCACTCAGTCGCTTAGAAATTCAACTTGACAGTTCTCTCCGTGCCCGAATAGGTTTGTCAAAAAGAGAAAAGAAAAGCCGCGTGTAAGAATCATGAATTAAGTCAAAATAGAGGCGTCGTCGCAGTCTACCAAATTCAAGGATCGAAGAGGATTTTGGTCAATCAAAAAATGGCCATTACAGGAAGCCCGCCCATTATTGACCTTCAAATAGAGAGCCAACCCTCTGAAACACCAATGAATTCTCATATTCCATTCTGGGGTTCATACGCAGGATTCACCAAAGTAATTGGTTTGTGGGCTGGTTTTACTGTACTCAAACCCTAATGTTTGAGGGTTTAATTAATTGTCAGTGTTTCTCATTGTGAATACTTGAGAGTGCTTGCTCGTGCTCTATAGAAGCTCACTGTTTAACCTTAATCTATGAAATACATCACCACACATGCATGAGCTGCACGGACAGAGGTAGTTGCTCTTCATCGCATGGAGTTAGATGCCAATGGCATTGATGTTATACTCTCCATTTACCAAAAAATGGCTCCAAATATTTTGCCATTTGTTGAAATATTTGCGATGAATCATTGTTTTTGAAAGATTAGCCAGGTTGAGAAAAGACCATACGACACATTTTATAATTTTTATAAAATACTATTTCTTTTTTATTTGGAAATCACCCACATCAATATATTTGGAGTATCTTTAATATTTTTGGCCAATTGATTTTAAATAAAATACTTTTAAAATTGTTTTTAATTTAACTTTTAATTTTAAAAAACCTATAACATATTAGGGAACGTTTTAAAAAATGATATATCTCAACGATCTATGAGATGCGGTTGCGATGAAGAGGATGAGGTGATGATGGATAAGCCAAAAACGTTTTGAAATTTGTTTTACATTCTTATTTGGTCCAATAATCAATTTAAATCATTAAAATCGTTTTTTTAATTGAGCATACGTTTTCAAATTTGTTTTACATTCTTATTTGGTCCAATGATCATTAAAATCGTTTTTAAATTGAGCATACATTGACTTTCTTATATTCCATTTTAAAATAACATTATTATTTATGTAGTAATGGTATATATGATATTAATCAATAAAGTTTTGTATCCACTAGTAATTTAATTTTTTATAATTTAAATTATATAAATTAAGAATATATATAATTTAAATTATATAAGTTAAAAATATATATTTAAAAATATGTTATTAAAAAATGATAAATGATTAAAATTAATGGTATTTTTGGATTTAACAAGTATTTAATATTGAAAAAGTGATTAGTAATTGGTATAATGAGATGCTATCTTCTATTAAATTTTAAATAGCATTGAAAACATTTTCTGTTAAATCTTAAATACTATTAAAAACATTTTTAATCATGGCTGAATATATTTTTTTTATACTTCACTATTTACCATGATATATATAGGGAAAGAAAACCCAAAACATAATTCAGTTAGTAGAATTAAATACCTTGCCACTTAGAAAGTCACAAGATTAAATCTGTCAAAATTATTATTTGTTAATATAATAGATTATTATAACAAAATATATTACCAATTGATATAGTAAACTATTATAACAAAATATTTATTATTATAGTTTGTGTATTTTCATGCAACCCATGTTTTAAAAAACATACTATGCATTCATTTTTTTATCTTCTTGCTCAATCATTCAGCGATTGGTCTAATTTCAAGTTTGGTAGAACCAAACGATCCTTAGTGCTTCCCAGAAGTATGAGATGTAATTATAACTTGAATTAAATATAGAAATAAAGCTTAAAAAGAAACAAGACGAGATGTAATTATAACTTGAATTAAAAATAGAAATAAAGCTTAAAAAGAAACTAGACCCTTGAAATAGCCCATCCATTGTATCAAATTAGTTTGGTTAAGAAACTGCCAAATTCAGTATCAAGAGGATGACCTAGAGTTGAAATTCCTTACTAGAGTTTAAGGAAGAGTTCTTTCCTAACCAACCAGCTGTAAATATTCTAATTGAAACCAAAAGAAACTTGGTTACTCTTGAATTTTTTTTATCCATCAACACTTTTATTGTGGCTATTAAGTGGGCTATCAATTGGTCTTCTCTAACTTATAATTTATATATATGTTTTTACAAATTTGTGATTTCTGTAAAAGAGGTTTGTGAAACTATGTTGTCAATAAACGTGGAGACGAGAAGACTCGGACGGGTGCATATTTTTTTTAAACAAAATGTTTGTTGGAGATATATATATATATGTGAAGTTGTATAGTTTTCAATTTTAAATCTGAAATGAAAAATAAAATATGTATGATTAAAACATGTATATTAGTAGTTGCCCCGAAAGGTGTAAAGAAAGGTTGATAGATTTTTTAAATTAGAAAAATTGTATGAGATACAGAACTTGGAAGTTCATTCTTTTCTTTTCAAACTGAAAGAGCTAAAGAGCTTGGAAGTTCATTCTTTTCTTTTAAAAGAGCTAAAGAACTTGGAAGTTCATTCTTTTCTTTTCAGAAATAACTTTTTCTTTTGGCTCAAATATATTCTTTTTTACTTTTTACAATATCATAATTATGAATCTTTTGAAATAATTTTTTTTTGGCTCAAATACATTTTTTTTTACTTTTTACAATATCATAATTATGAATCTTCTTAAATAACTTTTTTCTTTTAGCTCAATACATTTTTTTTTTTACTTTTTACAATATCATAATTATGAAGAGCTTGGAAGTTCTTTTTTTCTTTTCTTTTCAGTATTCCCCCGAAATAACTTATTCTTTTGGCTCAAATACATTATTTTTTACTTTTTACAATATCATAATTATGCATATCAAACCTAGTTACAATTTCAACACTTCCAATAACACTTACACTTATATCATCTAAATCACAATACACAATTCATTCTCATCTAAAATCACAATTCTTCCATAACTATTTTTATGTATATGTTCATTTGTATCAGTTTCATTTGTGTATATATTGTTTTTGTATTGTTTTGTATCGGTCCATAAATTGCTTAATTCATCAGAATACTTTCACATGGAGATCACATTGTGTCCTCGTTTTTATCAATTGAAGGTGCTCCAATTTCGGTGGTCCCTGATCTACTAAACTTTTTAGCTTTTTAGAAGTTGAGTTAAATGCTTCCCATATGTCGTAGTATGTTGTAGGCTCGATTCTTAAGAAGGGGGATTAGGCGATAAAAAAATGAACAAAGATCCAGAATTCAACCCAAGTTACCCACAACCACACTGATTTACTGAAATCAAAGGTGGAAGTGCATATAAATATGATAACCCTTCCATTCATGTAATTACCTTAATCTAGTTAGCGGTGTAATGAAACCAAAAAACATGACTATAAACATCTGATTTAAAATATAATTAAAAATAGAATATAAAAAATAAAAAATAAAAATTCCCCAAAAGAAAAGCCATTTTATCAAAGAAATAATGCCCTAACCCACACTGCTAAAAGTGTGTCAAACTTGATAATACTATAGCTATAAAGTGTCGGAAAAGTGTAGGAAACACCAAAGCTATTGTCTCTTGTACATCTGGTAATATGTAGTATTTAAACATAACTCGCAGAAAAGTTTGAAATTGCATATAGAATAATGAAATGACCAACAATCAAAATTTTACTTGAACGCTAGCTAAATACATATCTGCAAATTGAAAAGAAAGATAATTATATGATTAGTATGACGAAAATATTTTTGCATCGAAAAAATACCATCTTGTTCATAAAAAAAGAGATACAAGATTTAAGAAGAGAAATAATTTGAGGAACTTATAGGGGGGGGTTAGCTAGGTAAATTCTTTCAGTAACCAAATTTTAATCATTGAAACCAATTTATTCAATGGTGTTGTGGTCAAATGGTGAAGGAAATGGCATGTTAAGCCACTCAACAGGGTTACAATCCCCTCAAGGCACATGCATATCATTTCCCTTTGTGGGCTAATTCGCTTGCTGAAGCGGGTCGATTTGTGGATGCCCATGGGTAAGCCAATTGCCTTGGTAAAAGCTAATCGACAGAGAATTTTTGCTATGTTCCAATGTTGCATATTTTCAAGAATTATGGAAATCAATTTCCCACTTTACTAAAAAAAAATCAATAACATACATGATATCTGGGATCCCCACGTAAATGGCCAGGATTAAACCAATAAAGGTCCTAAAATCATTACATCCAGCATTAGCCTCATTGAAATGAACACCAGCAATAACAATATTATTTATTTTCATATTTTGGGAATATAATGCAATGGGTGGACTGCTTCTAATAAATCTATAGACCATTTCTAGGCAACCATTTATGGAAAATATTTAATGGACTTTGGGTAGCAAACTGGGAGTTTCCTGTAGCATTCAATATATACATAATCCAAAGAGCTAAAGCAAATAGTAATTGCTACAAATTTAGATATTATCCAACATTAAAAACCTAAAACACAACAAAGAAACCTGTAAGTATAACAGGGTGAGCTCTAATGATTTTCAGCAGATTTAGCATCACCCCATCTTCATCTAAATCCCAACTCAGATCCTCATCATCTTCTGCAGCAACGCTCATAATCCTCCGAATATCAACAACCCTCGAACCCTAGACCTGAGAATTTTTTGGTGCACTGTGTTTTTTTACAGGATCAATACCACTCGAATCTTCAGTAGCATCGCCGCACTCGTTCTCATCTTCATCATTGTTTTTCAGTCTATCAGACTTGGAATGATTTGAAACCTTAACAGTGGATTCTCCTATATTTAATGGAGAACCCTCCCTAACCCTAGGTTTTTATTCATTTTTCACACTGGAAGAATTTGAAACCCTCAACCCACCTTCCTCTGTATGGACGGTTTCTTCTTTCTACAAAGACTTTACTGCCCAGCTCGCCAGATCCTTTAAAAGTTTTTGTTTCCTTCATCAGCACAGTCCCGAATTCTTCCAAATCCCATATGTATATTTTAATAATACCTTCGAACTTCGAACCCAATGACTTTACTAGGTTTTCGAAGCCCCAAATTCCACCAAAATTTCTCTCGTTCTGTGTCGAGTTTCGAAAATTCATATCTGGATCAGCTCCTATTTCTCCATGATTCAGCGACTTCTGATCTTCATATGTCTCATTTTGGTTGTTCTTGGTTGTTCTTGTTTGAATTAGCACACGAAGAAGCCGAACCCGAATCGTTGAAGAGAGTATTCATTTATGTATGTGATATGGCAAATCTGGCATCAATGGAATCGTTATGAACCATAGACTCATGCAGCGCTCGCCGGAGATATGCGTATTAAATTTATGGGTATTGATCGTAACTGAGAGGATCGTACCCAAACCTCGATGGTCGGGAACTGCATATCATTTTTCTGTCGTTCTTCACCCCGCGGGCAAAGTTTTTCAATTTGGGTTCATTTCAGCAGCTGCCGACGTCCTCCATTATGGATTCTGACCATTCTCCAGCACGCCTGACGTTGTTCCAACCCTTGCACCACCAATTGTAAGGATCCCCGTCTTGCGGATCTGCCCCAGGATTCGATCGCTTGACATTATGAAAACAGGAGGGGCTGAAGCAGTGTGAGTTCGTCATCAGCCCCATGGTAACAACAGAAGAGAATTCCTGCAATTGTGGGATGGCGAGGGTGAATGTTCTCAACATCATCTGTGGGTCGAGGTAGGCCACCACATTTGATCGAGAGATTCGAACATTGTGTGTTGGGTCCTTTGGATAAGATGGAAATGGTGGCTTACATGCTCTAGCGTCAGGAATTGGGTTTCTTTAATTGAATAGTACTAGAAATGGTAGCTCACGCAGAAACAAAAGCGGAATCAGCTCTTACATAGTGCTCAGTTCCGCCAGCTGACACAATCGAGACAGCAGGAAGCGTGCCATGATTAAAGTGGAAACTTTGTGGAATGTGCCATACTTTACTATTTCTTACTAAATAGCAATTATTATTCTAAATTTTAGTAATATTTATTCAGTGAAATCTTAAAATTTAAATTTAATAAAAGCTTAAAAAATGTGTGTGTATGTGTTATTTGGAGAGAATAAAGGTTGACGAAAAAGCAAGTGTATAGATTCAAAAGAGTTATATTGAAATTTCAAAATTTATAGTTTGATTTTAAGGGAAAAATGGAGTTTCCACATACTTGTAAATCTAACCCCAAGCCAATTTTGCTCAAAATTATGGTAGGGAAAAGAAAGCCAAAAATTGTATTGCTGGCAAAAAAATGTAAAAAAAAAACACGGTTAAAAGAGTGATTAGAAAAGCAAGTGATGTCGGTTGACCATGAAATAATGTGGAGATTACAATAGAAAAACAAGATTTTGGATCTTAGTAGACTATTTATTGTGATTGCTTCAAGATTCCAATATTCCTCATAAGGAATCTTTCTCATCTTTGACATCATGGGCAATTTCCTACTTAGAATTACATTTTAATTTACTAATTTTGTTATGCAAACAGTGAAGTTTGAACACACAAAAATTAAAATTAATTCATGTCCTACGGTCTTTGTGCTAACCTCCAGTCACCTGCACACACACTAGCCAATACCTAAAACACACCAGGAAATGCTCAGAGTTTCAATAGTCAAACCCAATGGTTGTTGTCTCAAACATAATGTAGTCACCAAAAAGTGAAGAGATTTTAGGTTTTCCAGATGATGTATTCACCTTTTGATTTTCCAAAAAAAAATTATATTTAAATTTTTATTTCAAAAATAGTTCAACAAATAACTCTAAAGAACTTGATTTTAGGGTTCTAAGTACTCATTATTGGGATTCCAAATATCCTAAACGTCAAACTCATCCAATATTTTTTTATCGAAAACCCTCATTCTTGGTAGAAAAGCTTGATTCTCATGGATTCATTTCGAAAGAACCTGTACGGAAATCATGTTCTTGAGTTGGAAAACCCGAGACAAGTTCAAGATGCCACCCATGAGTTCGATTGCAACATAGTTGGGAAACCTTACTCCTATTATAAGCTGCTATAGAGGTCTTGTTGTGAATTCAACTAGCCACCAAATCGCAAGCTCAAATTTGCGTGTATTGATGGGGATGCTCGAATGGCATAAGGGGAGAGGTCCATATGTGTGAAGTTTTCAAGATCATATATGAAATCATATCCCAAACACTCGCGATAACTGTAGAGTACTGTCAATTGCACCTCACCTCTGGGAGATGAGGTGAGCAAGCAATCTCTGTTGTATGAGTTTTCGATTTACCAAAGAATGGCTTCACATATTTTTCCATTTGTTTAAATATTTACGATGAACCATTGTTTTTGAAAGATTCGGCGTGTTGGGAAAATACCATACGGCACATGTTAAATTAATTTAAAATATTTATTAAATTTTATACATTTTTAAAATAATTATTCTTTTTAATTTGGATATCACTCACACCAATATATTTGGAGTATCTTCGATATTTTTGGCCAAAAATGTAAATATTATTTATCTTTTAAATAAAATATTTTTAAACTAATTTGTAATTTGAGTTTTATTTTTAAATAATATATTCAGCAGCATAGCCGCACCCGTTCTCATCTTCATCATTATTTTTCAGTCTATCAGACTTGGAATGATTCGAAACCTTAACAGTGGATTTTCCTATACTTAATGGAGAACCCTCCCTAACCCTAGGTTGTTATTCATTTTTCACACCGGAAGAATTTGAAACCCTCAACCCGCCTTCTTTTGTGTGGACGGTTTCTTCTTTCTACAAAGACTGTACTACCCGGCTCGCCAGATCCTTTAAAGTTTATGTTTCCTTCATCAGCCCAGTCCCAAATTCTTCCAAATCCCGTCGGTATATTTTAATAATACCTTAGAACTTCGAACACAATGACTTTACTAGGTCTTCGAAGCCCCAAATTCCACCAGAATTTCTCTCGTTCTGTGTCGAGTTTCGAAAATTTATACCTGGATCAACTCCTATTTCTCCATGATTCGGCGACTTCTGATCTCCATATGTCTCATTTTGGTTGTTCTTTTTTGAATTAGCACACTAGGAAGCCGAACCCGAATCGTTGAAGAGCGTATTCATTTCTGTATGTGATATGGCAAATCTGGCATCAATGGAATCGTTATGAAGCATAGACTCATGCAACGCTCGCCCGAGATATGCGGATTAAATTTATGGGTATTGCTCGTAACTAAGAGGATCGTACCCAAACCTCGATGGTCGGGAACTGCATATCGTTTTTTCGTCGTTCCTCACCCCGTGGGCAAAGTTTTTCAATTTGGGTCCATTTCAGCAGCCGCCCACGTCCTCCATTATGGATTCCAACCATTCTCCAGCAGGCCTGACGCTATTCCAGCCCTTGCCCCACCAATTGTAAGGATCCCCGTCTTGCGGATCTGCCCCAGGATTCGATCGCTTGACATTATGAAAACAGGAGGCGCCGAAGCAGTGTGAGTTCGTCATCAGCTCCATGGTAACAACAGAAGAGAATTCCTGCGATTGTGGGATGGCGAGGGCGAATGTTCTCAACATCATCTATGTATCGGGGGAGGCCACCACATTTGATCGATAAATTCGAACGTTTTGTGTTGGGTCCTTTGGATAAGATGGAAATGGTGGCTTACGCGCTCTAGCATCAGGAACTGGGTTTCTTTAATTGAATAGTACTAGAAATGGTAGGTCACACGGAAACAAAAGCGGAATCAGCTCTTACATAGTGCTCAGTTCTGCCAGCTGACACGATCGAGACGGCAGGAAGAGTGCCATGACTAAAGTAAAGTGGAAACTTCATGGAATGTGCCGTAATTTACTATTTATTTGTAACACCCACGTAAACTATTACAAATTACAATTTTACCATGTTTTACAAAACCAGTTAAATCAAAAATTGGTTGAAAACCGAATTCTTGAATCGGTTGAGAAAAATAGGTGATGTGTCATTTTGGAAAGTGGTTCCATCGGAATTGCTGGCCTGTTCCGCATGGGATTTGCTTGGTTTTCTTCTTTAGTGAAAAACAAAACCCTGAGATACATATTTTTGGAATGAGGAGCATCAGTCTGCGGAGGATCATTCCACATGTGAAACGGAGTCGAGTTTCTCTGAAGAAACTGAAAATGAAATTGAGAATGAGAAGAAACTGTGTCACGATTCTAAAGCAGGGCGGCAGATGATCAAGAATAGAGGAGAATCGGCAGATTTTTCAGTGAGCGATAGTGTTAAATCGAGTTGCTTCCTCTTCGATACGGCAGAAGTTGGAGGATCTGAGCATACTCCGCCGGCTGAGATAAATCTTTGGAAAAGGCGTTCTGTGGCTCCACCGAGGGCTATGCAGCTTGCGATCAATCCTTACGAGCTTGACACGAGAAAGCCGTTAATAGTTTAAAGAATGATAAGAAGCCATTAACCTGGTGTCGTGCGGCTTGCGATCAAGGCTGGCGGTGGTGATTTAGCCAAAGGGCAGTTTCTGTTGCAGCCTAGAGTGAGGCTGTTGAAAAATGCCTGCAACAATGCATCGGATCATACGTACTGCTGCTAGGATTTGTGAGGAGTAAGAAACTGCAAATTATTGTGGCTCTAAAGACTAATGCAGAGCCGTGAGCTAACATTTGGGAAATGCGCATCCATGAAGGAAGGTTAAACATCTTGGGTAAAGATAAGTATTCCTCCAAATTATAGTTTTCTTTTGAATTGTTTTACTTACTTTCTGAAAAGAAAATGAAATATATCATATGAATAGTAGTTTCCTTTTGAATACTTTACTCATTTTCTGGAGAGAAAATGAATTATGAAATATTTCATATGATTTTTTATAAGCATAAATAGTTACATTTAACAAAAGTTGTAGAATTTCCTTCAAAAATAATATCTTATCGTGTGAAGTGAAAGATAAGTCCCTTGTGTTAAAAGAATATCTTTATCTATATCTGGTGGGTAAAAGAGTAGTTATTTTTGTGTTACATATTGGGTATATTGATTTAATTGCATGGGTTAATGTATAAAAGATTAACCTTGTTATTATTTTTAAAAAAAAAAGTATTCTTTTTCCTTATGCACAATATTTCTTGAAAAGGGTTACCTATTGAAAAGATTGTATCCTAGGTGTATACAAGACTAAGTAACCTTGTTATGGTTCCCTAAGTTTTGTGCATGAGGAACTACATAAAGTAATTAAGTTATATTAACCCTTTGTTGAGAAGTAATTATGTATATTTTTACCTGGAAATAATAGTTAAGAGTGTAGTATTCTAAGAAGTTTTTGTAAAAAGAATCCAGGTTGTCTTAAAGATTACTATTATGTTAATCTTTTTTACATGATAATAGTATTTCATGATGATAGAAATCTAAGAAGGGAATATGTGTTTCCTACAGTAAAGGAAGAGCTATCTCTCTTGCATGCCCAAAGAATAGCCATTATGTTATAGAAGCATGTTCTTTGCATGTATAAAGAAATGTTGAGCTATCTTACTATTTAGGAAAATATGTGAGTACATTTATGATATCAAAACTAATATGTCAGTTATGTTAGATCTTTTGGAATAAGGTCATGCATAGGCATGCAACCTATGTATTAACTTTTATTGAAGAATAATATACATATCTGTATGTAAAAATAAAGCTTGTAGTATTAAAACTACATTGAATATGATTGTTAGTATAATTTTGAAAATGAGACATGTATTTATATTCTTCATTGGGTATTTTACATATGTTTACATGCTCACTAGCGCAGAGACTTTCTTTGGAAATACTCGTGAAGGAGGTTATGTGCTTCGTTGTGAAGGCACTCCTTTAGGGAGAGTCTTTTGGAATCAGTATGCATTCGCATGCATGGAAACAATCATTATGTTAACTTGCATTCCATGCACTAAAGGTAATAGCTTAAGGGTTAGCTATTTTTATTAAATGTATGTAAATCACATGCATAAACATCTTAGCTGATGTATTAGTTTATTCTAAATAAAGTTTGGGAGATGTAGCCATTGTCTTACAGGAATGTGTGCTTATGCGACGTAAGCATTAGTTATTGTGATGACCTATAACCAGTGCATATGAGGTATGGGTTGTTAAAGAGCGAACGACAAGGTACTTTACTTGCTTGTCATAAATATACATGAGTAGATGGAGAAACTACTATAGTACAGATATGTGAAACGATTGGTTAATACTATATGAATCTTGACATCATTTTATGTTGAAAGCATCTTAGCAGGGAATGATGGTGACAGGTACAAAGAAATATTATGCTTGTCATGTGCAAAGGGAAATTATGCTTGTCCTGGTGGCAGGTAATTGATTAATGTTCATGCATATGAGTATTAGTTGTAGAAAGGTCCAAGGTATGATGGTCCATAGTAGGTACATCCATGCCACCAAGATGTGAGAATATGAAGACCAGAAGGTAAATGGTATCATATTTATTGTAATGGCTTTAAGCTAGATATTTGCATATTTCCTTGTAAGATTATATGAACGATGGTTAAGAGATGGTCTCCCTTATAAGCCATTGAGTGATGGGCTGAACACCCTCACGAGCGTTTAATAATAAAATTAAACGTTTGCTGGTTTTCACCCTAAGGGGTTTCCAGGGTATATTGGTGTTTAATGGCGTGATTGATTATTGTGTCCAGATGATGAGGTTAATTCCTTTCTTATTATGATGTTCATAATGGCAATTATGTGATGATTATATGAGTAATGAGATGAATGGATGATTACATCATATAGTATTAAGTTAATATATTGTAATGGAAGTTGTTAAGGGTTAAGGAGTTTACTATTCTTATTTATAAATTACACTGTGAACTGTTAAACATTCTATGTAATGATGAGTAACTTGTATAAAAAAAATTTAACTCCTTACATTTCCCTGTGAAGTTAATGGCATATGTTACATTCTTACTAAATAGTAATTACTATTCTAAATTTCAGTAATATTTATTTAGTAAAGTCTTAAAATTTAAATTTAATAAAAGTTTAAAAAATGTGTACACCTGTTATTTGGAGAGAAGAAAAATTGCTGAAAAAGCAAGTGCATTGATTCAAAAGAGAAGGTTTATTGGTCTAATTATTAAATATTTATATTCAACTTTCAAAATTTATAGTTTGATATTAAGGGAAAATTGGAGTTTCCACATACTTGTAAATCTAACCCCAAGCTAATTTCGCTCAAAATTATGGTAGGGAAAAGAAAGCCAAAAATTGTATTCTTGGCAAAAAAAAGTAAAAAAAAAATTGTCAGTTGGCCATGAAAGAATGTGGAGATTACAATAGAAAAACAAGAGTTTGGATCTCAGTATCGTTTATTGTGGTTGCTTCAAGATTCCAATATTCCTCATAAGGAATCTTCCCCATCTTTGACATCATGAGTCAATTTCCTACTTAGAATTAAATTTTAATTTACTAATTTTGTTATGCAAACAGTGAAGTTTGAACACACAAAAATTAGAATTAATTCACGTCCTACAATCTCTGTGGTAACCTCTAGTGACCTGCACACACACTAACCAATACCTAAAACACACCATGGAATGCTAGCAGTTTCAATAGTCAAACCCAACGATTGTTGTCTCAAACATAATGTTGTCTCAAACATAATCACCTTTTGATTTTCCAAATTTTTTTTTATATTTAAATTTTTATTTCAAAAATAATTCAACAAATAACTCTAAAACACTCAATTTTAAGGTTATAAGTACTCATTATCGAGATTCCAAATACCCTAAACGTCAAACTCATCCAATATTTTTTAACAAAAAACCTCATTCTTGGTAGAAAAACTTGATTCTCATGGATTCGTTTCGAAAGAACCTGTACGGAAATATTGTTCTTGAATTGGAAAACCCGAGACAAGTTCAAGACGCCACTCATGAGTTCGCGAACCCATGCAACATAACATAGTTGGGAAACCTTACTCCTGTTATAAGCTGCTATAGAGGTCTTTCTGTGAATTCAACTAGCCACTAAATCGCAAGCTCAAATTTGCATGTATTGATGGGGATGCTCGAATGGCATAAGGGGAGAGGTCCATATGTGTGAAGTTGTCAAGATCATATACGAAATCATATCCCAAACACTCGCGATGACTGTAGAGTACTGTCAATTGCACCTCACATCTGGGAGATGAGGTGAGCAAGAAATCTCTGTAGTATGAGTCTTCAATTTACCAAATAATGGCTCCACATATTTTGCCATTTGTCGAAATATTTACGATGAACCATTGTTTTTGAAAGATTCGGCGTGTTGGGAAAATACCATACGACACATATTAAATTAATTTAAAATATTTTATTAAATTCTATACATTTTTAAAATAGTTTTTTTTTTTTTTTTTGATATCACTCACACCAATATACTTGGAGTATCTTCGATATTTTTGGCCAAAAAGGTAAATATTATTTATCTTTTAAATAAAATATTTTTAAATTCATCTGTAATTTAAGTTTTATTTTTAAATAATATAATATTAAAAAATCTAAAACATGATGTTATCATGGGACGTTTTAAAAAATGATATATCTCAATAATCTATGAGATGCGGTTGCGATGAAGAGGATGAGGTGATCTTGACGGATAAGCCAAAAATAGTCTTGCCATGGGTTTTACATTTTTATTTTGTCCAATAAGCAATTTAGATCATGAAAGTCGTTTTTATTGAGTATACATAAATTTCATTATATTCGATGTTAAAATAATATTATTATTTATGTAATATATATAAAGTTTGGTATGAATTAGTAATTTAAAATTTTTATTAGTATAGATTTATAAGATTAAATTTTTTCACCTGTAAATGTTTTTAGAGTTTAAAATAGAGTTTAAAATAGAATGTATTATTTTTTTATTGTTGAAATTGTATTTTGAATGCTAAATAAAATATTTATAAGACCAAATAAATGTTTTAAACATAAAACTTAATTTTTTCATGATATATATATATAGTTTTTTTTTAATGATATATAATGTATATGTAATTGATATTAAATAGCTTACATAACAGGTATATAAAGACATTTTATGACCCAAAAAAAAAAAAAACTATTATTATTAACATATTTTTAAGTATATGTCAATATTAATTCATATTAAAATATTTTATCAATAACCAACTTATAAGATTTAAACATCTTACTCACATTTTTTTTTCACTTCTAATTACTTTAAAACATATTTTTACTTTTATTTTTATTATAGCCTATATTATTTTTCTATTTATAACATAATTTCTATCTTTTATTTTTAAAAGGGGAATGGACCAAAGAACCAAATTACACATCCTCCCATATTGAGTTGTAGAATGAACCTATTGAACAAACTTATATATAACTAAGCTATAGAATAAGCCTCTAGACACAATAATTTAAACACATAAATTATTTATTAACTAAAAATATAAATTCATTATAAATAATATTTCTAGATTTGACAATTATTTAATATTAAAAAAATAATTAGTGATAATAAAATGTTCATCAAATTTCAAATATTATATATAAATATATAACATCAATTGAACTATTCTTACACCTCACAATTCATCATAATTATAAAAATTCATCATAATTATAAAAATTAAAAATTAAAACAAAATATATATATATATATATATATATATATATATATATATATATATATATATAATTTGATTAAAAAAAAAAACAAGCACATGAAATCTTTACCTTTGTTTCCTATCTCGTACATACATTATCCAGTCGTTTCTCTCTATTTTTTCGGTTATCAGATCCTTTTAGTTTTTCCTGGTATCTTCCATTATTGCTGGAATGCTAATGGTACGATAATTAATGATTTTGGTTATCAGTTCCATTTTAGTTTTTCCTATTGTTTTTCATTGTTCATGGAATAGATTTTGATATAAAAATTTAAAATGGCGGAAATTAAAAGTTATTATAATAAAATAATTATTATTAATTTAAGATATAACAACAAAGAAACAATAATATTTTAGGGTATTATAACAACAAAATATTGGTTAGTTTAAGATATCATTTCATGAATTGAATTGAGATATATACTATAATTGTTTTTTCAATGGTAATTAGGAAATTATATTAAATATTGTGGAGGCCAAATAAAGTTACATAAAGACAATTAAATGTTGTACCATTAAATTTAGGCAAACATCATCTTAATTCAAAGTCAAACTATTTATTTTATAACAATATTTACCTATATCAAATCAAGGAAATGATATTGTATAAACTTTATAAAACACACTTAAAATTAGAAAAAAAAATTGCATGTAAATTTAACTAGACAAATGAAATAGCCCATCTACTACACCAAAGTCTGGCCGAGAAACGACCAAGTTCAAGTTCAAGAGCGATGACCTAGGTTGCACGATGGAATTGACTAAGGTTGAAGCCTGTAATTCGTTACTACACTTTGCTAAGGCATGGCTCTTTCCTAACCAAAAAGCTACAAAATTTCCAATTTAGACCAAAACAAACCTAGTTACTGCTCAGGGTCTGAGATTTGAAGTTTGTGATCAATCAAAATTTCTATTGCATCTACTAAATGGGCTACCAACTAGTCCTCCCTAACCTATAATCTTCATATATGCACCTACAACCTTTTCATTTCCACATAAGAGGCTTGGGAAACTTTACTCGTGCTATAAGTTGTTACAAACGTATCCCATTGTGAATCTAACTAGCCACCAAATCCCAAGCTCAAATTGGAATGCATTGATGGGGACACTCGAATGCCATAAGGGGAGGGGTCCATATGTGAATAGCTATCAATATCATATTTGAAATCATATACCAATCTATCATGATGACCATAGATTACCATTAAATGCACCTCACATCGGGGAGATGAGGTGAGCTAGCAATCATCGTGATGTGATTCTTATATTTCCACCTAAACTCGCATGGAATCCAAGGCATCAACAGGACTCGAGTTTCCATCTAATAGACATAGATTACTTTATGTGGCATCATTAAGGAACCAGTGAGAATGACACTCTCAAATTAATTCACAAGTTTTCGGTGGGCTTCCCCACTACTTGGGTAGCTAATTCATCTATTGCAGAGTTGTTGGAGTAGAGAACATGAAAATAACTTTCCTACAAGAGAACTTCCAATCATTATTTTATATGTTTGAATATTGACTAGAGTTGAGGGTCAAGGGGGGAGGTGTCATAACGCAAGTGCCTTTTGGTCTTTTGGAGTCCCTTATTATAATTAGATTGCCCATATGAAGTGAGACCACTATAAATATTTATTTTGAGTGAGGAACAAGCCTCTACTGAATTATTGTTGTAGGTATGTTTAAGACTCCAAGAGAGGGTTTTTTCTATTATTCCTCTAAGGCTATATACTTTCCCTCCCCTGGGCCTCGCCTCCACTCCCCTCCAAGACAATTTAATTAATGGAAAATCACATAAATCAAAAAGTCATATATACCATATTAGGCCATGCCTTTGGTGTATTTTTTTTTTAACCATTGCAATTCAGTAACTCATTGGATTAATATGGGCGAGGCCTAGGATAAAATATGCTAGTTGACACTATAACACCAAGAGTATATTCAATAATCAACAAGTTATATATGCCAATAACTTATGAATTACCAAGAGAAGAGATGGCATGAACCCTAGGGGTTTCCTAGTCCTCAAGACCTATCATAATGGGGTAACAGTCCCTCATATAAATTGAAATTGACTAAATGGGATAGTAAACAATCATTCTAATCACTCAATCTAGGAATTTGATGCATTGGGCACAGTTGTGTGCTCAAGGATGGCTTGTTGGTGTAATAAGGTATTTCGGTTCTCAATAAAAATTTAGGTATCATACCCTTAACTACTCTAAAAGACAATGTAAAAATGTATTAAGAAGGTAGTAAGAATCATTGGTGACTTTTAAGTTCTAAGTACACTTAACTACATATGCAAGCTAAGACGTAACAAAAAGAATGCATTGTTCTTAAACACACTAAGTGTGTTGTAAAATAAAATGAAAGAAAAATAAACCAAAAATAACACATCAAAAATTAATAACATGATTAACCCCAAAAATCCCCAACGTGAGGAATTAAACCATCCTAATAATAGATATATTGTTAGCTTATGACTTAAAAGCAACCATGAATTGAATTAAAAGTAATCAAGCCAACCAACATCCCACCTTGGCTAAGTGATCCCTCCATTCAACTCAGGCACATTACAAGGGAAGTCTTCATCACATGTAATCCATAGGATCTAATACCACATACCACCAATACCATGTTTTCAAAACCACCATTGCATACGTAACAACTTTGACTCTTTCATCCAGTTAACTTTAGCCTAACATTGCCCCCTTTAAACATGACTAGGGAAATCCAAATGTTCTCATCCCTTATAACCTCGCTCTATCCCAAGATTTTATTGGCAAGGGTACACATCCCTAACCAGGTCTTTCAATTATATGCCCATGTACATCTAATTTACAAATTTCATCTCCAAATTTTTTCTTTTTTTGTTATTATTGTTCGACACTTATGCCACCATTCTCTCACATTTACAAAACTACTCACATTAGGTGCTCTTCTCACTAGATGTCACTTTTGTGGTTGCATCTCAACCTAATGGACCTTTATTTCCTCTTAGGATTCTTACACTATAATTTTTATGCATACTCTTTAATTCGCAAGAAACTCACAATGGATCCACACATGCTAGTCAACTTTTGTACTCATTGCTCAACTCCACATTGGCCTATTTTTTAGGGATTTTGTCTTGCCTTTGAACTCAATGCTAGCATTTTCAAGCAACATATCCTTATTTATACCATGATCCCTTGGTTCTTATACCACTTGCTGGAAAATAAAAAAGATACAAATAAACCAATAATAACACATCAACAATTAACAGTTTGGTTTACCCTAGAAAACCCTAACCAAGGAAAAGAAAAACTAATAATAGATCTATTATTATCAAATGACTTAAAATTAGTCATTCCTTGACTTAATAAATTTACTAAGAGAAGATTAAAAACCACCAAACACAAATCACAAGTCATAAACATAATGTTTATCTTGGAAAATCCCAATCTCATGAAAACACCATCTAACATAATTCTATTAGTCCCTTGGCCAAAACCTAACCAAGTTGGCTAAGTGAGCCTTTATCACTCACCTCCCTAGCATATAAAATTTTAGGGGTGAATCTTAGGCCATGGGAGAAATTTAAGGGGTTTCATATTTTGGAGAGGAAATTTTTTTATATTACACCATTTTTCTATAGTTCGCCCAAAAAATATTTTAAAAATAAATAAACATTTATTTTAGCAACCAATTATATGGAAAATAAGTCGAATAAAATAGATTTCACCTCTCCAAATTTTTGTTCTGAGTCATTATTTGCCTTGAAAAAATCGTTTGTAGGTGGGACTTGCTTCCAGCAACCCCCCCCTTTAAATTTCGGAGGTCACGCACAGTGGATTACTTCTAATCAAACCCAAATTTCCAGGAATGACACTTGTAGGTGGGATTTGCTTCTAACCGTCCCTCGAATTCCAGGAATGGCACTGGTTATTCACCAGGGAGTTTTCCAGGAATGGCATTGGTTATTTGAGCGGGGGTTTTCCATGAATGACACTGATTAATCAACCGGGGATTTTCCATGAATGACACTTGTTAGTCGAGCGAGGGTTTTCCATGAATGGCACTGGTTATTCGAGCGGGGGTGGAAGTTTTGAGCACAATGAACCTCCAAATACTAATTACTTTAGTACCTAGGAAGGGATAAGAAGGGAAAACCTCCTTAAAACAAAGTATAAGCAAGGGAAACCTTTCGATCCCCGGAATGACATACAAAGGCGAGCAGATCAAAAAAGCGTAGCATGCATAGGAAGGATCCACTCGTTAATGAAAATTCGTGAAAACCATTACGTATCCCTTTTCATGACCCATTTCGCCCAAGATAGGAATCCCTTTGGAAATGAAAGAGGTGTTGGAAACTCTCATTCTCAATTTAGTTATCCAATAACATTGGCACCACTGACAAGGAGTTTGGATGAAAGCGGGGGAAGAAGTAATGACAGTGAAAGGAAGTTTAGTTTCCAAGAGAGTTACTAGAGAGAAATATACAAAAGGCATGGTATTCACCATCATAGAGTGTGAACTCACGGGAAATGAGATCAATACAACATAATCAAAATGACAAGAACGTGTCAAAACCAAATGCAAATGGAGCTTTTGTTTCAAAGGGATAAGCATGGAAGAGATGGAGAACAATCCATGCCAAGAGGCCTTATGATGGAAGACAAGATTCTCCTTGACATTGTTTCAGAACCAATTACTACAATGGCTCAAAAGTTTCAAGATCTTCCAGAAAACATCCTCGAGGATGTGAGCAAGTACTTATGGGATCTAATTGGAAATAATAAAAATAAAGATAAAATTGCTAATTTTTAGAAATACCTTCAAAGGAGGAGTGATTTAACTTTAGATACACTAATGAAGCCTCACAAGAAACATTTTGAGATCTTAGCTGCCTTGAAAAAAATAATTAAACTTTTTTATGTCAAAATAATCTCCCAATAACTGAGCTACCTGACATTTTCTTAGATGTCAAGTGCGGGAACTTAACATGTAATAGTTAGTTACCAATAGATGACTGTGAATATAAAATGTGTTCTCAAAAGAGTGGGTTTTGAAGTGCATGCATGTGGCTTATTTTTCGAAGTTCGATTGTGCCAACAATACATGTAGTTGGGTTGGTTGTGACTTCTATTTACATTGGTGGCATACGGATTGTGGGATTCGAATGTCATATATCAAGCCTGGCCCTAGCATTAGAGGATCATTGGGGACCATGGAGATGCAATTCCGCTGCGTTGCATGTGATCATTCTTCTGAGATGTTTGGGTTTGTAAAGGAGGTGTTTAAAACATGTGCCAAAGACTAGAGTGTAGTGACTCTTTCCAAAGAGCTTGATTGTGTCATGATATTTTTTCAAGAAATAAAAGAATCTAGAGGGGAAAAATTGTGAAACAAGGCTGAGGAGCTGCAGGCTAAACTTGACAACAAAAATTGTGTCCCTGTAGAGGCCCGCGACAATATTTTGTTATTTTTGAATGGTAAGCATCATGAGCCTGTTGCTAAGTTTTTGAATTGGTTCTTAAATTTTAATTTAAAATCAAGTAAAATTACTAGGAAAGGAATTCAGGTTCAAAAGGAAAAATTTGTTACTTATTTATTATTTCTTGAAATATTTATTTACATGGTTAACCAAAAGTCAAACACAAGTTAAATGATAGCCATGGAAACATTGTTCTAAAATTAAAGGCTAAAATGTACGAAAGATAAGATTGCAAAAATAAAAGCATTTAATTTTAAACTTCAAACATGTATAATATTGATGCCACTACTAATATTAAAGGAATATAAATATGAATGATAAAACAAAGTTATTAAATATGCAAAATCTGGATTGATGTGGATACTTGAGGCTTATGCGATGGATTTAATCTAACAATCATGAGTTATATTTTTGTGGAAACATGTACATGGTACTTTGTTTTATATAGTTAAATTTTTTTATCTGTTTCCTACTCACATGGAAAATTTGAATCTAGAAATCATTGATCCCCCTTCGATCAATTTGTAGTCTTAAAGACATGTTTATGTCCTCATGCTTGTTCCTATTCCAAGCAATTTTTTTTGGAAATGAAATATCTTTTACATAATAGAGCAAGAATACAATATATAAGAATAGGCATCGATATCACACTAAATTGTCCTCCATGTAATACAAATGGTAATGGCAATTCATCCAAGTACCTGCATGAGTGGTAATAACAACATTGATTATAGGTATTTGTGCTTTGTTTATTGTACAGTTAACAAAAAAAATGATTTTCCAATCTGGATACATTGATTCCATCATCAAATTTAATGTGACATGTGAAGTGGTTGCAAAAACTTTACTAAACATCAATATAGTGTCAAGGACAATAAAAAACATGAACTACCTAAAAATACAATCGGTGAACCTAAAGGTAGTATTCAATATCTTGCTATGAATATGGATAATTTGTACTAGTGAATTTTGAAGGATAGTAAGAAATATGTTTCATTCCTTTATTAGTGAAAAATATGGTCATTTACCTATATTATTCCTTAGTGATATGTCACTAAAAAAAGTGATGCCTTATGCTGAAGCTTTTTCAACTATTTCCATATGGTTGAACCATGCTACAATCCTATCTCATGGAAAATGTTGGAAATAATTTTAGGTTGATCCTCTTTTTGTTGCCAAGAATTATGAATAATATTTTAGCTATTTGCATCTCAATTAATTTCCAAGGACATTTTTCATTAAAGATTCTTACAAACAAGTTTCCAAGCATTATTATTTAAATATTGAAAAGAGTAACAAGTCCTAGATATTTTATTAAAAGAATCAGAATTTTTTCCCAAACTCTTGTAACAACTGGAACTTTTTAGAAGAGATATCGTATGATTATCAAACATTGAATTCTTTTAAGTAACAAACAATTTAATTTATGAAGGTGCTATGAGACTTGGATTATCACCAACTACATGTTCCAAGTTGTTCTCTTGCTCCATTTCTGGGAGTTACAAAGTTGGCTATAAACTTGTTGGGTTCTATTGGAAATAGTGAGGGCGGGGGGTGAATCTTTATTTCTTTTAAAAAATTTACTTTATCAATTAAGAACACTTAGATAAAACAAAAAATTAACAATAACAAGATAAATTATTTTATTAATAAGAAATTGCTGAGGAATCCAATCCTCTTTACAAGGAATCACAAGATCAAACTTGTACAACAATTTGTTCTAGGGCTCCAACCCTAGCTTAAGACTCCAATGTATAGACCACCAGGCTCCAACCTGTACTTAGCACCAAGAAACAACTTGAGATATTGAGGACTCCAATCCTCTAGGGCTCCAACCTTCTCAACTATTTCAGGCTCCAACCTTGTCTTCTTGAGGACTCCTATCCTTTTGGGCTCCAACTCTCTAAATTTTCTTCAGTTTCTTCAAAATGATTTAGTACTTCAAGACTTCAAATATCCTCTTCATTAATTCTTGAAAAATATTCTTCAACAAGACTCCAAATGTATCTTCAAAAAGTATATATGGTCAACTTCACTGGGTCTCCAAGATGTCTACAATCAGTTCCACTCAAGTCTTCTTTAATCTAGTCTTGTGAAAGTATCTCCAAGTCTGCCTTATCATCAACTTCAAAAATGTTGCTCCAAAGTCTTCTACTGATCTAGACTTATGAAAGAATGAAATAAAATACAGAAATAAACATAAACGTAGATATACAGCAAGAATAAAACTTCATTTCATTAATATCCACTAACTGAAATATGTTTACAGACATAATGGAAATAAACTAGCTCTGGCGATGGTAGCTTATCTCTGAGAAGAGATGTGGAGGCTACATGTCTTTGAACTATGTTATAATGAGGCTCAAGGGTATTTTTATTATTGAAAAACATGTAAAAACCCTAAACACTATAAACCATAACCCCAGGAGATGGAACACCAAGAGTTTGTGGACCCCATTGGGTTTAGTTGGGTAACAAACTTACAGGGGTTGTAACTTGGTCATATTATCCCTGTTTGGCACGCACGATATATCATAAAAAATTGTTATTTACATTCACCTACATCTCCTCAAACATACTCCAATGAGTCCAGAATTTCAAATTCTATCAGAAATGACTATTCATTCTCTCAATTTGGCCGTCAGCTGATCTAGGCATGGCCTTCCCTCCTAGTGGCCCTAGGCTTCCTCTTTCTTCAAAGTGATAAAAACACCTGTAGAATAAATATGTGCCACCATATATGAACTTTGAAATATGCCACAAAATTTTTTAATTGTAATATCTCCAACCTTTAATATATAAATGCACCCATATATCAAACCTTTGTTTAAATAAAATTTCCACCACCGCCACCATATGAAATTCAGACCTTGGGCATAATGAAATGCGATGCAGAATTCGAATAGGATCCACTAGAGGGGGCACGCAGTGGCCCCTATATGCACCATGTGTCAGCCTCTGGTTGGCTATACATCCATAAAAAAAATGAATTCAGCCTTAGGAGCAGAAATCATAAAAAAAAATCACCTTCAAACCAAACTAGCGAATCCTGTCGTGACACTTGTCACAGTTCCACTGGGAAAAAAATGAATAATATTCCTTGCATGCTGACTAGGATGCCATGTCATAAACCTGTCACTTTTTTGCAATTTGTTTTTAAAATTCACCTGTTATGAACTGCGTTCAGCGGGCTATAACTTCTTCATCCGGAGTCGGTTTTTGACGAAAAGAGTGCGCCGGATTCCTAGCAACGGGTTGGTCATAGTTGTTTAGTTTCCAATCAATTCTGAGAACTTTCATTTTTGAGCTTTTACACTGAGCACTTGATCAGTCCTCCCCACTATAATCCTTTTGGACCCCAAAATCTCTTCGATTACTGATCATGTGGATAAGGGTACTATTCCCTCACCCTCCCAATCTCTATCCACTGAAATTTTCCCATTTTCATCAACTGAAGCTTTTCACAAAAGTAAGATTTTTCCTTAATTATTGCGACCTTCTCTTGATGTCATTAACATCGTCATGCTACAATTCCCATGAATTTGCAGAGATCAAGCTATTCTTGCAGAAACCATCTTGTTCCTACCTTAGTCATTAATCAAAGGAAACTTAAAAATTGTCTCACCTTGCATACTATTGCCATGGCAATTTTTAACTGATATTGCTTTGTACTTGTGTCGACTCTTGACCAAGTATATTCGCCATTACCATGTACCCTTTGGAAACCAATTACAAGCATTTGTGGAACCCATGCCTTCTTTTTCATGTTGCTTTGTCGCTTTCTCTTTGACCTTTGCACTCTCTTGCACTGGTATCTTGTTTCCAACACTGATGTTGACTGCTGCAAATGTTTTAAATCTTGTTCACCTCCTTTCAAAGGCAACCTGTTATAATCTTGAAACATCTCATTACAAGCATAAGCATCTTTTTGAAAGGTTTGATTCGAAATATCTCTTTTTTTTATCATTAACAATGTTAAATTATGACTTGCATTCACTATCCTCTTCATTTCTCCTGCATGTATAAGAGACAAACTTGTCTTCTTCTTATGCGCTCTAAATACGTACTCAATACCATATTTAAACAAGTGATACTTATTCTCATAGCGATGAAATATTGCTTTCCTATCATACAGATAAGGACTTCCCAATACAATACCTGATATCTCAAGCGGCACCACATCAACTTCAACTTTATTGATGAAGTTGAACTTCATCAATAAAGTTGATGTGGTGCCGCTTGAAACATCTCATTACAAGCATAAGCATCTTTTTGAAAGGTTTGATTCGAAATATCTCTTTGTTTGATCATTAACAATGTCAAATTATGATTTGCATCCACTATCCTCTTCATTTCTCCTGCATGTATAAGAGATAAACTTGTCTTCTTCTTATGCGCTCTAAATACGTACTCAATACCATATTTAAACAAGTGATACTTATTCTCATATCGATGAAATATTGCTTTCCTATCATACAGATAAGGACTTCCCAATACAATACCTGATATCTCAGGCGGCACCACATCAAGTTCAATTTCATCAATAGTCCAGTGAATCTTAGTATGCACTTCCTTGTAACCTACAAGTTTTCATTCTTGCATATCCACCCTAAAGGATAAGGTCTTGGATATCTAACAGTTTCAAGATCTAGTTGCTTAACCAAGTCTTTGGAAATTAAGTTAGCTTGTGACCCACTATCAAAAAGTGTGTCAATCTTGGTATGTTTAGGGACAACTCTAATATGGAAAAGTTCTATTCTTGTATCTTCATCTTGAGTAACATTGGAACAATTTGAATAACTAGTGCTTGCTATGTTCTTACCTTTCAAACCCATGGCTGTAATCTTTTTCTAATCTCTTGAATCTGACCCTAAGTCATGTTCAACTATAGCAACATTTTTACCCTTTTCTTTGGCTTTCAATTTTTTTGGCTTCAACTCTTGATGAAGTTGCCAAAAATGGTCTTCATCATGGCCAATATTTGAATAGTTTTTGCATGTGATTTTCTCTTTCTCTCTTTTGAGAGTGCTATTTGTCTTTCCTCTTCCATAAAACTTTCCCTTTCCTTTACCCTCACTTTCACTTTTCTCATCTATGTTTTGTTTCCCTCTTGCCTCTAAGTGTGTAGCTTGAACACAAACCTCATCTATGTTTGTGGGATTAAACATGAGAATAGTGTGCCTAAGGTAACTATACAAACCCCCAACGTACTTTAACAAAGTTTCTTGAGAATATAAATTAATACCCAAAATAAGAGCTCTTATCCTAAATTCATGAGTATAATCTTGCACACATTGCCCTTTCAACTGTCTAAAATTTTTCCAATCCATAATGGCCTTTTGCATGTAAGCTAAGGGATATAATTTCCTTTTAATGGCAACAATAAAACTTGACCAAGACATAGAGATCTTACCGTAGTTTTTAATCTCTTCTTGAGTCCTTGCTTCCCACCATACAAGTGCAGATCCTTCCATCCTCAAAGAAGTCAATTGAATCTTTATGTCATCTTCATGAAGGTTATGAATTTTGCAATACACATCCAATTGATGTATCCAATTGTCCAATATTTATGCATTTATCTCGCCATTATACATTGGAAGCTGATATTTGACATCAATTTTGAGTAAGGGTGTTTTTCCTCTTGTGGTTTTTGAGTGAGTATGGGTAGTTTTCGTGGTGGAAGCGGAAGATGGTGCTAATGGTGATGATGAGGATGATGATGAAGGTGGAGATGGAGGTGGTTTTCCTCCAATACCCTTTGAATTCTTCTCTTCATCCTTCTTATCATATGAAGTTCCTTCTCCATGTGGAGGCTTAGAACCTTCTCCTACCATCCCAACAGTAAATGCATCAAAAATAATTTTAACCATCCTCTTTATGTCATTGAAGTCTCTCTTAACATCATCCTCTGATGAATGGCCTTTAGTTTCTACAACACCTGACATGATGGCTATGGATTTAAGATCAACTTCTGGTGCTTTTACCTCTTCAATCAACTCAGATTCTTGTACAAATTGTACCTCTTGAATCTCAACTTCTTGAGACAAAAATTGAGGTGCTTCAAGTGCAGTTGTGAGTGGAAATTTGGGTGAATATGGTGTTATTTTAGCTCTCCTTCTTCTGGTCCTAATCTCAGAACTTGCAACCAAAAATTTCACTTCAACTTTCTGCAACTTTAACCTTGTCAGCATCACAAATTTGCAACCATTAAACTTGCACAAAACTCAAGAAACTATCAAGAAAATAACCTTTCATTTCAACCAAGCTCTGATACCAACTTGATCTGAGTATCAATGTTAATTTTTTTTGTGCTAATTTCATCTTCAGATTTAAAATTTATTTGTTGATATTATGCTTTGTGTACATAGGTTTCCTTGTTGATTATGTGTGTCAAATAGGTAATTTAATTGAGTTTTATGAGTGAATTAAAGAGAATAAAGTATGAAAATAAAATGCTAAACAGAAGCAACAAAATATATAGCAATCCATCACAATTGATCCATCAACACTAATTTTTGATGAAGGATTTCATCCCTCCTGGGCTACATCTCCTTAGTCCAGCTTCCATGGCTTGGGCCTCCGTATTAGCTCAAAAGTGAAAAAATTATTGTTTACATTCACCTAAAACTCCTCAAACATACTCCAGTGATTCCAGAATGTAAAATTCTATCATAAAGGACTATTCATTCTCTCAATTTTGCCTTCAGCTGATCTAAGCATGGCCTTCCCTCCTGGTGGCCCTAAGCTTCCTTTTTCTTCAAAGTGAAAAAAACACATGTATAATTGCTCCTCTGCCTCTGCAACCTGTACCAATGTGTTCATAGCATGCCAATATGCTAGGAATGACTCTTCCTGATCCAAAATTGGTAAAACATTTCTCAAGGTATGGCTCATTCAATTTTCCTAGGAAATCTCCTCCAAATCTGGAGAAGACTCCAGCTAAGTCCCGTCGAATTTGGAGGTGCCCCTAAAACTCCGCCAAGTTAATCTGTGAGTTAAATTAATTAAATAGTGGATTAATTGTGGATAATTATGATTATCGCGATAAGTGGGGTTTAATACAGACCCAGGTTTAAAAAATTTTAAACTACGGATTATGTTAATTTATCTGCGTTTAACATTTAAATCTCATTGGTCTTGTGGTATTAGTCATATGGGGAGGTCGCATAGGAGGGGGCGGGCCCACGAGGCTGGGCCCCTTCATTCCCATCGTCGAAGGTTTCATTCGAAAAGAAATAGAAGTCACTGCCTATAAATAACAATGATTAATGGAATGGCTCGGTGGTAAGGTGTGTGGTTGGCACGTGGGTGGTCGTGGGTTCGACCCCGACCCCCACACATATATTTTGTTCCACGAATATTTATGCCCTTACCATAGTTTAAAATCTATGGTTTAAATAAATATGCGCCACCATATATGAACTTTGAAATATGCCACAAACTTTGGAAATTGTAATATTTCCAACCTTTAATATATAAATGCGCCCATATATCAAACCTTTGTTTAAATAAAATTTCAAACATCGCCACTACATGAAATTCGGACCTTAGGGATAATGAAATTTGATTCAAACTTTGGATAGGGTTCACCATAGGGGGCACGTGGTGGCCCCTGGCTACACCACATGTCAGCCTCTGGTTGACTATCCATCCATATATAATAATAAAAAAATCAAATTCAACCTTAGGAGCAAAAATCATAAAAAAAAATCACCTTCAAACCAAACTGGTGAATGTTGTTGTGAGACTTGTCATAGTGCCATTGGGAAAAAAATAAATAATATTCCCTGAATGCTGACTAGGCTACCATGTCATCAACCTGTCACTGTTCTGCAATTTATTTTAAAAAAATCACCTATTCTAAACGACGGTCATCAGGCTATAACTTCTTTATCCAGAGTCGGTTTTCGACGAAATGAAGTGCACCGGATTCCTGGCAATGGGATGGTCACGGTTGTTTAGTTTCCAATCAATTCTGAGCACTTTGATTTTTGAGCTTTTACACTGAGCACTTGATCAACCAGGAAAAAAGAAACCTAATATTAAACATATTATTATCTTATGCCTTAAAATAATTCATTCCTTAAATTAATAAATCTACTAAGAGAATATTAACAAAAACCAACAACAAATCACATATCATAAAAATAATGTTTATGTTGAAAAAAAAAACCAATCCGAGGGAAACACCAACTAACAGAATTCAATTAGTCCCTTGTCCAAAACTCGACCAAGATGGCTAAGTGATCCTTCATCGCTCACCTCCCTAGCACATTACAATGAAGTATTCTCAAGCCTTTTAAAGGCTTCATTACATGCAATCCATGGGCATGAAACCACAAGCAAGAAAAACCATGTGTCTAAAACCACCATTGTATGACTGAGCAAATTTGACTCTTTCACTAAGTTAAATTTACACTAATAAAGTGGTGATGAGTATGGGTGTAGTTTTTTTCATGTAAGAGTCATGTCTTTAGAGAAGGTGCACCAAAGTTAGACATGGAAATCATTTAATTGATGACAAGTTAGTTTGAGGCTTAGTGAATTATAACTGTAGATTGTAGAGTTGACATCTTGGGTGCCATGGTCAAGAATGTGTTCAAAAAAAATATAAGAATGAGAATTTGACCTTTGTGACATAGGGTCTCTTCATGGCTTGCAGGTAGATAACAAGTACAAGAGGTGCGATGTGCCACCATATGCCAAGGTTTCCTCCAAGGGACAACTTAGAGTTTGATCCTAACATTCCATGAAAGACTTGATGCTAGAAAATGTTTGAGGTTGCTAATATTCATAGTTTGATAAATAATTTGAGGGATACTAATAAGTAATGGATTTTTAATACACTACAAGAGTGTTAGAGCATGGAATTTGAAATAGGTTTACTTTTATGATTTAGTGCTGGGCATTCTCTATGGGTTGAAGTGGTCCCAACATGAAAATGGGACCATCAACACTTAACTATTGGGAAGATAGTTAGGCACAAAAATATCAAATATGGTGGATTACTTAGGTATTATGTGTATGTGTATCTTCACACCTTAAGGAAATTAATGAATACTATAGGAAGTGGTGTTTCCATGGTTCCACAAAGAATGGAAGGTACTATATTTTTAGTTCAAGGAATCAGTTACGACCTCTTCCAATGTATAAAGTAGGCAGCATGGAGTTGCAAGAGAAATGAAGGAATGTTGGTAGAGTTCAATTTGATTTAACTATGGAAACCAAATTCATGGAGTATGACTTAGAGGGTTGTGATCTAGACTTGATTCAAGATATTTTAAAGTGACTTGGCTTGTAAAAATGTTCAATCATAAAGGATAAACTTAAACCAACAAATAACTTAAATCAAGCATGAAATACTTTAATGAAGCTACAATTTAGAATGAAATGTAAATTATCGATAAAAGAAAAAAATCAACACAAAAGCAATTGATAACATAGTTCGTCCAGTGTGGACTACGTCTCTAGGTCCTACCTCGAAGAGAGTGGCCTATTTATTAATATGAGGTTATGCCTCAAATTATTTATTACATCTCCAAAATGCCTCCAAATACCTGCTACAAAATGGAACTTTTTTCTGCGAAACTAAGCTTTTTGCTGACAAAACTCCTTTGGTTGCTAGGAATTCAAGTTCCAAAAAACATTGTATATAAAAACACGAACTAAAAACGAAATAATTTTAAAAACCCTCTCGGCTCAACAAAAACTTCATAGCCACATAAATTATCTCCCAAAAACTATCCAAAGATCCAAAGGTACTTTGTGTTCCATAGTATTTCACTTGGTTTATATAAGAATTGTGAGTCCGCAATGATCCCATGGAGGTTGCGCCCAACACATATAAAAATAGTTTATTTTTATTAACAAAAGAATCATATGTTGAATCACTTTACAATGATACATTGTGTTTTTCATATCATTGTAACTATCCTTGGTGTGTATATCATAAACCAAACCTATATAGTTTGAATCAATTGTAACCTTGTCGTATTATATATTTGTTGGTCCACACAATTTATGGTTGTCGTAAAACCTACGCATTAACATATCCAACAATTTAAAATTATGACGAGGAATTTTGGATGTGGTTACAACCATATATTTGTATATACTCTACCCACATATGTAACCAATGCATTTAATATAGTATACCATGTGGCCAATGTAATATGACACCCACGTGATCATTATCAGTTGCTATTATAACCAACATATTTAATATGTAATACATGGCTTTTGATTTTGTAGAAAAAATCACAATTTCACAGCATCTTATTTCGTAGCATATTTCACAGTTTCATAGCATCTTCCTAGTTTGCCTACCCTCTTTCATGTGTCAACGCCATATGCTACCACATCATCCCATGTGTCTTGTTGCCACGTTGACTTTGACTTTTTGTTGAATAATCAAAATTCTTCAAACTGCGATATCTTTTTCATATAGAATCAATTTGATGTGATTCAAATTGCGTTGGAATTGCATCATCAAGCTCTTTGACATGACACTATTTCTATCAAATTTTGGATATTTTGAATTTTAGGCATTTTTTGGATCCTCCCCACTAAGAGGCTTTTGGACCTCCACAAGGTTATTAATTATAAATTAAGTGCAGGATATGCTTCTCTACTTTTCCAATCTGTATACACCCTGTTCTATTTACCTGGATAATCACAAAAGTTACATAATAATTATGACAATTGAAACCATACAGTTAGCCACCTGCAATTTCCCACATCCTTCTGCATGTTTTACTTCAACCATTGTCCATGTACAACACAATAGCAACATTAACAAATACAAATATGCTAATAACTATGAACTAACATGTTTGATCCTCTTCAAAGGCTCCCACGACAAATTCCCATTCTCCAGACTACCTACTTTGTCAACTTTTGTAGATGTGAGTGAAAAGGCCCTGCTCGCGTTGACGAGTATCTTTAATTGTATTTTGGTTTAAGAAAATAATCTTCCTTCATTTGATGAGCTCGAGCGATGTACTCTATGTCGTCCTGGAAAAGGTGATTTTTTTTTTCCTTCCTGTAGTAGATAGCTTTCTTGTTGAACAAGTAAGGACTTCCAAGATGCAATTCCACAAATATCTAATGGAACCACATCTATTTTAACTTCATCCACAAATCTATATGTAATATCAAACCTAAGCTTACACTTATGAGTCACTTGTAGCTTAGCATCGCTACATACCCATCCAAGTGTGTAAGGCTTAGGATGCGACATTGTTACCAATTTTAGGTTCTTAAAAAATTCCTCGGATATCATATTCTCTTGAGATCCAGTGCCAAACAAAGTATTTAATTTTTCATAGTTGGTTACCACCCTTATATGAAATATTTCATTCCTTTTTCTGGCCAAAATTGAAGAAATAAAAGAACTGTAACCAACATGTGAAGACGATGTACCTTTCAATCCCATAGTTGTGTGTTGGACATTGGGTTCAATGCTCCCTATGTGTTTCGCGACATGGAATAACCGCCTCTCGTGGATTCTAACTCTGGGAATTGTAACAGAGACTAACGCCTGCGGGTTTCGGTCTAATGGCAATCGTGATTCCAACAAGTGATATCAAAGCGACAAGATTCGAGTTTGAAACTCACCCGGATCGCGTTGGGGGGATATTGTTGGACATTGGGTTCAACGCTCCCTATGTGTTTTGCGACATGGACTAACTGCCTCCCGTGGATCCTAAATCTAGCGATTGTAGAGGAGACTAACGCCTACGGGTTTTGGTCTAACGAAAATCATGATTCCAACATTGTGATTTGTGCCTCATTTCCATATTTTGATGCCAAGTCCTACTGGACTGTTGTTGCCACCTTCTGCTTGCCCTTCCTATCTCAGAACCAATTAGGCCTCAGCTATGGATGTAGCTTCCCAAAATTATCATCATTATGTCCCTCTTTCTTGCAATGGGTACAATAAAGTTTCTCATCTCTCTTCTTCACAGAAGTTGGTCTCTTTGGCTTATCCTTGCATTTTCCTTTATCATCTTTTGACTGAATTTCTTCCACAGAGACTCCGCCACCTTTTTTACCTACTTCAATATAGGTTTCTTGTACATAAACCTCCTCTAGGTTAGATGGATTCAAGAGAAAATGGTATTGTGAATATACCCATGTAAACTACCAATATACTTCAAAATATTATCTTGCATATTAAGTGGAATATTCAAAGCTAGCTCCTTTTTCCTAAACTCCTCTATAATGTTTTGCACATTTTAGTCTTTACACTGCCACATATCTTTTCATTCTATTATTTCCTTCTGGTCATGTTCCAAAGGATAGAATTATTTTTTCAATGTAGAATTAAAACCAAACCATGTGGAAAGAGTTATACCTTCCCAAAGTCTAATATCCCACCATATGAGCACATTACCTTCCAATCGAAGAGAGGCTAACTAAATTTTTACCTCATCATCAAAAATCAGCTACACATGGTAATAGACTTCCATTTGGCAAATCCAGTTGTCGATCTTTTCAACATTAAGCTCTCCATCATAAACTAGAAATTTGAATTTAATATCCAACTTCAACAATGGATTCTTTGATGCAACATCTCCATGAGGAGGAGGAGGAAAAAAACGAGGAGGAATTTAAGGAGGAGAAAGAGGAGGAGTCTTTTTCAAATCACCATAATTTTCCTCATATTTAACTCCCTTCTTTGATGAGCTTCCTACTCTAAACTCTTTCCATTCCCGACACATTTCTTCAACCATGGTATTCATTGCCATGAAAGATTCACGCAACTCTTTCTTGTTTCCAAAAGGATTATCTTCTCCCTCATGTGACGACATTTCTCTTCTTCAAATGAAGCTACTCGATCCAATTTTCAGATTTCCTTCAACAAGTGTTCCTTCACCTTACTTGAATTTGCTCCTTTTTATCATGCGCACTCATAAACCACCATCAAACTTGCTATGATACCACTTGATCTGGACTTGATTTTGGATCTTTTAAACTGACTTGACTTGAAAATATGTTCCAGAACGAATAATAAAACTTAAACCAACAAATAACTTAAATAAAAAATGAAATACTTTAGTCAAGTTCAAATTTAAAACAAAATGTAAAATATCGAGACAAGAAGAAAATAAACACAAATCCAATTGGTAACAGAGTTCATTAAGTGTCGACTACGTCTTTGGGTCCTGCCTCCAAGAAAGTGGCCTCTTTATTAATATGATGCTAAGCCTCAAATTATTTATTACATCTCCAAAATGCCTCAAATATCCTATTTCAAAATGGAACTTTTTTCTACGAAACTAAGCTTTTTGCTACCAAAACTCCTTTGGTTGCTACAAATTCAAGTTCCAAAAAACACTGTATACAAAAATACAGACTTAAAAAGGAATCGAGTTCAAAAACCATCTCAACTCAACAAAAACTTCATGACCACATAACTTGTCTCCCAAAAACTCTTCAAAGCTTGAAAGAGACCTTGTGTTCAATGATATGTAACTTGGTTTATATAAGAATTTGGGGTCTGCAACAAGGCTGCAGAGGTTGCGCCCCAACACATATAAAAATGGTATATTATAATTAACAAATGAATCATATATTGAATCGCTTTACAACTATACATTATAATTGGCATATCGTTGTAACTATCCTCAACATGTATAGCATAAACCACTGATATACCTTGAATTAATTGTAACCTTGGTATATTTTACATTTGTTGGTCCATGTATTTTATGGTTGTCATAAATCCTAGGCATTAACATATCCACCAATTTAAAATTCTGATGACGCATTTTGGATGTGGTTACAACGTCCATATGTTGGTATATACTTTTCCCACGTATGTAACCAATGTATTTAAGATAATATACCTTATGGATAATGTAATATGACACCCACGTGATCATCGTTAGCTATTGTTATAACCAACATATTTAATATATAATACGTGGCTTCTAATTTCATAGCAGATTTCACTGTTTCACAACATCTGATTTTGCAGCAGATTTCACAGTTTCGTAACATCTTCCTAGTCAACCTACCCTATTACATGTGTTGACTCCATATTCTACCATGTCATTCCATGTGTCATGTCGCCACGTTGACTTTGACTTTTTGTTGAGAAGTCATAATCCTTCAAACTATGATACCTTCCAAATACTAAACCGATTTGATGTGATTCAAATTGAGTGGGAATCGTCTCGTCGAACTCTTCGACGTGACTCTATTTCCATAAATATTTGGAGTTCTTGAATTTTAGGCTTTTTTAGGATCCTCCCATATCAGGTTGAGTACTTTAATCAGGAGCATTGAAGTTAAAAATCACCGTGTTTGGGGTGAATTTGATCTTGGGACTTGGATTTGTACCTAATATGTTCAATATTTCAAAGACAATATGAGAGGAGGATGGATAGGAGGAGGTAAACTTGATCCTGATGAAAAGTTATAGATTGGAGTTGGGTAGTTCTAAGTTTTGGAAATAGACTTGGCATGTCCTATGGAAAAACATTCTAGTGCAACAATGAAAGATGTTCAAAATAGTTAGAAGGGTCATAGTTGAAGTTTCCTTATAGAAGACAAAGACTACAAGAAGCATATTCATATACTATGAAAAGTAATTCTACAAGTAGTTTGTGGTAACAATTTTGGAAGAGCCTTGGGCCATTTTTTAATGTAGAGATGTGATGGGTGGCTCAACTCATTGTTGTAATAGATTTAGTTGTATCTTCTCTCAATAAGAGTTAAGGTGCTTGGATTAGGCACCAATCCCATGTTATTGTTTTGATGTGATGGTGTGCAATTAAATAAAGATTAAGCTAATCTTGTAGAAAATCGAGCCTCTTTCCAACCACAAAATTGATATGAACTTGAGATAAATTTCATTGATGACTAAAGCTTCATCATGATCCACAATGCGTGCACAATGAAACAATGCCAATAGGGTTTTTTCTCAACTTAGAAGTGACTAAATTGTAAGAAATTATATTAGAGATAATGCTCAATGTGAATTCTAACTTTCCATAATTGTATTTTAATAACAAGATGGAAGTTTGTGACAAGATTAAACATTTATATTTCAATTATATGCTTAAGTGTTGAAGTTGAATTTGGGATGCTTTATAATAGATGTTTGGTCACGCTCTTTGATGCATTTGTTCGTTGGCTATATGACGACTAACTAAAACTAAGAAACTCAAGGTTGGGTATTATGTAAAAGACAATATGTTGCAAGCATCACATAGAATGACCAAGTCAACAAATGTATTGCAAGATAGTATTTCACAATTAGAAGTGACAGAAAAATGAAAAAAAAAATTGTAGATAACTCTAGGTGTTAAACCATGTAGTAATAATATTTACATCAATGTATCATAATGATATTTATATATTTAAAATATTAAACTATGCAAACTTATACAATATACATATATGTCTATTTTCCCTACAATTCCACATACACAGTTTAGGACTATATTTATCCTCATTTAGTGGTAGGTCCCTATATTACTAGTATAGTCCCTTATTGTTGTTAGTGTAACCCCCTTATTGTTATTATTGTACCCCTGTAACCCCCATATTGTTATTATTGTGACCTTAAATTATTATTGTTAGGTCGGCTAGGATTACATTGTGGCCCCACTATGATTACATTGTAGCCCCATGAACTCCTATATATAGAAAGGAGGTTTTGTAATTTGAACCATCCAAGAATTGTTCATTTATGTAATGTATTGGAGGTTGCCCCCTTGAATTGGCTTATTTCTAAGGCGTTGATATCTCTTTTCTTCAATTTTTGGAGCTGGTTTCACAACATTTGGTATCAAAGCTTTGGATTCTAGGGTTTCGCTTCTCCAAACAGGTCATCGTGGAATTTTCGCTATAACGTTTTTTCTACGAAGGTTCAGAAGCTGAAAGTTTTAGGGTACGAATCTGAAATCCTGAGGAACATCGTTACAAAATTTCATAGCTTCGTTCGCAATATTTTCAGATATATGATTTGTGGAAGGTAGGGATTTTTGCAGACTCCTGAATTTCACTTAAAAAGGTCATCATGGAATTTTTGCTATAACTATTTTCTAAGAAGGTTAAGAAGCTGAAATTTTTAGAGCACGAAGCTGAGATCCTGAGAAACATCGTCACAAAATTTCAGAGCTTGGTTCGCGATATTTTCGGAGATATGATTTGTGGAAGTTAGGTCTTTTTCAAGCTCCCTAATTTCATCTCAAAGAGGTGATCGTGGGAAAATCTTCATAACTCTCTCTCTGAGCATCGGATTGGAATTCTGTAAAAAGTGACTGGAAGTACACAGATTGTAGTTTCTTGTCTATACATTTCAGAGCCAAAGGAGCAAACAGTGACACGTGGAAATTCATACAAGTTCGCTCTACTGAACCAGTCCATAATTAGGTCATTGTGGGACATTGAACATAACTTTGCCTTGAAGAATCAAAATCAAGTCAGACCTATGGCATTTGAAAGAAGCTTCAAAGGAATACTACAGGGCCAAATTTCAAATATTGAGGATCTGCAATTATAGAGGTAATTCAATTTCAATATAGAGCTCTGCAAAATCAAGTAAAAGGTGTGTATTTTTTTTCCCGAATTGCATAAGTCTTGTTTGAAGAATCAAGTTGAATTGATTCCAAGGGCATATTGTAGAATAGATATCGTATTGGTTTCTAAAATGGCCCCTAAAAATAATTCAACACCCATTAAGCCTTTATAAGGCTCTACTATGACTCATGAAGACGAAGAATGCCAACATGACATATCAGAATTACAAGAGCAAGTGTAACAAATTTTGCTCTCGCAAAGAGCAACAAAAAATGATATGGAAGTTTTGAAGAAAGGTGTGGAAACTAAGATGGATGGTTTGAAGAAAGGCGTGGAATCTAAGATAGATGGCATGGAATCTAAGATTAATGACATGGAAGCTAAGATCGATGAAAAAATGGAAAACATGAAGAATGGTCTAAAATCAGACATGGAAGGTTTGACAAAGTTGATACAAGAAATTCTTCCTAATGGTGAAAAGATAGTAGAGGAAACTCATGATGAGAACAAAATAAATGTTAATCGTGATTTCATAAACTCTAATGTTGGCGGGAAGAACCACCATATTCCAAAAATGGATATGAGAAAGTTTGATGGAAAGGATCTTGTAACATGGATACTATAGATTGAGCAATATTTTGATCTCCATAATGTGCAAAACACACAAAAGGTACAAATTGCAACTTTACATTTAGAACAAAATACATTTGTATGGTATTGATGGCTTTGCTCCCGTAAAAAAATTGTCACTTGGTCAATTTTTACGGAGAAAATGATAGCACATTATGAGGATACAAAGAGCAATACCTTCTTTAGCCAATTGATAAATCTCAAACAAAAGGGTTTAGTGGGGGAGCACATTGAGGACTTCCAAAAATTTAATATAAGGGTAATTGATATTCCAGAGGAACACAAGATTGATCTCTTCATAGGTACTTTAAAGGATAACATCCAACATGAAGTTCGCATTTTGGAACCTGATTCATTGGAGAAGGCATTCAGGTTGGCAAGAAAAATTGAATGTAAAATTATGGCGACAAGGAATCCTACCACTCACTTCTATAAAGAGGGAAGTGTTGCTACTCCTAGATTTCAACAACCTACAAGGTTGACACCACAACAATTGGAAGAAAAAAGAGCAAAAGGGCTTTGCTACAATTGTGACAGCAAATACACTAAAGGTCATAAGTGTGCCGAGAAGAAATTATTTTACATGGACTGTGAAGAGGAAGAAGAAAATGAACAAGAAGAGGATATACACCGGGAACCAACCCTAGAAGAGGAAGAAATGAGTCCGACCATATCGTGTAATGCATTGGCAGGAATTACCACTCCTCAAACTCTCAAGATAGAAGGACATATCAAGAAGAAAAAGGTAATAGTGTTGATTGATTCAGGTAGTACCTATAATTTTATTCATTGTAAGGTAGCCAAGGAATTGAATTGTTTTCTATACCCAACACCAGAATGTCAAGTGAAGGTTGCAAATGGAGGAACTATAAATTACTCTGGAAAATGCCATAATGTCAAGCTAACCATGGGGGAATATGTATTGAATATTCCAATGCTTTCCATTCCTATGGGAGGTGCTGATGTTGTACTAGGAGTACAATGGTTACAATCTTTGGGGATGGTAGCTTTTAATTTTCAAGAACTTTTCTTGAAATTTTTTCAGAAGGGAAGGAAGTCGAATTACAGGGTATTGCAGGCAAGCCGAGAAAGATAATAAGCTCTAATGTCATGACAAAGCTTCTAAAGAAATAACAACAAGGCATAATTTCACAATTATTCTCACTAGAAGTTCCAACATCAAAATCATCTATTTCTGCAGATCTCTAAAAAGTCTTGGACAATCATTCCAAGGTGTTTGAAACTCCCAAAGGACACCCACCTATTCGTGATCATGATCATGCTATTCATTTGATTACAGGAATTGTTCCTCCAAACATCAGGCCTTATAGATATCCTTATGTCCAAAAGAGTGAAATTGAATGTATGATTGCAGAAATGTTAGAGGCGGGTATAATTCAACCTAGTCAAAGTTCTTTCTCTGCTCCTGTAGTATTGGTACACAAGAAGGATGGATCATGGCGAATGTGTCAGGATTATAGGGAGCTCAATAAGCTCACCATTAAAGACAAATTTCCCATTCCTGTGATTGATGAATTATTGGATGAATTACATGAAGCAAATTATTTTACCAAGTTGGATCTTCGTTCAGGATATCATCAAATTAGAATGAAGACTGAAGATATTCCAAAAACAACATTTCGAACTCATGAGGGTCATTATGAATTTTTGGTCATACCTTTTGGCCTTACCAATGCACCTTCTACATTTCAAGGGTTGATGAATTCCATTTTCAAACCCTTCCTTAGAAAATTTGTGCTACTATTTTTTGATGATATACTAATCTACAGCAGGTCTTGGAAGGATCATGTTGAACATGTTGACAGGGTGCTCAAACTATTGCAGGAGAAACAATTATATGCAAAAACATCCAAATGTTTCTTTGGAGTACAAGAGGTGGAATATCTGGGTCATATTGTATCTCACGAGGGTGTTAAGGTAGACCCTAAAAAAATTAAAGCCATTAAGGAATGGAAAGCCCCCACAACCATAAAGCAGTTGCGAGGATTTCTCGGGTTAACAGGGTATTATCGCAAGTTTGTTAAGAATTATGGGAGAATAGCAGCACCTCTAACAACATTATTGAAGAAAGATGCATTTTCATGGACTCCTGAAGCAACTAAGGCCTTTGAACATTTAAAGAGGCAATGTGCCTAGCACCAGTCTTAGCTACGCCAGACTTCACAAAAACCTTTATTGTGGAATGTGATGCCTGAGGAAATGGAATTGGTGCAGTTTTAATGCAGGAAGGAAGACCCATTGCTTTTGAAAGTCGTCCAATCAAAGGAAAGTATTTACAAAAACCTATTTATGAGAAGGAAATGTTAGCAATACTGCATGCACTAAAGAAATGGTGAACTTACCTAATGGGAAGACACTTCAAGGTAAAAGCTGATCATGATAGTCTTAAACACTTTTTGGAACAAAGACTATCTTCAGAAGAGCAGCAAAAATGGGTCACAAAGATGTTGGGTTATGACTTTGAAATAATCTACAAAAAAGGAAAGCTTAATGTTGTTGCAGATGCACTCTCAAGAAAGAATGGAGAGGTGGAAGCATTGCTTTGTGCCATTTCTATTATCCAACCAGATTGGATAACCGAAGCAAGAGATGAATGGAAGAAGGACAAAGATGTATGGACACTCATTCAAAAGTTGCGGCAAGATCCTAGTACATCTGATACATTTAGTTGGAAAAATGATTCCTTATGGTACAAAGATCGCTTATATCTTTGTAAGAATTCCCAAATAAAACAAAATATTCTTCTGGAATTGCACACTTCTCCTTTAGGAGGACACTCAATATTTTTAAAAACTTACCACAGGGTGAAGAAAGAATTTTTTTGGGATGGCCTTAAATCTGATATTCGAAAGTTTGTGGCGGAATGTTTGGTTTGCCAGCAGAATAAAGTGGAAACAATTAAGACCCCAGGACTTCTACGACCTTTATCCATTCCAAGTCAACGTTGGGAGGAGATTTCAATGGATTTTATCACAGGTTTACCTAAGTCCGAAGGAAAGAGTGTCATCATGGTGGTAGTTGATAGACTTACCAAGTATGCACACTTTTGTGCATTATCTCATCCATTTAAAGCAAGTACAGTTGCTACTACATTTATGGACACAATTCCAAAGCTACATGGAAGCCTAAGGGTTATTGTGAGCGACAGAGATCCCATTTTTACTGGAAATTTTTGGACGGAGTTATTTTCTTGTTTGGGTACTCAATTAGCTCATAGCTCATCTTATCATCCTCAATCCGATGGTCAAAATGAGATAGTAAATAAATATTTGGAAGGATATCTTCGTTGTTTTGTATCTGATAAACAAACACAATGGGTCAAGTGGTTTTCTCTCGCAGAATGGTGGTATAACACTTCCTTCCATACTGCAGCAAAAATGACCCCATTTATGACACTTTATGGATATCATCCACCATCCATCACATCATCTTTAAGAAAAATTTCAAAGGTTCAAGCAGTGGAAGATCACATCGAGCATCAACAAAAAGTTCTCCAACTCTTAAAGGATAACCTGAATTTGGCACAAAATCGAATGAAACAACAGGTAGATCAATATCGCAGCGAGAGAAGTTTTGATGTATGTGACTGGGTATTTTTACAGCTACAACCATACAATCAAATGTCCCTCAAGTAAGCTAAGAAGGATAATAAATTATCGCCAAAGTACTATGGTCCTTACAAGGTGTTGCAAAAGATTGGTACTATGGCATACAAATTGGAGCTTCCTGCTTCTTCACGAGTGCATCCAGTTTTCCATGTTTCATGCTTAAAGAAGGTTATAGGTGAAAATATTCCAGTTTATACAATATTGCCAGAACTTGATGAGGAAGGAAAAATCATATTGGAACCTGAAGCGGTCACAGAAACAAGAACTCGACAGTTGCGGAATCGATCAATTTCAGAGTATCTCATCAAGTGGAAGAACTTACCCACTGAAGATTCTACATAGGAGGATGAGAATTTTATACAGAAGCACCCAGAGCTACTCAAGCGTTGAGGAAAACACTTTTTTGAAGGAGAGGGGCATGTTAGGTCCCTATAATACTAGTATAGTCCCTTATTGTTGTTAGTGTAACCCCCTTATTGTTATTATTGTACCCCTGTAACCCCCATATTGTTATTATTGTGCCCTTAAATTATTATTGTTAGGTCGGCTAGGATTACATTGTGGCCCCACTAGGATTACATTATTGCCCCATGGACTCCTATATATAGAAAGGAGGTTTTGTAATTTGTATCATCCAAGAATTGTTCATTCATGTAATGTATTGGAGGTTTCCCCCTCGAAGTGGCTTATTTCTAAGGCGTTGATATCTCTTTTCTTCTATTTTTGGAGCTGGTTTCACAACATTTAGAGAGAGAGAGAAACCATTTATATGAAATTCATTAATATTTCCAACTAACAATGGCAACAACTATCATTAACTGTTATCCACAAATGTGAGTAAATTCATCATTGTTATTCAACGAAAACCATGCCACTTGTAATTATCTATTAGTAGTCTATAAAGTTCTAAATACCTTTAGATCTTGGACAATTAACTTATTTTTTTTAATCCAAGAAAGAAAAACTATTAAACAATTAAAAATAGGCTTATATAGGTAGTTTTAGCCTCTTATAATATATATAAATACCTAGTGTTTCCTATCCTCCATGAATGTAAAGCTAAATGTAAAGCTAAACATGGACCACGTGATATCAAAAAATTGAGAAAATAATATATATATATATATATATATATATATATATATATATATATATATATATATATATATGCATAATTTTAATTATTTATAATTAACTCATAGTTAAACTTGAAATTTGATGTTTTAATTATATATTTTAAATTCTTTATATCTTACATTTTATACAAATTTTATAATTTATTATAATATTTATTTTTTTCATACTCATGGTTTTTAATAAAGAAAATAACTCTTAATCTTTTCATAATTTACAAATTATTGATACCAATTATTTTAATAAAAAAATAAAGAATTATTTTCTTTTTTAGATATTATTTTAGATGGTTGTAATAATCTCTTTCTCTCTCGCACACTAAAAAATTAGTAAAATATAAAATTTATTAAGTAGATAAGTGTGTTTATTTTGGAATAGGATTCTCATATTTTTAATTTAATTATCAATAATTATTAAATGGATAGTAATTTAAACTCCACAAAATATTTTACAATATTCTAAAGAGTATTCATAAAAAAAATTAAAGATTGAGATTTATTTAAAAAATAGTTATGTCAATTTTATCTTTTTAATCAAATTGATTAACTAAGAAAAAATGTCATATAAATATGGGTTATGGTTTTTAAACATTTAAGATCAGTAAATCATAATTTTGTAACAAAATGCATTTGCAATTAAAATCTTATATAGGAAAGTTAAAACCTTATATAATAAAATGAAAATGAATTTTAAATTGTGTTACATTTTTAAAAAATATATATTAATTTATTTTATAATTAATTAAAATAATTATAATTAAATTAAATTATATATATATATATAACCAGAAAATGATATATATATTAAACCAGAAAATAATATATATATATATATAATTCAAAGCCAAACTAATGATAAAATAATTAACAATCCTAAAATTCTTCCAAAACAATCTTAGTAAAAAAGATTTAAATACTTTTCACTCAATTCATTTTAATCAAATAAAGTCAATCAAGTTTATGTAATCACTTTAAAAAAAGAAAGCACAAGTCATGTGTTTTGTATCTATTATTTTGTGTTTCTCCTTTCTGCTTTTCCAAAAATAAAAAAGCTTGTTGATATTTGGAAACGTTGGTATTCCAATTTAAGTTTTTCCTCTTTTTGCACGTGTGAAAATTGAACTAACCCGTTGAATATGTTTTAAAATGGAAAGGCCCTGAACCAAGGCGAATTCCGGCCCCCCCGGATTCGTTACTTGCATTTGTTTCTGATTTTAAAAGTACTTGATATCGATGTCCTTTTTTAGCCTTCAATCTCTAAAGAAGATTGCTGCCGAAGGGATCACTCAGTACCTTAGAAAGTCAACTTGACAGTTCTCTCCGTGCCCGAATAGGTTTGTCAAAAAGAAAAAAGAAAAGCCGCGTGTAAGAATCATGGATTAAGTCAAAATAGAGGCGTCGCAGTCTGCCGAATTCAAGGATTTTGGTTAAAATAAAAAAATGGTCATTACAGGAAGCCCGCCCATTAGAGACCTTCAAATAGAGCAACTAGCTGAAAACACCATTGAATTTTCATTGGAGTTGTCTTTTTAGACAACAGAATAGCTCGGATGGCAGGTTTTTGCAGAATTTGATTTAGTAAAAGTCAAAAAATGAGGTACTTGCAGTGTTTGGAATCCATTTTTGAGAGTGGAAATGAATTCAGCACTATCAAAAACCCTTAGGACACCCAAAATACTGAAGTTTAACAAATGTAAATAAGATTCTGATAGAATCTTTGCCAGATTTTTTCAAAATCTCTGTCGAATTCTGGGTCATTCTGTTACTTTTTTAGACTATGGCGTTCTCATTTTCCATTCTGGAATAATTGGTTTGTGTGCTGGTTTTACGGTATTCAAACTCTAATGTTTGAGGGTTTAATTAATTATTGGTGTGTTTTGTATGTGGTGTATGAGATTATTTTTTTATAGTAATTTGATTGTTAAATTTATAAAGACATACATACTTTAATCTTTTTTAGTTTTGAACATGTGACTTTTTAAAAAGAAACACATGCTCTTAACGATTAGGCTTACTCAAACATCACCACACATGCATGAGCTAGATAGACAAAGATCTTCTGGAATATTTAGTTTGTGGGTTGGTTTTACTGTACTCAAACTCTAATGTTTGAGAGTTTAATTAATTATCAGTGTGTTTTGTGTTTAGTGTATAAGACCATTTCCATATAGTAATTTGATTATTAAATTTATAAAAACATACATACTTTAATTTTTTTTAGTCTTGAACATCTGACTTCTTAAAAAAAAACACATGCTCTTAACCACTAGACCTACTCAAACATCACCACACATGCATGAGCTACACATAGAAAGATAATTACTATAATTACTATTTGTGACATTGATATTTCCCTCCATTTACCAAAAAATGGCTCCAAATATTTTGCCATTTGTTGAAATATTTGCGATAAACTATTGTCTTTAAAGATTAGCCAGGTTGAAAAAAGACTATACGACACATTTTATAATTTTGTATAAAAAAGATATTTGTTGAAATATTTGCGATGAACCATTGTTTTAAAAGATTAGCCAGGTTGAGAAAAGACCATACAACACATTTTATAATTGGTATAAAATTTGTTTTTTTAATTAGTAAATTATTTTAAAATATTTTATTAAATTTTATAATTTTTTAAAATAGCTATTACTTTTTTATTTGGAAATCACTCTCATCAATGTATTTGGAGTATCTTTAATATTTTTGGCCAATTGATTTTAAATAAAATACTTTTAAAATTGTTTTCAATTTAACTTTTAATTTTAAAAAATCTATAACATATTAGGGAACGTTTTAAAAAATGATATATTTCAACGATCTGTGAGATGCGGTTGCGATGAAGAGGATGAGGTGATGTTGATGGATAAGCCAAAAACGTTTTGAAATTTGTTTTACATTCTTATTTGCTCCAATCATCAATTTAGATCATTAATATCGTTTTTAAATTGAGCATACCTTGACTTTATTATATTCCATTTTAAAATAACATTATTATTTATGTAATAATGGTATATAGAATATTAATCAATCAAGTTTTGTATCCCCTAGTAATTTTATTTTTTATAATTTAAATTATATAAATTAAGAATATATATATAATTTAAATTATATAAATTAAAAATATATATTTAAAAAAATGTTATTAAAAAAAATGATAAATGATTAAAATTATTGGTATTTTTGGATTTAACAAGTATTTAATATTGAAAAAGTGATTAGTAATTGGTATAATGAGATGCTATTTTTAATCATGGCTGAATATATTTTTTTGTGTACTTCACTATTTACCATGATATATATAAAGAGTCTCAAAACATAACTCGGTGGAACTCTCCTTTATTAAATACGTTGCCAATTAAAAAGTCACAAGGTTAAATCTGCCAGAGAAAGAGAGTCTCAAAACACAACTCAGTTGGTCGAATTCCCCTTGTTAAATACATTGCCCATTGAAAATTCACAAGTCACAAGGTTAAATCTGCCAGAATTATTATCTGTTAATATAGTGGATTATTATAACAAAATATATTACCAAATTATTATCTGTTAATATAGTGGATTATTATAACAAAATATATTACCAATTGATATAGTAAATTATTATAACACCATATTTATTATTATAATTTATTTTTATGTTCATGCAACGCATGTTTTAAAAAACATAATATGCATTTATTTTTCTACATTTTAGCTCAATCCTTGGACTCATCCATGGGTCTAATTTCAAGTTTAGCAGAACCAAACGATCCTTAGTGCTTCCAGAAGTATGCGATGTAATTATAACTTGAATTAAAAATAGAAATAAAGCTTAAAAAGAAACTAGACGTCTAGAAATAGCCCATCCATTGTATCAAAGTTTGGCTAAGAAACTGCCAAATTCAGTTTCAAGAGGATGACCTAGAGTTGAAATTCCTTACTAGAGTAGTTGAAATTCCTTACTAGAGTTTAAGGAAGAGTTCTTTCCTCACCAACAAGCTGTAAATATTTTAATTGAAACTAAAAGAAACTTGGTTATTCGTTGAAATTTTTGATCAATCAAAACTTTTATTGTGGCTATTAAGTGAGCTATCAATTGGTCTTCTCTAACCTATAATTTTCATATATGTTTTTAAACTTTGTGATTTCTGTAAAAAGGTTGGCGAAACGAGGAGACTAGAAGAGTCGGACGAGTACATCACTCTTTTCTGTTTTTTTTAATGGAAACAAAGTGCTTTTTCGGGATATATATGTGAAGTTGTATATTTTCCAATTTTAAACATGAAAATTAATATATTTTCCAATTTTAAACATGAAAATTAAAATATGTAGGATTAAAACATGCATATTATTGAATATTTAACATTTATATTGAAATTTCAAAATTTATAGTTTGATATTAAGTGAAAATTGGAATTTACACATACTTGTAAATGTGGCCCAAAGCTATTTTCACCTAAAATTCTGGTAGGGAAGAGAAGCCAAAAGTTGTCTTTTTGGCAAAAAACGTAAAAAAAAACACAGTGAAAAGAGTGATTAGAAAAGCAAGTGATGTGGGTTGACCATGAGAGAATGTGGAGATTACAATAGAAAAACAAGAGTTTTGAATAGAAGTATATGGTAGTAGACTATTTATTGTGGTTTCTTCAATATTCTAGTATTAGTCATAAGGAATCTTTCCCATCTTTGACATCATGGGTTGATTTACTACTTAGAATTAAATTTTAATTTACTAATTTTGTTATGAAAACAATGAAGTTTGAATCTTCAAGCATGGATTGCATCTTTGTGGATTGTGTCTATGTGCAAACCTCCAATCACCTTCACACACACCATCTAATACCCAGGGAATGCTCATAGTCTCAATAGTCAATATTTCAAAAATTGTTCAACAAAAAACCCTAAAGAGCTAGATTTTTGGGTTTGAAGTACCCATTATCAGGGTTCCAAGTACCCTAAACGTCAAAGGCATCCAAATTTTTCGTTTAGGAAGAACCTTATTCTTGGTAGAAAAACCCAATTCTTATGAGTTCGTTTCAGAAAAACTCGTACCCGAATTATGTTATTTCATTACAGAACCCCAGACAAGTTCGAAAACCCCACCCCTGAGTTCACTAACCCATGCAACATAGTTGGGAAACCTTACTCCTGTTATAAACTGCTATAGAAGTCTGTCTGTAATGGAGACCAGTGGTACAGCGAGCCACTGGAGCAAAAAGGAAAGTTTGTGCCAAAATTATAAACTGTACATTGGAAATTGGTGAACAGCAGTTAACTGTAGATCTGAATGTATTTCCTTTGGGATCTTACGATGTGCTATTGGGAATAGATTGGTTGGAGAAGCACTGGACATTGGTGAATTGTGAAGAGAAGATCATATATTATAGAATGCATGATGGAACATGTAAGGAGATACAAGGAATAAAGAAGCATTTACAACTGCGTCCTATTACAGCCTCTCAAATGAGTAAGTGTATGAGGAAGGGATTTCAATTATATGCCATTCAAGTGGGCTTTACTAATTCCAAGGAAAGACTCCGATGATAGAAAACATACCAATAGTGCAAGATTTCATGGACGTGTTTCCAGAAGATGTACCAGGTTTACCACCAAGAAGGGACATTGATTTTACTATTGAGTTGATGCCAAGAGCATCACCGATTTCAAGGGAACCTTATCGAATGAGTGTACTAGAATTGACCGAACTAAAGATGCAGTTATAGGAATTGTTGAATGAGGGGTTTATCCGACCAAGTGTGTCTCCTTAAGGAGCACCAGTGTTGTTCGTGAAGAAAAAATACGGAACCATGCGAATGTGCATGGACTATCAACAGCTCAATAAATTGACCATCAAAAATAAATACCCACTACCACAGATTGATGATCTATTTGATCAAGTGAAAGGAGCCACTATATTTTCAAAGATAGACTTAAGATCAAGATATCACTAGATTCAGATAAAAGACGAGGATATCTACAAAACTACTTTTTGTACTAGGTACGGGCATTACGAATTTGTGGTATTACCATTTGGATTGACTAATGCACCAGCAACATTTATGAGGTTGATGCATGGTATATTTCACCCCTTTTTCGACAGTTTTGTGTTGATATTTATTGACGATATATTAATTTACTCGAAGAGTGTGGAAGAGCACAAGGAACACTTAAGGATAGTGCTGGAGATGTTACGAAAACATCAGTTGTATGCTAATTTCAGCAAATGTGATTTCTTCGAAGAAGAAATCCAATACCTAGGTCATGTTATTTATGCTGAGGGAATAGCATTTATTCTAGAAAATATTGAGACAATTATGGAATGGCGGGTACCCCAAAATGTGGCAGACATCTAGTCCTTTATGGGATTAGCCGGATATTACCGACGTTTCATTGAAGGATTCTCAAAGATTTATTTTCCAATTACCCCCTTACATAGGAAGGGAAAAGTATTTAAATGGAATAATGAGTGTCAAAAAAGTTTTCAAAAGTTAAAACTTTTGTTGACCACTGCCCCAGTGTTGAGGGTAGTTGAACTCAATAAATAATTCGAATTTTGTATGGATGCGTGTGAAGAGGGAGTTGGGGAAATCATGTCACAAGAAGGAAGAGTGGTTGCATATGAATCGTGGAAGTTAAAAGAGCATGAACAACGATACACAGCTTATGATCTATAACTAACAACAGTAGTGCATGTGCTCCGAGTATGGAGGAACTACTTGCTTGGAAAGAGATTTGTATTAAAAAATGACCATAGTAGCCTAACTAGCTACTTTAAGCAAGTTGATCTCAACTCTCTCCAGGCAAGATGGAATGTCTTTCTAAGTGAGTTTGACATTGATATGTAGCATGTGAAAGGTAAGGAAAACAGGGTGGCAGATGCTTTGAGCATAAAGTAGCATGGATTTTATGAACTTTACTACAACCAGATTGAAAGCAAGTTCTTGGACCAATTAAAAGAAGAAGTCGAGAAGGATCCTGAATACCAATTTATATGGCAGCAAGCAGAGGAGGCCAGAAGGGAAGAAAAACCTTTCGATTATGGAATTAGAAAAGATCAATTATTAACCTTTAAGGAAAAGATATATATTCCAAATCGAATGGATTTGAAGGAGCTGATTTTGAACGAATACCACCGAAGCAATTATTCAGGGCACCCAGGGTAATAGAAAATGCTAACAGCAATGAGAAAGAATTATTTATGACCCGGTATGCGAAAAAACATTGCAGAATATTTAAACAATTGTCTGGAGTGTCACCAGGTTAAGGTGGAACGTCAACATCCAGCGGGACTGTCGCAGCCCATACCAGTACTGGAGTGGAAGTGGGAAGTTATATCTCTAGACTTCATCACTGGTTTACGAAAATAAAAGAAACACAATGACTCCATTATGGTGGTGGTGGATCGATTGAGCAAGGCAGCACATTTTATACTGGTACAGTCTACCTACAAAATAGTGCAGATCGCAGACATATTTATGAGAGAAATCTTTAGACTGCATGTCATTCCAAAGACTGTCATATCAGACAGAGATGTGAAGTTTACTTCAGCATTCTAGAAAACCTTGTTTACAGGTCTGGGAACTCAACTTAATTTCATCACCGCCTATCATCCCTAAACGGATGGACAAACTGAGCGAGTGAATCAAATCTTGGAGGAAATGTTGCGCATGTACGTAATGCAACAACCAACAAGATGGGAAGAATATCTACATTTGGTAGAGTTTGCTTAAAACAATGGTTATCAGTAATCTATGAAGATGAGTCCCTTCGAAGCCTTGTATGGACGACAATGTCGTACACCTATCAATTGGAGTAGCCCCGTAACCAAGTTGATGCATGGACCGAAAAATTTAGTTGAAATGGAATCAAAAGTAAGAAAGATCAAGAAAAATTTAAAGGCAGATCAAGATCAGCATAAAATATATGTAGATAAGAAAAGGAATTATCGCGAATTTGGAGTGGGCGATCATGTGTATGTAAGAATAAAACCAAATAAGAGCATACTAAGATGGGCCTCTTGTGCCAAGTTGGCCCCTTGGTTCTATGGACCCTTCCAGATATTGGAAAGAGTGGGATCGGTGGCATACCGATTGGCCTTACCCAGCGATATTCGGGTGCACAATGTGTTCCATGTATCTCTATTAAAGTGATATGTACATGACTCAAAGCATGTAATCCACTGGAAAAGTATTCAGGTAGGTTAAGATTAAAAATCCTAACTAGAATTACTAAACTCATTGAGAGATTAACTCAGAATTTTGATGACTGTACGTCGAGCCGGACGACGAGTTTCTGGTAAAACCTCAGTGTATACTCGATCGGAGAGAAATTATGCTCTGGAGGCGAGCCATCACCCAGGTTAAAGTGCAGTGGAAGCACTTCAGCTTGGATGAGGCTACTTGGGAAGATGAAGGATTTGTTCAGGAGGCATACCCGGAACTATTGTTGAGCTAGAGTGAAACACCGAGGATGGTGTTTACTTCCAGGGGGGAATTTGTGACAACTGGCTTTAATTCCAATTATTTGTTATGTTATTTTTTTAGGAAACTGATACATTTATTTCTTCCTTAGAAATTACTAAACAAACAGAAATTAATTATGTTTTGAATTAAAGGTAAATAAAAATTTAGTTATGGAAAGTGGTTCCATAAAAGGGTAAAAGTGAAAAATACTGATGATAAGAGTATTCCGAGAACTGAGAAGTGGTTGAACATAAAAATTTCAATTAGTTACCCCTTCCTCTGAGGATAAAGGTACATCCCAGTGAGGAAGAGGGGTTCTGATATGTTGGTGGCTAAGAGAAGGAAAATAGGAGAGAGTGTGAATTTCCCGAGCTGGTGGAGAACAGTGGAAATATTCTCAGCAATCTGTAATTTCCTAAAAATAAGATTGGAATTGGGGTCCCGAGATATCTTTCGGATTCTTTTTCAACCTACTTGTCTCAGGTGTGAAGGACAGGAGGAGATGAGGACGTAATCGAATCCATAGTAGGGAGGACAATATCAGTCAATTTTAGATAATTTAATTTGCTGAGTTCTGCTAACTAGACAGAGGTGTATTTTGATACAGTTCCTAAGATATTTTAAGTCACCTATCAGTTAATATCTTTGTTATGGTTAGTATTTCTAATGGTAATTGCTTATTGTTGAATTTCTATTCTGTTGAGTAAATTTCAGTTACATTATATTTCTCTAAGAGCAGCAGTGTAAACTTTGAATAATTTTCTTTCTTGAAATAAATGCATAGTGTTATAGGGCGGAAACGTGAAGCTGGGTTACACTTTTGTGGTTAAGTTTCTTAACTCAATGGTTGATACAATGATGATAAATTTAGGAAGTGAGGTGTGTAGTTCCTATTCCTGAGGGTTTTGAATAGAAAGTCAACCTTGTTTTATTTACACAGTAGAACAGAAATGGTTAATACTAGACTGATAAAGAAGTCGTAAAGAAATAAATTGACAGCCAATTCCTAGAGAGATAAGCAACCAAGATATTATTACATAAATAAGAATAAGCCAAGAACTTGAAGTAGTAGAGTAGGAAATCCTTAACCCAGGTTCAAGAGTTGAAAGCTCTGAATCCCAGGTTGGTTGTTCCTATCATTCTATGCTATACATAGACAGGATCTTGGTTTGGTCCAGTCAACCCTTAACTCAACAAACTTACAAGAAAATTAAGCAGTAATTGTTATTCATAATAAGGATACGAGAGTCACTGTCACAAGCCAAGAACTGAATTATTTTATATACTGTAAACATAGCAACTTGAAGGATTCTTTCATAACGTTCCATTGAGGAACATAAGTTACATCGTTACCCAAATAATGAACAAGAAGTAGAAATGCAAATGGAGAGAGTGGCCAATCATCAATTGTTTCCAACCATAAATGTAAACTTAATAGAATATCCGGAGTGTCCAGAGAAAAGTCATCCGGAATTTACTATCATAACAGAAGAATTTAAATAAGCCATAAATTTAACAGAGTCCTTGTCGTAAGTGAGGTAGTCTCGACTCTGGATAAACAAACCATTCATCTAACATCCAAGCTATAGCTTTTTATACAACAGTAAAGGTTTAACATTTCATCACTATGAAACATAATGATTTTCAAACAAACGTTGTCGCTCTAGTTCTTAGAGGAGTTTTGTGGGCGACCCGGTACCTGTAGAGTAAAGCACGAAGGCGGGGTAAGACCCATATCTTCGATAAGAGGTAGATACAGAGCAGCAAACAAAAGCACCTAAAACCCCGAAGCATCATACCTGCACAAGCACAAGCCAACAAGAATGTTAAGATACATAGAATGTAAGTTGCAGAAAAGGAAAAGGGAAATGATTAAATTAGAGACAGGGAATAGAAAACCTTGGCACACCTGTGTTAAGAAAACCTCGGACAGAATGAGAGCTCTCTGTGGAAAAGACAGGAGGGAGGATAAGAGAATATACCCCTCGAGAGAAGGAGAAAGGAGGAACTTATTCCTAAGCAGATGAGTTTTCTAAGACAGCTTACCTGCAACAAAAAAACGCCAACCAGTATGTCGTCAGAGGAGGCATGGTGCATCGCACAACTCTGCAATAACCCAGCCGACTGTTGCATAAAGAAAGTGAGAAATATCTCAAAGAAGAAACTATAAAACAAAGCAGAGCAACCACCTAAAGGACGAACATGTTACATTGAGCAAGAAAGGAAAATAGTAACCCCAAACCAAGGTAAACAGCAGCAGGACTGTGAACAAACTCAAGCACATAATCGATAATGAAAATCATAACAGTAGAAGATTGCAACTCACCCATCCACCACGAAAAGGATGGAAATTAGGCTGAAGACCTGGAGCTGCGACCGTGTTGCAGAGTAGCAATGCCGCAGAGCTTCGTCCAAATGAACAAAGAAGTTAGGGTTCGGCGGGGTCAATACCCTAAGCCACCCAGCAGCATTTCCAGCCATAGATCTCTTCGATTAGATCCGATGGTAACCAAATTTACAAGTGTTCATCACTTAAATCAAAATTAATGCGAGGGTACAACTAAACCGCACGAAATTCATTATTGAAAACCAAATTGCAAATCCCAACATGCAAATATATCAAGTCTGAGATTTGTTTTAAAATGATTTCAGTACTCTCGGGATTTTAAAAGTAGACGGTACCGTGCACCATAATGAAGTGAATCTTTTCCAAACGTTAGAACAATTAACATGTATCAATGTATTGCAATATCATAAAGGTAGTCAACAATGGTGAAGTTTAATACTTTAGCAATAAAGTCTAAGATCTGATGTGTGAATAAAAGTTATATGTGGTTAAAACATTAGTATTTACCTTATACAAAGTATATCCCATTAAATGAGGTAAGAAATTTAAAAAAAAAAATTGTTGATTTATGTTAGATGTTACAAGTGGTATCAGAGCAACGTTCACACGCTGGGGCCCTAAAGGTCACCTAATATGAAAAATTAGGTGTAATGATGCACAAAGAGAGCAAAGAAGTAGCATAGTAGGAGGCGATATGAGGAGGGGGTCAACGCAGCAAATACTCCAGCACATGGGGGAACCTACACCCCAACCACAGTCGGAAATGAATCCTGAGATGTGGATTCAGCTGAGTGTAGACCAACACCAGCAAACTAGTACACTGCTAGAGGAACTGAAGCACCAGACCAGTATTCTGCTAAGCACAGTGCAGAAGCTACAAGAGGAAATGGTCCGGGTCAGAACTCACAACGAGCGCTTAATGCAAGAGAAAGAAAGGATACTTAAGACTCTTTCGGACAAACAGAATCAGGGAGTGATACAACCCAATTTTGATAGAGACATGCAGGAAGAAAATGAACGAAAAAAAAGAGCTCAAACCACCGACAGAATGGAAATAATCCATTCACAACGAAGTAACAAAAATAGAAACTACAATGAGGTTGAGTCTAGTAATGTTTCGGAACAGCAAGATATTAAAAAACAAAAAGTGGAACTACAAGGTGAGTTCCGGAAGATAAAACCACCCACGTTTGATGGAGAGGTAGGGGAGGTGGCTGAAGCATGGTTGATAAATATGAATAAGTATTTCAAGTCTATGAATATAATAGAAATCTTAAGGCTAGGCTAGCCATCTATCAGTTGAGAGAGAAGGCCACTCTGTGGTGGGAGGAAGTTAAGAATGTCCATAGTATAGAAGATCAAGACGTGACATGGGATGCATTTCAACAATATTTTAAGGATAAGTACCTAATTAAGCTCTTTTATGACGAGAAGTCCAAATAATTTCACGATTTAAAATTGGGTCAAATGAAGATGGAATACATAACCAAGTTCACCTCCTTACTTAGGTGTGTTCCTTATCTAAGGGACGAAAAGGCTAAGGTGCAGCGGTTCCTAAGTAGTTTGTAACCCACATGAAAGAAAAAATTGAGTTCGTGAATCCAAAGACCATGGAAAAGGAAATTAGAAAGGCAAGAATGTGTTACCATCAATCCAAGGCAAAAGGAGAGATGGAGAAAAATTGGTAGCCCAAAAAAGGGTAGAGAAGCAGCTCAAACTTCAAAAATGGTAAAGCCAACAATTTTAATACTTTTGTAACAAGTTCAGTAAGTAAACAGTTTGGAAGGAACCACCAAAGAACCCGGTGGCCTGCGGAAGACAAGCCCACAGAGGCTTCCAGAAAGCCTAAGCAAGGACAGAATCTGAAACCACCTCTACAGTGTTGGGGGTGTGGTGAGGCTCACTATTATAGGAATTGTCCGTAGCGGGGAAGAAGCGATCAATTGCTAATCTACAAGAAGCATCTACTGTGGGAGATGCAGCCCAAAATATACACAAAATTAATGCAGCATTGGAAGATCATCATGCATATCACGAACCAACAATGATAAAGTTGGAAGGTAAGCTACTTTCGCAACCCATTTCTATTTTGGTTGACCCAGATGCAATTTTAAGTTATGTAAATCTCAAATTAGTAGAAATATGTAAATTACAAATTCAAAAATTCAAAAATCCATGGTTGGTACAACTAGCCACTGGAGCAAAGAGGAAATTTTGTGCCAAAATTCCGAACTGTACATTGGAAATTGGTGAACAACAGTTAACTATAGATTTGAATGTATTGCCTTTGGGATCTTACAATGTGTTATTGGGAATGGATTGGTTGGAGAAGCACTGGACATTGGTGGATTTTAAAGAGAAATTATATATTACAAAATGCACGATGGAACACATAAGGATATACAAGGAATCAAGAAGCCTTTGCAATTGCGTCCTATTACAGCCTCTCAAATGAGTAAGTGTATGATGAAGGGATGTCAGTTATACACCATTCAAGTGGGATTTACTAATTTCAAGGAAAAGGCTCCGATGATGGAAAACATACCAATAGTGCAAGATTTCATGGACGTGTTTCTAGAAGATGTACCAGGTTTACCACCAAGAAGGGACATTGATTTTCCTATTGATTTGATGCCAAGAGCGTCACCGATTTCAAGGGCACCTTATCGAATGAGTGTACCAGAATTTACCGAACTAAAGATGCAGTTACAGGAATTGTTGGATAAGGGGTATATTCAACCAAGTGTGTCTCCTTGGGGAGCACCAGTGTTGTTCGTGAAGAAAAAATACGAAACCATGCAAATGTGCATGGACTATCGACAACTCAATAAATTGACCGTAAAAAATAAATACCCACTACCGGTGATTGATGATCTGTTTGATCACGTGAAAGGAGCCACTGTCTTTTCAAAGATAGAATTAAGGTCAGGATACCACCAGATCCGGATAAAAGATGAGGATATCTACAAAACTTCTTTTGGTACCAGGTACGGCCATTACGAATTTGTGGTGTTACCATTTGGATTGACTAATGCACCAGCAACATTTATGAGGTTGATGCATGGTATATTTCACCCCTTTTTGGGCAGTTTTGTGTTGATATTTATTGACGATATCTTAATTTATTCGAAGAGTGTGGAAGAGCATAAGGAAAACTTAAGGATAGTGTTGGAGATGTTACAAAAACATCAGTTGTATTCTAAGTTTATCAAGTGTGATTTCTTCAAAGAAGAAATCCAAGACCTAGGCCATGTTATTTATGTTGAGGGAATAGGAGTTGATCCAGAAAAGATTAAGATAATTATGGAATGGCAGGTACCCCAAAATGTGGCATACATCCAATCCTTTATGGGATTAGTCGGATATTACCGACATTTCATTAAAATATTCTCAAAGATTGCTTTTCTGATTACCTACTTACAGAGGAAGGGAAAAGTATTTAAAATGACTAATGAGTGTCAAAACAGTTTTGAAAAGTTAAAACTTTTGTTGACCACTGCCCTGTTGTTGATGGTAGCTGATCTCAATAAAGAATTCGAAGTTTATACGGATGTGTGTAAAGAAGGAGTTGGGGCAATCCTATCACAAGAAGGAAGAGTGGTTGCATATGAATTGCGGAAGTTAAAAGAGCATGAACATCGATACTTAGCTTGTGATCTAGAGCTAATAGCGGTAGTGCATGTGCTCCGAGTATGGAGGCACTAACTGCTTCGAAAGAGATTTGTATTAAAAATTGACCATAGTAGCCTAAATAGCTACTTTAATCAAGCTGATCTCAACTCTCGCCAGGCAAGATGGAATGCCTTTCTAAGCGAGTTTGACATTGATATGCAGCATGTGAAAGGTAAGGAAAACAGTGTGACAGATGCTTTGAGTAGAAAGTTTCATGGAGTTTATGAACTTTACTACAACCAGAATGAAAGCAAGTTCTTGGACCAAATAAAAGCAGAAACCGAGAAGGATCCTAAATACCAATTTATATGGTAGCAAGCAGAGGAGGCCAGAAGGAAATAAAAACCTTTCGATTATGGAATTAGCACAGATCAATTATTAACCTTTAAGGGAAATATATATATTCCAAATTGAATGAATTTGAAGGAGTTGATTTTGAACGAATACCACCAAAGAAATTACTTAGGACACCCAGGGTATCAGAAAGTGCTAACAGCAATGAGAAATAATTATTTCTAGCCCGGTATGCGAAAAAACGTTTCAGAATATTTAAACAAGTGTCTGGAGTCTCAGCAGGTTAAGGTGGAACATCAACATCCAGCGGGACTGTTGCAGCCCATACTGGTACTGGAGTGGAAGTGCAAATTTATATCTCTAGACTTCATCACTGGTTTACCAAAATAAAAGAATCACAATGACTCCATTATGGTGGTGGTGGATCGATTGAGTAGGGCACCACATTTTATATTGGTACAGTCTACCTACGAAACAGTGCAGATCACATACATCTTTATGAGAGAAATATTTAGACTGCATGGCATTCCAAAGACTATCGTATCAGAGAGAGATGTGAAGTTTACTTCAACATTCTGGAAAACCTTGTTTACAGGTCTGGGAACTCAAATTAATTTCAGCACTGCCTATCATCCCCAAATGGATGGACAAACTAAGCGAGTGAATCAAATCCTGGAGGATATGTTACGCATATACGTCATACAACAACCAGCAAGATGGGAAGAATATCGACATTTGGTAGAGTTTTCTTACAATAATGGTTATCAAGAATCTCAGAATATGAGTCTCTTTGAAGCCTTTTATGGACGATAATTTCTTACACCTATCAATTGGAGTAGCCCCAAAACCAAGTTGATGCTTGGACCGGAAATGTTAGCTGAAATGGAATCATAAGTAAGAAAGATCAGTTAAAATTTGAAGGCGGCTCAAGATCGGCAGAAAACATATGCAGATAAGAAAATGACTTATCGCGAATTTGGAGTGGGCGATCATGTGTATATAAGAATAAAACCAAAGAAGAGCACACTAAGATGGGCCTCCTGTGCCAATTTGGCCCCTTGGTTCTGTGGACCCTTCCATATATTGGAAAGGGTGGGACTGGTGGCATACCAATTGGCCTTACCCAGCCATGTTCGGGTGCACAATGTGTTCCATGTATCTCTATTAAAGCGATATGTACATGACTCAAAGCATGTAATCCATTGTAAAAGTATTCAAGTAGGTTAAGGTTAAAAACCCTAACTATAATTACTAAACTCTATGAGAGATTAACTCAGAATTTTGTTGACTGCAGGTTGAGTCGGACGGCGAGTTTCTAGTCAAACCTTAGCGTATACTCGATCGGAGAGAAATCATGCTCTGGAGGCGAGCCATCACCAAGGCTAAAGTGTAGTGGAAGCATTTCAGCTCGGATGAGGCTACCTGGGAAGATGAAGGATTTTTTCAGGAGGCATACCCTAAACTGTTGCTGAGCTGGAGCAAAACACCGAGGACGATGTTTACTTCTAGGGGGGAAGTTGTGACAGCTGGTTTTAATGCCAATTATTTGTTATGTTATTTTTTTAAGAAACTAAGACATTTATTTCTTCATTAGAAATTACTTAACAAACAGAAAATAATTATGTTTTGAGTTAAAGGTAAATAAAAAATTAGTTATGGAAAGTGGTTCCATAAAAGGGGAAAAGTGAAAAAGACTGATGGTAAGAATATTCCAAGAACTAAGAAGTGGTTGAACATAAACAATTGAGTTAGTTACTCCTTCCTCTAAGGATAAAGGTACATTCCAGTGAGGAAGAGGGGTTCTGATCTATTGGTGGCTTAGAGAAGGAAAAGAGGAGAGGGTGTGAATTTCCCGATCTGGTGGAGACCAGTGGAAATACTCTCAACAATCCTGAATTCCTTGGAAAGAAGATTGGACTTGGGGTCTCGAGATATCTTCCGAAACCTTTTTCAATCTACTTATCTCAGGTTTGGAGCAAAGGAGGAGATGAGGACGTAATCGCCTCATCCACAGTAGGGAGGACAACATCAGTCAATTTCAGATAAGTGAATTATCTGAGTTCTGATAACTAGACAGAGGTGTATTTTGATACAGTTCCTAATATATTTTAAGTCACATATTAGTTAATATCTTTGTTATGGTTAGTATTTCTAATGGTAATTGCTTATTGTTGAATTTCTATTCTACTAAGTAAATTTTAGTTACATTATATTTCTCTAAGAGCCGCAGTGTAAACTTCGAATACCTTTCTTTCTTGAAATAAATGCATATTGTTATAGTTAATTTTCTTAACTCAATGGTTGATACAATGATGATAATTTTAGGAATTGAGGTGTGTAGTTCCTATTCCTGAAGGTTGTGAATAGAAAGTTAACATTGTTTTATTTACACAGTAGAACAGAAATGGTTAAGACTGGACTGATAAAGAATCCATAAAAAAATAAAATGACAGCCGATTCCTAGAGAGATAGGAAACCAAGATATTATTACATAAATATGAATAATCCAAGAACCTGAAGTAGTAGAGTAGGAAATCCTTAACCCAGGTTTTAGAGTTGAAAGCTCTGAATCCCGAGTTGGTTGTTCCTGTCATTCTATGCTATACATGGGCAGGATTTGGGTTTGGTCCGGTCAACCCTTAACTCAACAAACTTAAAAAAAAATTAAGCAATAATTATTATTCATAATAAGGATATGAAAGTCACTCTCGCAAGCCAAGAACTAAATTATTTTATATATTGTAAACACAGAAACTAGAAGGATTCTTTCATAAAGTGCCATTGAGGAACATAAGTTACATCGTTACACAGATAATGATCAAGAAGTAGAAACGTAAATGGAGAGACAAACCAATCATCAATTGTCTCACACCATAAATGTATACTTAATAGAATATCCGAAGTTTCCAGAGCAAATTCATCCGTAATTTACTATCAGAACAGAAGAATTTAAATAAGCCATAAATGTAACAGATTCCTTGTCATAAGTGAGGCAATCTCAGCTCTAGATAAACAAACCATTCATCTAACATCCAAACTATAGCTTTTTATACAACAATAAAGGTTTAACATTTCATCACTATGAAATATAAGGGATGTCAAACAAACGTCGCCGCTCTAGTCCTTAGAGGATTTATGTGGGAAACCTAGTAACTGTAGAGTAAAGCATGAAGGTGGGTGAGACCCATATCTTCGATAAGAGGCAGAGACAAAGCAGCGAACAAAATCACCTAAAACCCCGAAGCATCATACCTGCACAAGCACAAGCCAACGAGAATGTTAAGATACATAGAATTTAAGTTGCGAAAAAGGAAAAGGGAAATGATTAAATTAGAGACAGGGAATAGAAAACCTTGGCATACCTGTGTTAAGAAAACCTCAGACAAAATGTGAGCTCTCTATGGAAAATACAAGAGGGAGGATAAGAAAATATACCCCCCGAGAGCAAGAGAAAGGAGGAACTGATTCTTGAGCATAGGAGTTTGCTAAGACAGCTTACCCGCAACGAAAAAATGCCAACCAGTATGTCGTCGGAGGAGGCATGGTGCATCACACAACTCCGAGAGAACCCAACCGACCGTTGCATAACGAAAGCGAGAAATATCTCAAAGAAGAAATTATAAAACAAAGCAGAACAACCGCCTGAAGGACGACCCTATTACATTGAATGAGAAAGGAAAATAGTAACCCTAAACCAAGGTAAACAGCAGGAGGATCGTGAACAAACTCAGGCACATAATCGATAATGAAAATCATAACAGTGGAAGACTTCAACTCACCCATCGTAAACGCCACGAAAAGGATGGAAATAAGGCTGAAGACCTGGAGCTGCGACCGGGTTACAAAGTAGCAACGTTGCAGAGCTCTGTCCAAATCAAAAAAGTGGTTAGGGTTCGGCGGGGTCAATACCCTAAGCCTAAGCCACCCAGCAGCATTTCCAACTGTAGATCTCTTCCATTAGATCCGATGATAACCAAATTGACAAGTGTTCATCACTTAAATCAAAATCAATGTGAGGGTACAACTAAACCGCACGAAATTCATTATTGAAAACCAAATTGCAAATCCCAACATGAAAATATATCAAGTTTGAGATTTTTTTTAAAATCATTTAAGTACTCTCAGGATTTTAAAAGTAGATGGTACCGTGCACCATAATAAAATGAATCTTTTCCAAACGTTAGAACAATTAACATGTATCAATGTATTTCAATATCGTAAAGGTAGTCAACAATGGTGAAGTTTAATACTTTAGCAATAAAGTTTGAGAGTTGATGTGTGAATACAATTTATGTGTGGTTAAAATAGTAGTATTTACCTTATACGAAGTATATCCCATTATGCAAGTGGTATCAGAGCAGCATTCGCACGATGGGATCCTAAGGGTCACGTAATATGAAAAATTGTGTGTAATGATGCACAGAGAGAGCAAAGAAGTAGCACATTAGGAGACAATATAAGGAAGGGGTCAATGCAGAAAATACCCCAGCACATGCGGGAACCTACACCCCAACCATAGTCGGAAATGAATCTTGAGATGTGGATTCAACTAATTATAGACCAACACTAGAAAAGTAGTAGATTGTTGGAGGAACAGCAGCATCAGACCAGTATTCTGATAAGCACAGTGCAGAAGCTACAAGAGGAAATGGTCAGGGTCAGAACTGGCAATAAGCACTTAATGCAAGAGCAAGAAAGGATACTTAAGAGTATTTCGGACAAACAGAATTAGGGAGTGATACAACCCAATCCTGATAGAGACATGCAGGAGGAAAATGAATGAAAAACAAGAGCTTAAACCACCGATAGAATGGAAAGAATCCATTCACAGGGAAGTAACAAAAATAGAAACTACAATGAAGCTGAGTCTGGTAATGTGTCGAAACAACAAGAAATTAAGAAACAGAAAGTGGAACTACAAGGTGAGTTTCAGAATATAAAACCACCCACGTTTGATGGAGAGGCGGAGGAGGTGGCTGAAGCATGGTTGATAAATATGAATAATTACTTTCAAGCCTACGAATATAATAGCAATATTAAGACTATGCTAGCCATCTATCAGTTGAGAGAGAAGGCCACTCTATGGTGGGAGGAAGTTAAGAATGTTCGTAGTATAGAAGATCAGGATGTGACATGGGATGCATTTCATAAATAATTTAAGGATAAGTACCTAACTGAACGTTTTTATGACGAGAAATCCAAAGAATTTCACGATTTAAAATTGGGTTAAATGACGATGGATGAATACATAACCAAGTTCACCTCCTTACTTATGTACGTTCCTTATCTAAGGGATGAAAAGGCTAAGGTGTAGCGGTTCCTAAGTAGTTTGTCAACCCATATGAAAGAAAAAATTGAGTTCGTGAATCCAAAGACCATGGACAAGGAAATTAGAAAGGCAAGAATGTGTTACCAGCAATCCAAGGCAAGAGGAGAGATGGAGAAAAATTGGCAGCCCAAAAAAGGGCAGAGAAGCAGCTCAAACTTCAAAAATGGTAAAACCAACAATTTTAAGACTTCTGCAAGAAGTTCAATAAATAAACAGTTTGGAAGGAACCACCAAAGAACCCGGTGGCCTTCGGAAGACAAGCCCATAGAGGCTTCCAGCAAGCCTGAGCAAGGACAAAATCTGAAACCACCCCTACAGTGTTGGGGTTGTGGTGAGGCTCACTATTATAGGAACTTTCTGCAACAAGGAAGAAGCGAAACAATTGCTAATCTACAGGAAGCTTCTACTGTGGGAGATGTAGCCCGAAACATACCCAGAATTAATGCAACATTGGAAGATCATCAGGCAAATTACCAACCAACAATGATAGAGTTGGAAGGTAAGCTAATTTCGCAACCTGTTTCTATTTTGGTTGACCTAGGTGAAAGTTTAAGTTATGTAAATCCCAAATTAGTAGAAATAGGTAAATTACAAAGTCAGAAATTCAAAAATCCATGGTTAGTATAGCTAGCCACTAGAGCAAAGAGGAAAGTATGTGCCAAAATTCCGAATTGTACACTGGAAATTGGCGAACAACAGTTTATTGTAAATTTGAATGTATTGCCTTTGAGATCTTATGATGTGCTATTGGGAATGGATTGGTTCGAGAAGCATTGGACATTGGTGGATTGTAAAGAGAAGATTTTATATTACAAAATGCATGATGGAACACCTAAGGAGATACAAGGAATCAAGAAGCCTTTACAACTACGTCTTATTACAGCCTCTCAAATGAATAAGTGTATAAGGAAGGGATGTCAGTTATAAGCCATTCTAGTGGGCTTTACTAATTCCAAGGAAAAGACTTTGATGATGGAAAACACACCAATAGTGCAAGATTTCATGGACGTGTTTCCAGAGTATGTACAAGGTTTACCACCAAGAAGGGACATTGATTTTACTATTGAGTTGATGCTAGGAGCATCACCGATTTCAAGGGCACCTTACCGAATGAGTGTACCATAATTGACTGAACTAAAGATGAAGTTACAGGAATTGTTGGATAAGGGGTATATTTGACCAAGTGTGTCTCCTTGGGGAGCACCAATGTTGTTCGTGAAGAAAAAAGACGGAACCATGCGAATGTGCATGGACTATCGACAGCTCAATAAATTGACCATAAAAAATAAATACCCACTACCGCGGATTGTTGATCTGTTTGATCAGGTGACAGGAGCCACTGTATTTTTAAAGATAGAATTTAGATTAGGATACCACCAGATCCAGATAAAATATGAGGATATCTACAAAACTTCTTTCCGTACTAGGTACAGGAATTACGAATTTGTGGTGTTACCATTTGGATTGACTAATGCACCCAAATTTATGACACTGATGCATGGTATATTTCACCCCTTTTTGGACAGTTTTTTGTTGATATTTATTGATGAAATCTTAATTTATTCGAAGAGTGTGGAAAAGCACAAGGAACATTTAAGGATAGTGCTAGAGATGTTACGAAAACATCATCTTTATGCTAAGTTCAACAAATGCAATTTCTTCAAAGAAGAAATCCAATACCTAGGCCATGTTATTTTTGCAGAGGGAATAGCAATTGATCCAGAAAATATTAAGAAAATTATGGAATGGTGGTTACCCCAAAATGTGGCAGACATCCGATTCTTTATGGGATTAGTAGGATATTACCGACGTTTCATTGAAGGATTCTCAAAGACTGTTTTTGCAATTACCTCCTTACAGAGGAAGGGAAAATTATTCAAATGGACTAACGAGTATCATAACAGTATTGAAAAGTTAAAAATTTTGTTGACCACTGCCCCAGTGTTGAGGGTAGATGATCCCAATAAATAATTCAAAGTTTGTACAGATGCATGTAAAGAAGGAGTTGGGGCAATCCTGTCACAAGAAAAAAGAGTGGTTTCATATGATCGCGGAAGTTAAAAGAACATGAACAACGATACTCAGCTTATGATCTATAGCTAACAACAATAGTTCATACGCTCCAATTATGGAGGCACTACTTGCTTCAAAAGAGATTTGTATTAAAAACTGACCATAGTAGCCTAATTAGCTACTTTAAGCAAGTTGATCTCAACTCTCGGTAGGCAAGATGGAATGTCTTTCTAAGCGAGTTTGACATTGATATGCAGCATGTGAAAGTTAAGGAAAACAGGGTGGCAGATGCTTTGAGTAGAAAGTTGCATGGAGTTTATGAACTTTACTACAACTAGATTGAAAGCAAGTTCTTGGACCAAATAAAATCAGAAGCCGAGAAGGATCCTGAATACCAATTTATATGGCAGCAAGTAGAGGAGGCCATAAGGCAAGAAAAACCTTTCGATTATGGAATTAACAAAGATCGATTATTAACCTTTAAGGAAAAGATATATATTCCAAATTGAATGGATTTGAAGGAGCTGATTTTGAACGAATACTACCGAATAAATTATTCAGGACACCCAGGGTATCAGAAAATGCTAACAACAATGAGAAAAATTTATTTCTAGCCCGGTATGCAAAAAAAAATTGCAGAATATTTAAACAAGTGTCTGGAGTGTCAGCAGGTTAAGGTGGAACACCAACATCTAACGGACTGTTGCAGCCCATACCGGTGCCGAAGTGGAAGTGGGAAGTTATATCTCTAGGCTTCATCATTGGTTTACCAAAATCAAAGAAGCATAATGACTCCATTATGGTGGTGGTGGATCGATTGAGCAAGGCAGCACATTTTATACCGGTACAATATACCTACAAAACAGTGCAGATCGCAGACATCTTTATGAGAGAAATCTTTAGACCGCATGGCATTCCAAAGATTGTCATAACAAACAGAGATGTGAAGTTTACTTCAGCATTCTAGAAAACCTTGTTTACAGGTCTAGGAACTCAAATTAATTTCAACACTGTCTATCATCCCCAAACAAATGGAAAAACTAAGCAGGTGAATCAAATTTTGGAGGATATGTTATGCATGTACGTAATGAAACATCCAACAAGATGGGAAGAATATCTACATTTGGTAGAATTTTCTTACAACAATGGTTATCAAGAATCTATGAAGATGAGTTCCTTCGAAGCCTTGTATGAACGACAATGTCGTAAAATTATTAATAGAAGTAGCCCCGAAACCAAGTTGATGCTTGGACTGAAAATGTTAGCTAAAATGGAATCAGAAGTAAGAAAGATCAGGCAAAATTTGAAGGCAGCTCAAGATCGGCAGAAAATATATAAAGATAAGAAAAGGACTTATCGCAAATTTGGAGTGGGTGATCATGTGTATGTAAGAATAAAACAAAAGAAGATCACACTAATATGGGCCCCTTGTTCCAAGCTGACCCCTCGGTTCTATGGACCCTTCTAGATATTGGAAAGGGTGGGATCAGTGGCATATCGATTGGCCTTACCCAACCATATTCGGGTGCACAATGTGTTCCATGTATCTCTATTAAAGCGATATGTACATGACTCAAAGCATGTAATCCACTCGCAAATTATTCTGGTAGGTTAAGATTAAAAATCCTAATTAGAATTACAAAACTCTATGAGAGATTAACTCATAATTTCGCTGACTGTAGGTCGAGCCAGACGGCGAGTTTCTGGTCGAACCTAAGCGTATACTCAATCGGAGATAAATCAAGCTCCGGAGGCGAGCCATCACCCAAGTTAAAGTGTAGTGGAAGCACTTCAACTCAGATGAGGCTACTTGGGAAGATGAAGGATTTGTTCGGGAGGCATACCCGGCACTGTTGCTGAGCTGGAGTGAAACACCAAGGACGATGTTTACTTCCAGGGGGGAAGTTGTGACAACTGATTTAAATGCCAATTATTTGTTATGTTATTTTTTTTAAGAAACTAAGACATTTGTTTCTTTGTTAGAAATTATTTAACAAACGGAAATTAATTATGTTTTGAATTAAAGGTAAATAAAAATTTAGTTATGGAAAGTGGTTCCATAAAAGGGGAAAAGTGAAAAATACTGATTGTAAGAGCATTCCAAGAACTAAGAAGTGGTTGAATAGAAACAGTTCAGTTAGTTACCCCTTCCTCTAAGGATAAAGGTACATCCTAGTGAGGAAGAGGGGTTCTGATTTCTTGGTGGCTAAGAGAAGGAAAAGAGGAGAGAGTGTGAATTTCCCGAGCTGGCGAAGACCAGTGGAAATACTCTCAACAATCCTGAATTCCATGTAAAGAAGATTGGACTTTGGGTCCTGAGATTTCTTTCGGATTCTTTTTCAACCTACTTGTCTCAGGTGTGGAGTACGGGGGGAGATGAGGACGTAATCGCCTCATCCACAATAGGGAGGACAACATTAGTGAATTTCAAATAAGTGAATTTGTTGAGTTCTGCTAACGAGACAGAGATGTATTTTGATGCAGTTCCTAAGATATTTTAAGTCACCTATCATTAAAATCTTTGTTATGGTTATTATTTCTAATGGTAATTACTTATTGTTGAATTTCTATTCTACTGATTAAATTACAATGACATTATATTTCTCTAAGAGCCGTAGAACTTCAAATACCTTTCTTTCTTGAAATAAATGCATATTGTTATAATTAAGTTTCTTAACTCGATGGTTGATACAATGATGATAACTTTAGGAAGTGAGGTGTGTAGTTCCTAATCCTGAGGGTTGTGAATAGAAAGTTAACATTGTTTTATTTACATAGTAGAACATAAATGGTTAAGACTGGACTTATAAAGAAGCCATAAAGAAATAAAATGACAGCCAATTCCAAAAGAGACAGGCAACCAAGATATTATTACATAAATAAGAATAAGCCAAGACCCTGAAATAATAGAGTAGGAAATCCTTAACCCAGGTTCCAGAGTTTAAAGCTCTGAATCCTAGGTTGTTTGTTCCTATCATTCTATGCTATAAATGGACATGATTTGGGTTTGCTCCGGTCAACCCTTAACTCAACAAACTTACAAGAAAATTAAGCAATAATTGTTATTCATAATAAGGAGACGAGAGTCGCTGTTGCAAGCCAAGAACTGAATTCTGTTGAAAATGCAACAAGATGATGGAGCTTAGTGAAATGAAGTCGCTTTCACTAAGTGGGCCCGCAGGCTATTTTTGGCGCAAAGTCTATTTTTAGACTATGTCTATTTTTAGACATATGGATCATGGTCTATGAGTTGCAGGATGCTATTTATGGATGATTGGTCGAGTTGGTAAAAATAGATGGACCTCTATTTTTAGACATTGGGCGGTTTCTATTTTTAGACCGCCGGGCTAAAAATAGAACAGTCAAATATTATTAACCCTTAATAATATTTAGACTATAAACATTATCTTATCCTCTTGGAGCACTTCAGTTTGATGCTTGGATGTGGCACATGCAGCTGACAGAAGGAAATGCGCTTTTCCTAAGGGTTAGTTGAGCTATTGCATGGTTGACTTCAGTTAGAACTCATGTGGCAGAGTTTGGTGGAGTTGATGAGACAGTTGGTGGAGTTGTGTTCGGTTTAACTTAGTTGAACCAGTTGTATTTAGTCTAACTGATAAATACACTAGTGATGAGTGGTGTGAATTAATTATTAATTAATTCACTAATTATTAACTCATAAATCAACTAAAGAACACATCAGTTAACTGCAATGCATGGACAGTTCATTGGAGACCAGTGTTAGAGGTGGGTGAAAGGGTGAGTCTACTATCAGTTGTGACTATGGTTGTGCATGAGATTTGCACACACATTGATTGAGATTTCCAATGAGGATTGCGCAGTTGAAGCTAGTGGGATTCGAACTTGGATCTCATCATTATTCATCTTGGATTGCGCAGTAGAGGCAGGCAGACTTGTGGAGGAGATTTGAACATGTGACTTGTTCATCTTCCGTGCTAGTTTGTGTGTAGCATGTGAGATAGTGCTGAGAGTTGTGAGAGCTTTGTGCTATGTATTGTTACATGTTCTCTATCATTATAATATACAGATAGTTGGGGGTTTTCAGCTATTTCTTTCCCCATTACATACTGTGTTATATGTGTGCTTGATTATTGTTTTATGTGCGCATGCGACTGCTTCTATTTCCGCATATTGATGATCAATTGTAGAAGAGGTTATGTATTATGCATGAAGCTTAAATAGTGTATAATCAGGATAATCTCGGTGAATAATTCAGCTATTATTCAAATTTCTACATGGTATCAGAGCGAAATTGATCATCGAATCTATTACAGTGATTACAATTATTTCGGTAGACAAGAGTCCCGTAAGCTGCCGTAGCTCGCGGGATCCACCTTTCTAAAAGGTGACATATCAAAAGAAATCTCCTACAACGACCCCTGTAGAAATACTTTGTTCCCGCGTATCCGTATGTGTTTGAGTTTTGAGCTTGGAATTTGAATTTTTGCAGCAGTTTGTTTTCTTGGTGCCGGAGTTGAAATGTCTTTCAATGGTTTGCGACTGGAATATGCCATTGAGGGCAGTTCAAATTATGTTGCATGGAAGGATAGAATGGAGGTGGTATTAGATGATAACGGGTTGAAGGAGTTCATAGATAATGAGATCCCAAAGCCTACTGATGCTGCTCAAGTTGAAGCTTGGCAAAAGAAGATGGTGAAATGTCGAAGGATTCTGTTGGAGGGCATGAAGGATCACATTGTATCCAGCCTGCATGGAAAGGCTTCTCCATACTTGATGTGGAAAGCATTGATAGATCTATTCCAGAGAAAGAGCGACCAGAGGAAGTTGGCGCTCAAGGATAAACTCAGAAACATTAAGATGGAAAGAAGCATGACGCTGCACCTCACGGTCTACCTGGGCGCAGATGAGTCAAAGTGTGGGGGTGACCGTCGAAGACGAGGACATGGTCGACCTGGCTCTCCTTGGTCTTCCGAAGGCTTGGCACTCATATCAAGATAGTGTCAATGGTCGGGAGAAGCTGCCGGGATGGGAGCGCCTTTGGGCAGATCTCATGCAGGAGGAGATAAGGAGGACTACTCAGGATGGATCTTCATCAAAGGGAGCTGATGAAGAAAATTTCGCTTTGGTTGCCAAAGCAAAGAAGGGAATGTCGGCAATATGATGTAGAGCGTTGTCCTTGATGGCAACCCACTTGATAAAGTTGATGGCAACTTGGTGAAATGAGATTGTTGGCTATATGATGCAATGTGTTGTCCTTGATGGCAACCTAATTGATGAAGATGTTCTTGATGGAAGCCTACTTGATGAGTTGCCTATGATAAGCAACCTATGTGTCAAAGATGTAAGAATGATGTATCTACAGATCAGTTCAGATGTGACAGAGAAAAGAATTCCAGTAAGTACCAGAAAAAATGATAAATATAATATGTCACAATGTATACGCTACTTTTGTGAAGGCAACCCGCGTATACATACAATGTATACGCTACTTTTGTGAAGGGAACCTGCGTATACATTCAGGGTTAGCATATATGCAGTTTTTATGAGGCGAAGTTGCGTATACACGCGGAAGTGAACGCTCCAAGTCGCGTATGCCCTTTTGCGCTCTAAAATTATGATACCAAGGGGCATTACCATGGTATTGGCCCATTGTATTGAGCGCTGGATTATCTAATTGATCCTGTCCAGGAATACCATCGGAGGTTGAGTGGTTTTGACTCATGGTATTGAAAAAGGCTAATCTATATAAGGAGAAGAAGATCATTGTGCAAAGTGTGCAAGATGTCTGGGTTTGAATGAATACTTCTCTCTGAAGTATATCTGTATGGAATGAGTAACAGTTTAATGATAGATCTGAATCTGTGATGCAACTATGAAGAAATGATGAAGAAGGCTATCTAGATCTAAAATGTATCTTCTAGATCTGTTTATGAAATGTCTAGATCTGAAATGAGGCGAACATCTGTCTAACGTGAAGGGTTAAATCTGAATTGAATATCTGATCTGAAGAAGAATGTTGCTCTATAATGTCTGAAGATCTATAGACTGGTTTGGAACAGTGGAAGCGCGTATATACGCGGATTTGATAAAGAGAAATCGCGTATGTGTTGTGAAGTTAGTTCTGAAGTTTGTGCAGATGTATACGCGGGTTTATGTGAATGGAAGCGCGTATATACGCGATATTAGTGAAAGGAAAGCGCGTATGAAAAGCTAGGGTTTGCTGAAGTCTGAAGTATAAAATGTCTAATCTGTTCTGGTGTGTTACTGCTATCTGATGATGATAGATTCTTCTGATCTGGGTTGTCTGAATTGTTAAGTTTGAGCTTAAATGTGTGGAGTGGGTCCAGTCTGAAAATATGATGAAACGTGGCCTGCAAGTTGTGTTCTAAAGGAAGCTTTGGATCCAGTGTGAAAATTGATGAAACGTGGTCCATGGTGGTGCTGAGGGTTGTAGCCTTCAGTCAGGGGGTTGTAGCTCCCTTCCAGGTGAGGCTGGTAAACGAGAGCGGGGGGTCGTAGCTCCCTTCCAGGAGAGGCTGGTAAACGAGTCAGGGGGTTGGAGCTCCCTTCCAGGAGAGGCTGGTAAACGAGCGCAGGTGGGTGCCTGCGTGCTGGTAGGAGTCTGCACCAGCACATATGTTGTAAGATGTTTTATCTATAATAAAATATTGAAGGCTGAGCAACTGCAGTGGTGGTTTTCTCCCGACTTGGGTTTCCACCTAAAATCCTGGTGTTCATGTGTGATGCTTATGTGTGATGGTTTATTCTGTTCTTACTGCACATGTTTACTGTTTATCGAACATCTAATGAATGAATGATGGAATGATATAAGTGAAGAATTAATGGCATAATTAGATCTCTGTGTATACGCGAGTTTTATGAAGGATATACGCGTGTATACGCTAGTTGGCTTCAGCGAAGTAGCGTATGGGTTTTAGTGAATGGAAAAGTAAAAAGTTTTTCGGTTATCTAAATACTTGATTCACCCCCCCTCTCGGTATTTTTAACGGGGAAGGCGAGAAAACTTCTCGGATTTTCACCGAAAGGCAAGAAGCAAGACATGTCAAGGTGAAGTGCTTTCACTGTCACCAACACAGACATTATGCCACAAATTGTCTGCAGAAGAAGAAAAATAAGCATGCTGCTGGATCTGCAGCGGGAGAGGCCTTAGCCTCACAGTTTGAGCTGGATTTTTCGTTGATCGCATGCTTGGTCTCAAGTGTGATGGGATCAATATGGTTCTTGGACAGTGGTGCGTCATTTCACATGACCGGAGATCGGGATTTGTTTTCAGATCTAGAGGAGAAAGATCTTGGAGTGCACATCGAGATGGGCGATGATGGTAGATACAGTGCGACCGATATCGGTACCATTTCCTTTGAGAGGGAGTCTGGTAAACCTTTCGTATTTAAGGAAGTATTGCATGTTCCAGGATTGATGAAGAATCTGATCTCTGTGGCGATGTTGGAAGGCAAGGGGTATGATGTGGTCTTCAACGAAGGAAAGGCTTTCCTGCGCAGTAAGACAACTAGAGAAACCCGAAAGATAGGGGTTCGAGTCAAGAACCTTTATCAGCTGCAAGTAGATGGCTGTGCAACAATGGCATGCAAGGCGGAAGGGGTGGTGAGCCGGGATGATGGCGAGCTGTGGCACCGGAGATTGGGCCACCTTCACCATGGAGCTTTGAAGATACTGCAGTAGATTTCTACTGGGCTTTCTAAGGGCACTCTTGCGCAGTCAGATCAGTGCAAGGGGTGTACTTTAGGGAAGTATGTGAAAGCCACCTTTCACGAGAAGGATAGTCGCGCCATGACGATCCTTGAGAGAGTTCACACAGACGTGTGTGGTCCTTTCTCAGTAGCTTCGACAGCAAAGCACAAGTACTACGTGATCTTTGTTGATGATTTCTCTCGGAAGTGCTAGATCTTCTTCATGCAGAAGAAGAGCGAGACATATTCAAAGTTCTGTGAATTCAAGGCGCTGGTTGAGAAGGAATCGGGGAAGCATGTGAAGGCTCTTAGGAGCGACAATGGTGGTGAATTCATCTCTACTAAATTCAAGGACTTTTGCAGCGCAGAAGGGATTCGGAGAGAGCTCATCGCACCCCATAACCCACAGCAGAACGGGGTGGCTGAGCGGAAGAACAGAACGATCGTGGGTGCTGCACGGGCGATGTTGCATGATCAGAGCCTACCCCTTCACTTGTGGGCTGAGGCATGCAATACAACAGTGTATGTGCAGAACCGTTGTCCTCACAAGGTTCTTGGCATGAGTACACCGGAGGAGGCTTTTTCTGGCAAGAGGCCTGATATTTCTCATCTGAGAATTTTTGGCTCACCTGTCTACATGCATGTGACGAAGGATGCCAGAAAGAAGCTGGATCCGACCGCAGAGGTTGGAATATTTGTGGGGTACACTGATACACCTCACAACTATCGGGTGTATTTTCCAGACAGTCGCAAGACTGTTGTGCGACGGGATATCAAATTTAAGGAGGAGAAAGCCATGCGGAGGTGTACTTGAGAGGGAGCCACACTTGCATGCGGATGAGAGCTATTAGTTCCTAGGGGATGAGCCTCGGGATGTGGATCGGCCACATGAGAGAGATGGAGTGGAAGAGACCACTCATGCAGCGCCAACCATCAGAGGGCGGAAGCGCACTACAGAAGCTGAGCGACTGGCTCAAGATGCAGAGAAGGTTGTAGGACCACCTACAACACAGCGTAGACAGAGACAATCACCGGACCGGTACACTAGATACATGGCTCTTGTGAGCAAATGTGTCGTGACAAAGCCATCCTCTTTCGAGGAAGCTGTGGAGGACCCTGCATGGGTAGATGCCATGGTGGAAGAGTATGATTCGATTGTCAGAAAAAGTGCATGGGAGATTGTCCCAAGGCCGGAGGGGAAATCAGTGGTAGGTTCGAGATGGATCTACAAAGTGAAGCAGGCAGCTGACGGGAGTGTGGAGAAGTACAAGGCAAGATTTTTTGCCCGTGGCTTCTCACAGATCGAGGGGATCGATTATGAGGAGACCTTTGCACCTATCGCAAGGTACTCTTCCATACGGACGATCCTAGCTCTCTCAGCGCATATGGGGTGGCACATCCATCGGATGGATGTGAAGACTATGTTCCTCAACGGAGTCATTGAGGAGGAGGTGTACATAGAGCAGCCCGAAGGTTTCGAGATCTTCAGCGGTGAGTCGCATGTGTGCAGACTCAAGAGAGCACTGTACGGGTTGAAGCAAGCACCTCGTGCTTGGTACACATGGATAGAAAGTTACTTTACCGGACTTGGATTCTCCAAGAGTGAGGCGGATCCTAACCTGTACCAGATTGTGGTGGAGGATTCTTGATCATTGTACTTTATGTATATGATTTGATTTCGACAGGTGATGAGTTGTTGATACTCTCATGGAAGGATGATCTTGCAAAATATTTTGAGATGAAGGACTTGGGCCTCCTCCATTATTTCCTGGGATTGGAAATTTGGTAGCGCAGTGATGGAATGTTTGTTTCTCAAGGAAAGTATGCCCGGGAGATACTAGAGAAGTTCAACATGCATGGTTGCAAGCTTGTTGATACTCCTCTTGCTGGTGGATGGAGGAAGGAGGATGCTACTTCGGCGGAGGTAGTGGATGCCACTGTTTATCTACAGTTGGTGGGGTCGCTTATGTATCTGGTCAATACACGACCCACCATATGCTATATATGCTGTTAACTTGATTTCACAAGCTATGGTTAAGCCTACCAAGCTCTTCTGGAAGGCAGGAAAGGATGTATTGTGTTATCTTAGAGGCACATCGGGATATGGATTGTGGTACAGATAGGAGGATGAGGTGAAGTTGTGTAGCTTCACGGATGTAGGTTGGGCAGGGACCCCAACGGACCGAAAGAGCACATCTGGAGGGATCTTCAGTATCGGGTCGATAGTAGTTTCTTGGTACAGCAGGAAGAAGAGATCCGTGGCACTCAGTTCAGCAGAGGCTGAGTACATGGCAGCAAGCTTGGCTGCATGCGAGGCTATTTGGATGAGGAAGATCCTCGTTGGATTGTTCGGGTTGCATTTGGAGCCTACAGTGATTTACTGTGATAACCAGAGTTGCATTAAACTCTCGGCTAATCCGGTATTTCATGATAGATCCAAACACATCGACATCAGGTACCATCATATCAGAGATTGTGTTCAGCGGAGAATCATGATGCTTTCATATGTTCCCACGGAGGATCAGGATGCCGACATCCTGACGAAGGCGCTCACCAGGAGAAAGTTCGAATTCCAAAGAGGTAGGATAGGGGTTGCAGATAATCCATATCTTGCTGAGAGGGAGTGTTGAAAATGCACCAAGATGATGGAGCTTAGTGAAATGAAGTCGCCTTCACTAAGTGGGCCCGCGAGAAATTTATTTTGGCGCAAAGTCTATTTTTAGACTATGTTTTGTTTTTAGACATATGGATCATGGTCTATGAGTTGCGGGATGCTATTTATGGATGATTGGTCAAGTTAGTAAAAATAGATGGACCTCTATTTTTAGACATTGGGCGGTTCCTATTTTTAGGCTATGGGAACCTAAATGAAACGATCGAATATTAATGTATAAATAATATTTAGACTATAAACATTATCTTATCCTCTTGGAGCACTTCGAGTTTGATGCTTGGATGTGGCACATGCGGTACATAAAGAAATGCGTTTTCCTAAGTGTTAGTTGAGTTATTGCATGGTTGACCGGTTAGAACTCAAGTGGCGAGTTTGGTGGAGTTGATGAGGCCGGTGGGTGGAGTTGTGTTGGGTTTAACTGAGTTGAACTAGTTTTATTTAGTCTAACTGATAAATACACTAGTGATGAGTGGTGTGAATTAATTATTAATTAATTCACTAATTATTAACTCATAAATCAACTAAAGAATACATCAGTTAACTACAATGCATGGACAGTTCAGTGGAGACCAGTGTTAGAGGTGGGTGAAAGGGTGAGTCTACTATCAGTTGTGACTATAGTTGTGCATGAGATTTGCACACACATTGATTGAGATTGCCAATGAGGATTGCGCAGTTGAAGCTAGTGGAATTCGAACTTGGATCTCATCATTATTCATCTTGGATTGCGCGGTAGGCGGAAATGAGACTTGTGGAGAATTTGAACACCTTGTGACTTGTTCATCTTCCGTACTAGTTTGTGTGTATATGTGAGATAGTCTTTGAGAGGCTGTGAGGAGATTTTGTGCTATGTATTGTTGCATGTTCTCTATCATTATAATATACAAATAGTTGGGGGTTTTCAGCTGTATGCTTTCCCCATTACATCTTGTGTTATATGTGTGCTTGATTATGTTTTAATGTGCGCATGCGACTGCTTCTATTTCCGCATATTGATGATCAATTGTAGAAGAGGTTATGTATTATGCATGAAGCTTAAATAGTGTGTAATCAGGATAATCTTGGTGAATAATTCAGCAAATTATTCAAATTTCTACAAATTCTTTTATACATTGTAAACATAACAACTTGAAAGATTCTTTCATAATGTGCCATTGAGGAACAAAAGTTACATCGTTACCCAGATAATGAACAAGAAGTAGAAACGCAAAGGGACGGAGCGACCAATCATCAATTGTCTCAAACCATAAATGTAAACTTAATAGAATAGACGGAGTGTCCAGAGAAAAGTCATCCGGAATTTACTATCAGAACAGAAAAATTTAAATAAGCCATAAATGTAACAGAGCCTTGCCATAAGTGAGGCAGTCTCGGCTTTGGATAAACAAACCATTCATCTAACATCCAAACTATAGCTTTTTATACAACAGTAAAGGTTTAACATTTTATTACTATGAAACATAAGGGTTGTCAAACAAACGTCGCCGCTCTAGTTCTTAGAGGAGTTTTGCGGGAACCCGGTACCTGTAGAATAAAGCACGAAGGCGAGGTGAGACCCATATCTTCGATAAGAGGCAGAGACAGAGCAATGAACAAAAGCACCTAAAACCCCAAAGCATCATACCTGCACAAGCACAAGCCAATGAGAATGTTAAGATACATATAATGTAAGTTGCAAAAAGGAAAAGGGAAATGATTAAATTAGAGACAGGGAATAGAAAACCTTGACATACATGTGTTAAGCAAACCTCAGACAGAATGTGAGCTCTATGCAAAAAAGACAAGAGGGAGGATAAGCAAATATACCCCCCGAGAGCGGGAGAAAGGAGGAATTGATTCCTGAGCAGATCAATTTGCTAAGACAACTTACCTGCAATGAAAAAATGCCAACCAATATGTCGTCGGAGGAGGCATTGTGCATTGCACAACTTCGGGATAACCCAGCCAACCGTTGCATAACGAAAGCAAGAAATATCTCAAAGAAGAATTGTAAAACAAAGCAGAGAAACCGCTTGAACGACGACCCTGTTACATTGATCGAGAAAGGAAAATAGTAACCCCAAACCAAGGTAAACAACGACAGGACCGTGAACAAAATCAGGCACATAATCGATAATGAAAATCATAACAGTAGAAGACTGCAACTCATCCATCGTAAATGCCACGAAAATGATGGAAATGAGGTTGAAAACCTGGAGCTACAATTGGGTTGCAGAGTAGCAACATCGCAGAGCTCCATCCAAATGAACAAAGTGGTTAGGGTTCGGCGAGGTCAATACCCTAAGCCACCCAACAGCGTTTCCAGCCGTAGATCTCTTCCATTAGATCCGACGGTAACCAAATTGACAAGTGTTCATCACTTAAATCAAAATCAATGCGAGGATACAACTAAACCGTACGAAATTTATTATTGAAAACCAAATTGCAAATCCCAACATGCAAATATATCAACTCTGAGATTTGTTTTAAAATCATTTAGGTACTCTCGGGATTTTAAAAATAGACGGTACGTGCACCATAATGAAGTGAATCTTTTCCAAACGTTAAAACAATTAACATGTATCAATGTATTGGGATATCATAAGAGTAGTCAACAATGGTGAAGATTAATACTTTACCAATAAATTCTGAGAGCTTATGTGTGAATACAAGTTATGTGTGGCTAAAACAGTGATATTTACCTTATACAAAATATATCCCATTAAACGAGATAAGAAATATATATATATATTTAATGTTAAATGTTACACTGTGAATTCAACTAGCCACCAAATCGCAAGCTCAAGTTTGCATGTTTTGATGGGATGCTCGAATGGCATAAGGGCAGAGGTCCATATGTGTGTTGTCAAGAACATATATGAAATCATATCCCAAACAATGCCGATGACTGTAGAGTACTGTCAATTGCACCTCACATCTGGGAGATGAGGTGAGCAAGCAATCTCTGTCATATGAGTTCAATTTACCAAAGAATGGCTCCAGATATTTTGTCATTTTTTGAAATATTTACGATGAATCATTGTTTTTGAAAGATTCGGCCTGTCCACATATTAAATTAATTTAAAATGTCTTATTAAATTCGATAAATTTTAAAATATTATTTTTAAAAAAATGGGAAATCACTCACATCAATATATTTGAGTATCTTCGATATTTTTGGGAAAAAGATCAATGTTATTTATCTTTTAAATAAAATACTTTTAAACTCATTTTTAATTTAAGTTTTATTTCTAAATAATATAATATTAAAAAATCTAAAACATGATGTTATCATGGGACGTTTTAAAAAATGATATATCTCAATAATCTATGAGATGCGGTTGCGATGAAGAGTACGAGTGATCTGGACGGATAAGCCAAAAATAGTTTTGCCATGAGTTTTACGTTTTTATTTTGTCCAATAAGAAATTTAGATCATGAAAATCGTTTTTATTGAGTACACATAAATTTTATATATTTGATGTTAAAATAACATTATTATATATGATATAAATTAACAAAGTATATATATATATAGATATATATATATATAAAATTTGATATGAGTTAGTGATTTAAATTTTTTTCCAATCTGGATCTATTTTAAGTAGAGATTTAATATGAGGGGATCAAATTTCTTTACATGTAAATGTTTTAGAGTTTAAAATAGAATGTGTTATTTTTTATTGTTGAAATTGTATTTTGAATGTTAAATAGAATATTTATAAGACCAAATAATTTTTTTTAACATAAAAACTTAATTTTTTCATGATATATGCATAACTTTTTTTAAATGATATAATATATACGCAATTCACATTAAAATATTTGACATAACATGTACATAAAAACATTTCATGACACAAATTAAAATGGTTTTTTTATTATTAACATATTTTTAAGTATATGTCAATATTAATTTATATTAAAATATTTTATCAATAACTAAATTATAAGATTTCAACATTTTACTCACATTTTTTATTTTTTCTAATTACTTTACAATATATTCATTTTTTATTATTATTATAGCCTACATTATTTTTCTATTTAGAACGTTTATAACTTTTAATTTTATTTTAAAGGGGAACGAACGAAGTAATGAACTTACACATTCCTATCACATTGAGCTCTAGAATGAACCTCTTGAACAAACTTACACATCCCTCTCATATTGAGCTATAAAATGAGCCTCCCGGCTCAATAATTTAAGCATATAAATTAAGAATGTTTTATTAACTAAAAGTATAAATTCATTATAAATGATATTTTTAGATTTGACAATTATTTAATATTGAAAAAATAATTAATAATAATAAAATATTGAAATTTGCACCGAAATTATTTGAGACTAGATCCATCTAAGGGGGAGGAGTGCGAAATGGAGAATGCTAGGTTTCCACTATGCTCAGATGTCGCCGTCGTCGATCCGATTGCCGCCACAGTGCCTGTAACAGTTGCAACTCCCCTAGACTACAACAACAGGGGACCAATACGGCCTCGCGAGTCTAACCTGGTACCTTTGTGCATCAGCTCAGCGACCAATGTTGTCAATACAATTGCCGCCACAACGACTGTATCAGTCGCAGCCTCTCTTAACCACAGAATCGGGGGTCCGATCCACTGTATGAGAGTTGTTTTCACGACAGCTGGAACCTGTAGAAGAAAACCTGCAGTCTCTCCAACAGTCGTCGCCTTGCGGATTCTCTACTTCTCGAATCTGCAAGCTAGGAGATCAATGAAGCCATCACTAGATAAATAGATTTGGCTTCACTAAAAGGCCTTATACATGTGAATCTCATCACTCAGCTGACATTAAGCCCGAACATGGCCTCGCGAATCTGGGAATCTAGAGATCAAGTATGCTCCTGTCACAAATACGCTCCGGCAAATAGGGTTTCTCAGATCTCTCTTCCCCTTCTTTTTAGATCTAGATTCCGCTTCTTTCTGGCAAAACCATGCTTCATTGGGTACGCAGAACTTCTCGCATAACCTCGAACAAAGGTTGGGGATACCCTCTGCTCTTTAAATAATTCTATATGGAGGTAAACAACTAGAGGATGCTCTTCCCCTCTCTTTTTATAGTATTGAAAGAGATGCTTCTGTAGTTTTAACCCTTTGTTTGTGAGGGGGAGAAGCTGGACAGCTATATTCTGCTCCTGCTTTCTCCTACAAAGATATTGTCCATGCACAACCACCCAAGAAAACTGCTCAACCCTCTGAGGCTCCCAAGCCTTTTTTGATTGATAAACTAGAGGAAGTTTTCTCCGTAGAGATCTCCCATCCAACTCTACATGATCAACTTCAAATGTAAGCAGAATCCTCCATTATTTGCCGATTTAATGGGATATGGCATCGCACAACATATCTATACCAATGGATTCACTCCACTCAAACCACCAATAGTAAGGTTATATTTTGCTCGAAGGTTTCTTCATAGTTGTTTTTGCTTTCAACGAAGACTATAAAAAAGCCTTAATTGGAGGCCCATGGTTTTGGGGAACAACCAGGCTATTCCTCAGCCCCTGGTTCCCAAACTTTGACCCATCTAAGACAGTCATCACCGAGCTTCCTATTTGGGTCAGACTTCCGAACCTTTCTACACATCTATGGCACTTTTCTGTCTTCCAAGGGATAGGAAACACCCTGGGCCGATTTCTGGCAACGGATCTCCCTAGAGGGGAGAAAGGAATATACACCTATGGCAGAATTTGCGTGGAAATAGACATAAGTAAAGGATTTTCCAACCAAATCAACCTTAAATTTGGGGATTTCCTGTGGACACAGACCCTAGACTACGAGAACATAGCCTTCTGATGCCGCCATTGTCATCAAATAGGGCACCTACAGAACCCCTGTGCCATGTTCCTCGCCCAAAAGAAGAAAAGCAATCGCAAATCAAAATCCAAAAGCTGGAAACCATGTGATCCACCCCCCCATGGATGACACTGAGTCCTTAAGCTTGGATGAAGAGGTGGCAAAAGAAGAAGGGGAGGATGCTAAGCAAACGAAGGACACGCCCTCGGCAAGCCCTGAGGGACCCACTAATCCACTGAATACACATAAACGTACTCATGAGTCCTCCTCCTCTGATTCAGACAAATAGACTATCCCTACAATCAACAACAGTTTGCAAATGGTCCCAGCCCATCAGCACCACAACCACTGGGTCAAAGTTAGCAAAATGAAAGGAAAAAAATGTTGCATAGAAGATTCGACCCATTCGGGATAGATTCTTGTGTCTATCCACTATGATACCTTGTTAAACCCTTCTTGCTCCCTTTTGCTTATTTTCTAGTTACTCATCGAGACCGAGGTTGATAATTTATCATTATCGACTTCCCCGCTATCTAGCTTCTCTTGATTGTAGCTTCAAATTGTACAATATACTTTCTTAATAAAATTAGTCTAATTTAAAATAATAATAATAATAATAACATATTCACCAAATTTCAAATATATATATATATATATATATATATATATATATATATATATATACTCTTCTTACACCTCACAAATCACCATAGTTATTAAAAATAAAAATAAAAACAATATTACAATAAATATAAATATATATATATATATATATATATATATATATATATATATATATAATTTGATTACAAAAGAAAACAACATGAAATTTTTATTTTTTTTCCTTATCTCGTATATACATGATTACCACCATCGTTTCTCTCTATTTTTTGGGTTATCGATTCCCTTTTAGTTTTTCCTAGTGTTTTTCATTTCCTTTTAGTTTTTCTTAGTGTTTTTCATTGTTCATGGAATAGATTTTGATATAAAACATTACAATGGTGGAAATTCAAAAGTATTATAATTAGCAGTTGTTTCTAAAGGTGCAAAGATATATAGAAGGTAGTTCATCTCCTCAAGATTTAAGAAGATTTGTTTTCATTATTGTGCTTGAAGTAGCAATTTTGTTTTGTAATTATGCATATAACATCCTGAATAACTTAAAAAATTTCTATTCTTTAGAAACAAAAAGCAGCAATTAAAATCTTAAAATTCGTGAAATAAATCATTAATTTTACCGTGCTATAGTTAATTAGCATGGTATGCCAGAATGTGCACACAGATGACCAGTCACGTCCAGCAAAGAGTATTTGCACCAATCTATGAATCAGACTTCATATTGCTTGTATAGCAGCCACAATAATCAACATTTTGTCCTAAATTTTAGGGAAAGAATGACACCTCCAGTACCTAGCACGCAACCCAGTGTTTAACTCGAATATTTGTCACTGATAAACTTATAAAGGGCACAATTTTCAGTATTCTCATAGTTTTTGAGTCACACATCCCTCTTTTAATGACTGACACGCTGAAAATTTTGACTCGTTTGGGAATATTTAAATGTTGGTATTTTTCTTAATAAATACCAACTTAAAAACGTTCCACTCCTCGAAAATTTTGACCCTTCAAACTCGGTCAGGATATAAGGCAGTAACTCCTGGTTAAATTATTAATGCAATTTCGACCCTCATCTATAGTTAATCAAGACTCCACATACAATTATTTGAATTTATTAAAAAAATTCATATTTTGAATTTATTAAAAAAAATTATATTTCTTTTCAAAATCTTAAATAATCATCTAAACATTCATTTTCTAAAAAAAAACTACTACTTTACATGATATAAATCATAATAAATACCATATCTTTCCAAAATCTTAAATAACCACTCAAACATTCATTTTGTAAAAAAAAAAAACTACAAATCATAATAAATACCATATACATTAAATACCCTACATAATCAACCATCAAAATGTAATACCATATACATTAAATACCCTACATAATCAACCATCAAAATGTAATTCCGTAGTCTTCCCAGGCAACGTTTTGGCTCGGAATCCGGCAAAGATTTTTAAAAAATCCAGCAAAGATTTTATTAGAATCATGTTTACAGTTGTTAAACTTTAGTATTTTGAGTGCCCTAAAGGTTTTTGGTAGTGCTGAATCCATTTCCACTATCAAAAATGGATTCTAAACACTCCAACTACCTGATTTCTTGAATTTTAGTTGCTCGGATTCTGACAAAAAACTACCATTCGAGCTATTTCGTTGCCTGGGTAGACAACTCCAAATGTAATTGCTCATCCTTATTTTCTATTAAATTACACAAACTAACCGAAAAAAAATAATGACCAACATTATTAAGCCCCCAAAAAATGCGAGTCATTGATATACATGGACCACCCAAACTATAAACAACAAGAAAAGCCGAAAAAGTTCATATATCCATTCCCACCAATCATAATGAGAAAACTAATAATTACATTTTTGTTCATGTGGGGTATAAACGCATGATTTGTTAATACTTCCACTTAAAAAATCCTCACATTAGATGCCGTACAAAATCCAATGTGAGAACTTCTGAAATTTCGCTAATCAAACTATCAGAGTCCATCGATGTAGAACTTATGGAGATCATCATCAGCGACAGGACCTAGTCGATAACGGTCTTATCTGGCATTAAATAACAAAGTTGTCTATCAAGCTCGTGAAATAGTTCGGATGGCAGAAAATTGTCAGAATCTGGTCAACTAAAACTCAAAAAATCAGGTGCTTGGAGTGTTTAGAATCCATTTTTGATGCTGGAAATGGATTCAGCACTATCAAAAACCCTTAGGGCACTTAAAATATTAAAGTTTAACAACTGTAAACAAGATTTTGGGCAAATTTTTGCTGAATTATCTGAAAATCATTGCCGGATTCTGGGTGAAAACGCGACCTTTTTAGACTACGCGCTAAATCACTGGTCTTTTATGGTGCTAACGACATGCATTTCTGGACAAATTCGGTGGCCTAACCCCGACTTATTGTACCGGACAAAGTGTAAAAGGCTCCAGTGGGTGACCCAAAAAAATTTAAAGAGATTATTCAAGGAGCCAATGCAAGGGTGGGATTATGTAGCCCACATCCTCGTGACTGGTTTAAATGAGGAAACACGCAACATAGTTTCAGAAATTTATTTGTAACGCTGCTTGGGTTACTTGATTTTTCAATTAGCAATTTTTCATCTTAGTACGTGAGATTGGAAACTAGTTTCAATTAGCAATTTTCATTTCATGTACTAGTTTCCAATTAGTTTCAAGCTGGCTTGCAATTAGTTTCCATTTCTAACGCTACACAAATCCAACGATGAACAATGTGACAGTTGTTTACTTGAATGAACGGCAGAAAATAAAAAGGTCGACTATGGTGAGGGTGGAATGATTCAAAAGTAAACACCTTCAGTGTAATAAAATACTTATTATTAATTTAAGATATAATAATAACAAAATAACAATAACATCTTAGGGTATTATAACAAAATATTGGTTAGTTTAAGACATCATTTTCATGAATTGAATTTAAATATAGAGAATAATTATTTTTTAAATGGTAATTAGGAAATTATATTAAATAAAATTTGAAGTCTGTGATCAATCAAAATTTCTATTGCATCTACTAAGTGGGCTACCAACTAGTCCTCCCTAAATTATAATCTTCATATATGCACCTGCAACCTTGTCATTTCCACATAAGAGGTTTGGGAAACCTTACTCCTGCTGTAAGTTGTTACAAAACTCCCATTGTGAATCCAACTAGCCACCAAATCCCAAGCTCAAATTGGCATGCATTGATGGGGACACTCAAATTCCATAAGGGGAGGGGTCCATATTTGAATAGCTATCAATATCATATTTGAAATCATATACCAATCTATCATTATGACCATATATTACCGTTAAATGCACCTCACATTGGGGAGATGAGGTGAGCTAGCAATCATCGTGATGTGAGACTTATATTTCCACCTAAACTTGCATGGAATCCAAGGCATCAACGGGACTCGAGTTTCCATCTAATGCACATAGATTATTTAATGTGGCATCATTAAGGAACCAATGAGAATGAAATTCTCAAATTAATTCAAAGGTTTTCGGTGGGCTTCCTCACTACTTGGGTAGCTAATTCATCTATTGCAGAGTTGTTAGAGAAGAGAACATGAAAATAACTTACCTACAAGAGAAATTCCAATCATTATTTTATATGTTTGAATATTGACTAGAGTTTAGGGTCAAGGGGGGAGGTGCCATAATGCAAGTGCCTTGTGGAGTATTTAGAGTCCCTTATTATAATTAGATTGCTCATATGAAGTGAGATCGTGCTATAAATATTTCTTTTAAGTGAGGAACAAGCCTCTACTGAATTATTGTTGCAGGTATATTTAAGACTCCAAGAGAGCGTTGTGTCTATTATTCCTCTAAGGCCATATACTTTCCCTCCCCTGGTCCTCGCCTCCACTCCCCTCCAAGACAATTTAATTAATGGAAAATCACATAAATCAAGAAGTCATATATACCATATTAGGCCATACCTTTGGTGTATTTATTTTAACCATTACAATTCAGTAACTCATTGGATTAATATGGGCGAGGCGTAGGATAAAATCTGCTAGTTAACACTATAACACCAAGATTATATTCAATAATCAACACGTTATATATACCTATAACTTATGAATTACCAAGATAAGAGATGGCATGAACCCTAGGGGTTTCCTAGTCTTCAAGACTTATCATAATAGGCTAATAGGTCCCTCATAGAAATTGAAATTGACTAAATGGGATAGTAAACAATCATCCTAATCACTCAATCTAAGAATTTGATGCATTGGGCAGAGTTGTGTGCTCAAGGATGGCATGTTGGAGTATATAAGGTATTTCGTTTGTCAATACAGATTTAGGTATCCTACCCTTAACTACTCTAAAAGACAATGTAAAAATGTAGTAAGAATTATTAGTGAACTTTAAGTGCTAAGTACACTTAACTACATATGCAAGCTAAGACGTAACACAAAGGAAAGGTATTGTACTTTGACACACTAAGTGTGTTGTAAAATAAAATGAAAGAGAAATAAACCAAAAATAACACATCAACAATTAATAGCATGATTAACCCCAAAAATCCCCAACGTGGGGAATTAAACCATCCTAATAATAGATACACTGTTATCTTATGACTTAAAAGAAACCATGACTTGAATTTAAAGTAATTAAGCAAACCAAATCCTACCTTGGCTAAGTGAGCCATCCATTCAACTTAGGCACATCACAAGATAGAATCCTCAAGCTTTTTAAAGTTTTCATCACATGTAATCAATAGGCTCTTATGCCAGATACCACCAATACCATGTTCCCAAAACCACCATTGCAGATGTAACAACTTTGACTCTTTCACCAAGTTAATTTTAGCCCAACATTGCCCCCTTTAAACATGACTAGGGAAATCCAAATGTTCTCATCCCCTATAACCTATCTCTACTCCAAGAGTTTATTGGCAAGGGTAAACATCCCTAACCAGGTCTTTCAATTATATGCCCATATACATCTAATTTACAAATTTCATCTCCAAAGTATTTTTTTATTATTATTGTTCGACACTTATGCCACCATTCTCTCACATCTACAAAACTAATCGCATTAGGTGCTCTTCTCACTAGATTTCATGTTTGTGGTTGCATCTCAACCTAATGGACCTTTCTTTCCTCTTAGGATACTTATACTATAATTTTTAGGCATACTTTTTCATTCACAAGAAACTCACAATGGATCCACACATGCTAGTCAAATTTTGTACTCCCTGCTCAACTCCACATTGGCCTATTTCTTAGGGATTTTGTATTACCTTTGAACTCAATGCTAGCATTTTCAACCACCATCTCTTTCTTTATACCATGATCCATTGGTTCTTATACAACTTGTTGGAAAATAAAAAATATACAAATAAACCAATAATAACACATCAACAATTAACAGTGTGGCTTACCCTAGAAAACCCTAACCAAGGAAAATAAAACCTAATAATAGATCTATTATTATATTATGACTTAAAAGTAGTCATTCCTTTACTTAATAAATTTACTAAGAGAATATTAGAAACCAACAAACACAAATCACAAATCATAAACATAATGTTTATCTTGGAAAAGCCCAATCTTAGGGAAAAACCATCTAACATAATTATATTAGTCCCTTAGCCAAAACCTGACAAAGTTGGCTAAGTGAGCCTTTATCACTCACCTCCCTAGCATAGAAAATTTTAGGGGCGAATCTTAGGCCATGGGAGAAATTTAAGGGGTTTTATATTTTGGAGAGGAATTTTTTTTATATTACACCCTTTTTCTATAGTTCACCCAAAAAACATTTTAAAAATAAATAAATATTTATTTTAGCAACCAATTATATGGAAAATGGGTCGGATAAAATAGATTTTTTCTCTCCAAATTTTTGTTCCAAGTCCTGATTTTCCTTGAAAAATTAATTTGTAGGTGGGATTTGCTTCCAGTCGCCCCCCAATTTCCAGGAATGCCACTTGCAGGTGGGATTTTCTTTTAATCACCCCCAATTTCCAGGAACGACATTTGCAGGTGGGATTTGCTTCCAACTGCCCCTCGATTTCCAGGAATGGCACTGGTTAGTCATGAGGGGGTTTTCCATGAATGGAACTGGTTATTTGAGTGGGTGTTTTCCATGAATGGCACTGCTTAATCGAGCGGGGGTTTTCCATTAGTGACACTTGTCAGTCAAGCGAGGGTTTTCCATGAATAACACTGGTTATTCAAGCCGGGGTAAATTTTTTTAGCACAATGAACCTCCCAATACTAATTATTTTTTTACTCAAGAAGGGATAAGAAGGGAAAACACCCTTAAAACATGGTATAATCAAGGGAAACCTTTCGATCCCCAAAATGACATACAAAGGCGAACAGACCAAAAAAGTGTAGCGTGCATAGGAAGGATCCACTCGTTAATTAAAATTCGTGAAAACCATTACCTATCTCTTTTCATGACCCATTTCACCCTAGATAGGAATCCATTTGGTAATGAAAGAGGTGTTAGAAACTCTCATTCTCAATTTCATTATCCAATAACATTGGCACCACAGACAAGGAGTTTGAATGAAAGTAGTTGAAGAAGTGACGACAGTGAAAGGAAGTTTAGTTTTCCAAGAGAGTTACCAGAGAGAACTAGACAATGGTATGGTCTTCACCATCATAGAGTGTGAACTCACGGGAAATAAGATCAATACAACATCAGCAAAATGACAAGGAAATGTCAAAACCAAATGCAAATGGAGATTTTTTTTCAAAGGGATAAGCATGGAAGTGATGGAGAAAAATCCATGTCAAGAAGCCTTATGATGGAAGACAAGATTCTCCTTGATATTGTTTCAGAACCAATTACTACAATGGCTCAAAAGTTTCAAGAACTTCCAGACAACATCCTCAAGGATGTGAGGGATTACTTATGGGATCTAACTGGAAATAATGAAAATAAAGGTCAAATTGCTAATTTTTAGAAATCCCTTCAAAGGAGGAGTGATTTAACTTCAGATACACTATTGAAGCCTCACAAGAAATAGTTGGAGAACTTAGTTACCTTGAAAACAAGAATTAAAATGTTTTTATGTTGAAATAATCTCCCAATAACTGAGTTAATTGACATTTTCTTAGATTTCAAGTGTAGGAACTTGGCATGTAATGTTGGGATTTCAACAAGATGAGGAGCTTAGTGGAAAGAAGTTGCCTTCACTAAGTGGGCCCGCAGGCTATTTTTGGCGCAAAGTCTATTTTTAGACTATGTCTATTTTTAGACATATGGATCATGTTCTATGAGTTGCGGGATGCTATTTGTGGATGGTTGGTCAAGTCAGGAAAAATATATGGACTTCTATTTTTAGACATATTGGGCGGAATCTATTTTTAGATTGCCGGTCTAAAAATAGATATGTCGAATATTATTAGCTCTTAATAATATTTGGACTCTAAACATTATCTTATCCTCTTGGAGCACTTCAGTTTGATGCCTGGATGTGGCACATGCAGCTGACAGAAGTAATTACACTATTCCTAGGGTTTATTAGAGCTATTGCACGGTTGACTTCAGTTAGAACTCATGTGATAGAGTTTGGTGGAGTTGATGAGACAATTAATGGAGTTGTGTTCAGTTTAACTTAGTTGAGCTAGTTGTATCTAGTCTAACTGATTGATACAATTAGTGAGAGTGGTGTGAATTAATTATTAATTAATTCACTAATTATTAACTCATAAATCAACTAATGAATACATCAGTTAACTGCAGTGCATGGACAGTTTCAGTGGAGACCAGTGGAGATGTTAGGTGAAAGAGCAGTGTAACTATCAGTTGTGACTATACTGGTGCATGAGATGTGCACACACATTGATGGAGATGCCAATGAGGATTGCGCAGTACATACTGGTGGGATTCGAACTTGGATCTAATGCTTATCCATATTGGATTACGCAGTAGAGGCAGGCTAACAGGTGGAGCATATTGGAGCATCTGTTTTGTATGATCTGAGCTTGTGTAGTGTGTAACAATTAGAGATAGTGCTGAGAGCTTGTGAGGAGTTTGTACTATGATTATTACATGATCTCTATCATTATAATATACAGATAGTTGGGGGTTTTCAGCTTTAAAATTTCCCATAAATACTGTGTTTATATGTGTGATTGTTTATGGTTTTAATGTGCGCATGCGATTGTTTTTAATTCCGCAAATTGATGATCAATAGTAGAAGAGGTTATGTATTATGCATGAAGCTCAAATAGTGTGTGATTAGGATAATCTCGGTGAATAATTTATCTATTATTCAAATTTTCTACATGTAAGAGTTAGTTACTAATGGATGATTGTGAATGTAAATTTTTTTCTCAAAAGAGTGGGTTTTGAAGTGCATGCATGTTTCTTATTTGTTCAAAGTTCGATTGTGCCAACAATACATGTCGTTGGGTTGGTTGTGACTTCTATTTACATTGGTGTCATATAGATTGTGGGATTTGAATGTCATATATCAATCCTAGCCCTAGCATTAGAGGAGCATTGGGGACCATGGAGATGCATTCCATTGTGTTGCATGTGATCAATCTTTTGAGATGTTTGGGTTTGTGAAGGAGGTGTTTAAAACATGTGCCAAAGACTAGAGTGTAGAGACTCTTTCCAAAGAGCTTGATTGTGTCATGAGATTTTTTCAACAAATCAAGGACTCTAGAGGGGAAAAATTGTGAAAAAAAGCTGAGGAGCTGCAAGCTAAAGTTGACAGTAAAAACTATCCCTGTAGAGGTTTGTGACAATTTTTTTTTATTTTAGATGGTAAGCGTTGTGAGCTTGTTGCTCAATTTTTGAATTGGTTCTTTAAATTTAATTTAAAATCAAGTAAAAGTATTAGGAAAGGAATTCAGGTTTAGAAGGAAAAAGAGGTTACTTATTTATTATTTCTTAAAATATTTATTTACATGGTTAACCAGAAGTCAAACACAAGTTAAATGATAGCCATGGAAACATTGTTCTAAAATTAAAGGCTAAAATGTATGAAAGATAAGATTGAGAAAATAAAAGCATTTAATTTTAAACTTCAGACATATATAATATTGATACCACTACTAATACTGAAGGAGTATAAATATAAATGATAAAACAAAAGTTATTGAATATGCAAAATCTGGATTGACATGGATACTGGAGGAGATGGACTTAATCTAAAAATCACGAGTTATATTTTTGTGGAAGCATGTACATGGTACTTTGTTTTATATATTTAACATTTTTTATTTGTTTCCTACTCACATGGAAAAATTGAATATAGATCACTGATATCCCTTCGGCCAATTTGTAGTCTTAAAGACATGTTTATGTCCTCGTGCTTGTTCATATCCATGCAATTTTTTTTGGAAATGAAGTATATTTTACATAATAGAGCAAGAATACAATATATAAGAGTAGGCATCAATATCGCACTAAATTGTCTTCCATGTAATACAAATGGTAATGGCATTTCATCCAAGTACCTGCACAAAGGGTAATAACAACATTGATTATAGGTATTTGTGCTTTGTTTATTGTACAGTTAACTATAAAAAAAAATATTTTCCAATCGAGATACATTGATTCCATTGTCAACTTTAATGTGACATGTGAAGTGGTTGCAAAAACTTTAGCAAACCTTAATATAGCGTCGAGGACAATAAAAAACATGAACTGCCTAAAAATACAATCAGTGAATCTAAAGGTAGTATTCAATATCTGAATATGGATAATTTGTACTAATGTTTTGAAGGATGGCAAGAAATATGTTTCATTCCTTTATTAGTGAAAAATATGATCCTTTACCTAGATTAGCCTTTAGTGATTTGTCACTAAAAAAAATTGACGCCTTTTCTGAAGCTTTTTCAACTATTTCCATATGGTTGAACCATGCTACAATCCTTTCTCATGGAAAATGTTGGAAACAATTTTAGGTTGATCCTCTTTTTGTTGCCAAGAATTATGAAGAATATTTCAGCTATTTGCATCTCAATTAATTTCCAAGGATATTTTTCATTAAATATTTTTACAAACAGTTTTCTAAACAATATTATTTAAATATTGAAAGGAGTAGCGAGTTCTAGAGATTTTAGTAAAAGAATCAGATTTTTTTTTCCCAGACTCTAGAAACAACTGCAATTTTTTAGAAGAGATAGTTATGATTATCAAACATTAACTTATTTTAAGTAATGACTAATTTAATTTTACGAAGGTTCTGTGAGACTTGGACTATCACCAACTACATGTTCCAAGTTTTTATTTTGCTTCTTTTCCGGCAGTTGCTAAGTTGGTTATCAACTTGTTGGGTTCTGTTGGGGGGTGAATCAATATTTCTTTTAAAAAATTTGATTTACCAATTAAGAACACTTGGATAAAACACAAAATGAGCAATAACAAGATAAATGATTTTATTAATAAGAAATTGGCGAAGACTTCAATCCTCTTTACAACGAATCACAATATCCAACTTGTACAACAATTTGTTCTAGGGCTCCAACCCTAGCTGAAGACTCCAATGTATAGACCACCAGGTAGCACAAAGCAACGACTTGAGATATTGAGGACTCCAATCCTCTAGGGCTCCAACCTTCTCAGCTGGTTCACGCTCCAACCTTGTCTTCTTGAGGACTCTTATCCTTTTGGGCTCAACTCTCTAAATTTTCTTCAGTTTCTTCAAAATGATTTAGTACTTCAAGACTTCCAATATCCTCTTCATCAATTCTTGAAAAATATTCTTCAACAAGACTCCAAATTTATCTTCAAAAAGTCTATACGGCAACTTCAATGCATCTCCAATATGTCTACAATCAGTTCCACTCAAGTCTTCTTTAATCTGGTCTTGTGAAAGTATATCCAAGTCTGCCTTATCATCAACTTCAACAATGTTGCTCCAAAGTCTTCTACTGATCTGGACTTATGCAGGAGTGCAATAAAATACAGAAATAAACATAAATGCGGAGATGCAGTAGGAATAATACTTCATTTCATTAATATCAAATAACTAAAATATGCTTATAGACATAATGGAAATAAACTAGCTCGGGCGATGGTAGCTTATCTCTAAGAAGAGATGTGGAGGCTAAATGTCTCTGAACTGCGTTACAATGAGGCTCAAGGGCATTTTTATTATTAAACAACACGATAAAAACCTAAACACTATAAACCATAACCCTAGGAGATGGAACACCATGAGTTTGTGGACCCCGTTAGGGTTAGTTGGGCAACCAACTTCCTAGGGTCGTAACTTGGTCACATTATCTTCGTTTGGCGCGTACGATATATCATCAGAAATATATCTTTGAGTACTACAATTTTTTTATAATTCCCCTCCTATGGCTATAGTCCTGCAACAGACCTCAAAAAAATGTTGTTTAGGGGGTCAAAACTACTCTGGAATTTCAAGACCTGAAAAACTGCTAAAAATAGTAAATGATGCTATAAACAAGGAAACTGATGAAACCGATTGGAGTTCTAGGTGGAATAGGTGGGTGGACACCAATATCCACCTGGATCATTCCTCCCCCCCTTAGGAATCAATGATCCCCATCGCGTGCAGAGCCTCCATGAGGTGAGGAAATTTCCCTGAACTTGGTCCATGGTGAACCACTTACCCTCGTGAAGAAGTTGACCTACTTTGACTCCTAAATATAGTTGGATCCTATGCTAGCAGGTGTTATTTATTTGTGTCCATGATCCAATCAGTTGTGGCTTATTCCATGCAATCTGGGTTTAATTCCGTTGGTATGAGTTGTTCTACAATGTCGGAGGTGTCCAGTGATGGTGGAAAGTAGGGTCGAAGGCTGTCCACATTGAATACTAGATGCAAACCAAGCAATGGTGGAATACTGAGCTGAAAGGAATTGTCCCCTACAGCCTTGGTGATGGTGTATGGCCCATATTGGATCGGATGAAGCTTGCGGTGGGGTCCAACGAGGAGCTCTTTCTACAAAGGTAGTCAAACTTTGTTGCCCAGCTGGAACTTGTAAGGAACCCAATGTTGATCATGTCGTTGCTTGTAATTAGCATTGGATATGTCCAATATGTCATAGAACTATTGACGAATGTGCTGAATGCACTCAATTAAGTTGTTTGCCTTGTCAATTTCAGACTGGACATGAGTCGAATCTACTTGAGTAGCTGCAAATGGTATGGCCACGTAAATGGGACATAGTAGCTAGAATCCCAAACCCACATGAAAGGGTTTATGGCCAGTTGAGTTGTGGAGAGCTCGGTTATATATTTTCTGGACATAGGGAATGCTTTCCTACCATGTGCGTGGATGCTTCGTGTTGTACATTCGTAGAATGTGTACGATCATCATGTTGACGACCTTTGTTTAGCCATCAATTTGGGGGTGGAAAGTTGTGGACTTAGTGAGCTTGGTGTCTAGAATTGACCAGAGACTTGACCAAAATGTATTGAGGAACTTGCTATCCTGATCTGAGATAATCGACTGTGGGATCCCAAAGTGTACCCACACTCGTTCAAAGAAGAGTTTAAAAGTGGCTTTTGTTGTAATATTCTTCTTGCAGCCCGCCATAATGGCCATCTTAGAGAATCTATCGATGACCACAAAAATGCGTTCATTGCCATGATTGGTAGAAGGCAGGCCTGACATGTAATCCATGGAGATGGATTCCAAAGGTCGACTAGGGGTAGGAAGCGGAGTATATAGGCCCTGCTTCTTGATGGTCGGTTTGGCAATGGCACAGGAAGTGTAGGATCAGTTGTAATTCCCAAAATATTTTCAAATTTTTGGAAAATATAAATACTTCTGCAGTACTACCATTTTTTTCTTAACCCTGAAATGTCCAACGACCCGACTGTAGTGTGCTTACCAAATCATCTTGACATGCTCGCTTGAAGGAACACAGAGGTGTATTAGGTGGCATAATAGTGCATCTTGGAGGTGAAATTTTGGAACTTTCTTACCTTCCAGGAGCATCTGGTATGTGCTGCCAAGCTCTGGATCACGTTTGTAGAGATGTGGCCAACCTGAAGTCTCGTGCCCACAAGAGTCAATCATAGTGGTTAGCGCCACGATCGGCAGTCAATTGAGGTAATCTGAAACATTATTGGTGTTTCCCTTCTTGTACTTGATGTTCAAATGGAAATATTGCACGTATGTGGACCATTTTTTATGGTGATCGTTTTGCAACTTCCCTTCTGTTTGTATGAACTATAGGGGTCAGTGGTCTATGTGGATGAATGTTTTCTTACCCAAAATGTAATGCTTCCATTGTGGGCATGCCTGCACAATTGAATACATCTCTTTGTCATAGGTGGGATACTTCCAGACTGTGTCTGAAAATGTCTCATTGTGATATGCCACTGGATGCCCCTGCTGAGTAAGAAGGTCCCAATAGCATAGTCAAAAGCATATGTCTCGATCTCAAATGGTTGTTGCAAGTCTAGTAATGTGAGTGTTGGTGCTAAGCAGAGGCGATGGTTCAACTCTATGAATGCCTTCTATTGAGATTTAGACCAAAAGAAATTTTATTTTGCTCCTCCCTTAGTGACTTGAATCAAAGGACAAGTGATATGAGAGAACCCCAACATGAACCTGTGGTAGAAATTGGAAAGACCCAGAAAGTTGAGAATATCTGTTAGAGTGGTTGAGGCTGGCCAATACCAAATGACCTGGATCTTGGTTGGGTCTACATGCACCCCTCGCTCATCAATGATGTATCCCAGACATTGAACCTAGGTCATGCCAAAAGTGAATTTCTCCAAATTTTCACACAACGTGTGTTTCCGCAGTGCCTAGAGGACCTTTCGAATGTGGTGGAGGTGCTCTTCCCAACTCTGGTTGAAGATCAGGATGTCATCCAAACATACTACCACAAATAAGTTGGTGAACGGTTGCAAGATGACGTCCATCAACCTCATGAAGGTTGCGAAGGAACTTGTCAATCGAAAATGCATGACCAACCATTCAAAAATGACCACCTTGGCTTTGAAGGCAGTCTTCCACACATCGGAGGGTTGGATTGGTACTTGGTGATACCCATAATTAAAATAAATCTTGTTGAAATATTTGGCCCCCTTGAGTTGGTCCAAAAGTTCATCAATATGTGGGATTGGATACATATTCCAGGCAATGATCTTGTTCAGCTCCCAATAGTCAATACAGAGCCTCCAAGTCCCATCCTTCTTCTGCAACAACATGATCGGGCTCCCACAGTGTGATGAACTTGGCTGGATGTGTCCTTTATGTAACAACTCCTAAATCTACCTCTTTCTTTCATCGTTCTGCAGAACATGGCGTCGATAGATCGGTCCATTGGGTAGCAGTGTGGCTGGGGTCAGATCGATGGAGTGCTTGACCTAACAGTGCAGAGGTACCCCTGCAGGTGAGATGAATATGTCTCCGTACTCCTCCACGACCTTATCAATATGTTGTTTCCGTGCGGAGGAGCTCTATTTGGAGGTTGTCTCCACAGTCTTCTTCTTTCCCCGAGGGCAGATCATAAGAAAAACAAATTTACCGGTTTGGGAAATGAGCTTACTGCATTGCTTTGCAGTGATCAAAGAGATGGAGATAGGTAGTGCTACCTCCTGTAGCTTGTACAACTTATTTCCCAAAGTAACAATAACAGTGTTAGGCCTAAACTCATACACAACATGTCGCCTCCACAAGTATCGTTGGCCTAATAATACATCCCAAGCTTCAAGAGGAGCAGAATCACATAATACATCATCTGTGAAGGGCTTGATACTGTAGGGAAGGTGATACTATTGGCTGACGCGGAGATCTCGTCCTTGGTGAAGCCACCCGATGGTGTATGGCTGTGGGTGTGTTGTGGTCAGCAGACCAGCCACTTCACGACCTTTATTAAAATGAGGTTATTTTGGCTCTCGTTATCAAAAAATAACTGTAGCAGGGAACCCTTCACCCACATATGGGAATGGAAGAGGCACTCCCCCTCCTCTAGATCTTTGAGTTCCTCATTCTAGATCTTTGTGGTGGAAATAATGGAACTTGGTTTCACATCGATAATATTCTTCCCTTTTTCATTCCCCTTGTCGATTGTTTGAATCAGAGTCATAACATGCATCTGATTCAGAAGTCATCATCTCAGCCACCAGTGACTTTTTGGTCTGACACTCACTTTCATTGTGAGTGGAGCTCTTATGGAACTCGCACCACTTCCTAGTGTCCTTCTTTGGCTTCGCGGTGTTGTTCTTCTCTCGTGGCTTCGACGGGTTTTCCTGGGCCACCCCGCCTTAGTTTTTTCCTTTGTTCTACAGTTTGGGGTCGCCTTTCCCCTGTTTCTGATTTGCAGATCCAAAGTCTTGCTTCTTCTGTTGAATTTCTTCTCAATCTTGGCAGCATACCAGTACATTGCACCAAGTGAGGAGATGTCAAGGAACTCCATTTCCTCTTGAATGTGTCTGTGTAAACAAATATGGTATTTAAGCACCAAATGTTTTTCCAAATCTTTGATACCCAACTTTGTGTGCAAGGTATGGAACAGATTCATCATCTCATGCACATCTTGATCCCTTTGTTTTCGCAGCGTAGTCCATTGTATGTACTTGTCCTCATAGCTCCCCACGGGGTAATATTGTTCCTTGATGGCGTCTCGAAAACAATTCCAAGTGCGTGCAGTCAAGAACAGGGAGGATTCCCTCTCGTCCTTTTGCTCACAGTAGGTTTCCCACTAGTCCTTTACATGGGGGGTGGCTTTGAGGAGTGCAAAAGTAATATTTTATCGATTGGAAAAGTCATGAAATGAAAAATATCCTTATAATAGATTCAACCATATATCTACAACATTTTCATCTATTTGGCCCTCAAATATGGGAATGTCAAAGTTAAATTGTACCTTAAAAGGAGTGGTGCCTCCAGAGTGGTTACTGGATGAAGATGCGTCATTGGTGGGTAGTCGTCAAAGGATTTGGGAAAAGTTATCCATCATTGCAGTCCTATGTTTCTCGAGGGCCTCCTCGAGCAATATTTTGATAGGATATCCTTCTCCCTCATCTTTATTTTCCTCCACCATGGGAGGCCACTGGGGTTTGCGAGGTTGATCTTCCAAAGATTCAACTAGATCAAGCCCTCATTCATTATACCCTAATCTCGTTGGGGATATGCAAAGAAATATTGAGAAGGAGCACACCGCTTTCATACCACTGATAAAGACTTATGCAGGAAAAAAATAAAATACAAAAATAAACATAAACACAGAGATGCAATAGGAATAAAACTTCATTTCATTAATATCAAATAATTGAAATATGGTTACAGATAGAATGGAAATAAACTAGCTCAGTCGATGGTATCTTAACTCTGAGAAGAGATGTGGCAGCTACATGCCTCTGAACTACGTTACAATGACACTCAAGGGCCTTTGTATTATTGAACAACACGGGAAAACCCAAAACCCTAAGCCCAAGAGATGGAATGCCAAGAGTTTGTGGGCTCCGTTAGGGTTAGTTGGGTAGCCAACTTCCCGGGGTCGTAAATTCGTCACATTATCTCTGTTTGGCACGTACGATATATCATCGGAAATATCTCTCTGATTACTACAAGAGTTTACATAGGCCCCTACCTATGGCTATGGGCTTGCAATGGACCTAAAAAAAACGTCGTTTAGAAGGTAAAAAATGCTCCGAAAGTTCAGTACCTAGAAAAATGCTAAAAATAGTAAATGATGCTATAAAAAAGGAAACTGATGAAACCAACTGGAGGTCTAGGTGGAATAGGTGGGTGGCCGCCAATATCCACCTGGATTAGCTACACAAGTACTCAATTCAACCCAAACATTTTTCAATGAGACTGCTCCAAAATTTTCCTCAAGGTCTTCATAACAAGTTTACTAGAAGTTGCTCTAACAATATCTTCAATACTGGCTTCAACAAGGGTTACATGCTCCTTTTTAGCAATACTTTAATAATGTTCTTATCCATATATTAGCAATAATGTAAGAAATATCTCTACTAAATCTAAGTTCAATTCTTCTTTCATAATACTTATACAGACTCCTATTTTTGTCCACTATCCAAAATCCAAATGGGTGCGTTCTTTACTATCCATCGCTTCTCAAGAAATGCTTTTATCACAGACTTCATGAGCTAGGGCATCAATCCATATTTAACACAGTCCAATGGTCTAGGGCTCAACAACCCTTTTAACAGTAACAAGTATATCCCTTGTGTATTAGCGCATAAAAACACCTTTCTGGATAGACCTTCACATAGTCCACTTCAACACTTCTTTCCACATATCTGGTCCCAAACTTCGTTACTCCAAGAAAATCCACACAATTGCACTATTGTTCATCACTTCGAGCATGAAACTCATCCTCTATACCATGCACATAAGGAAATCTTACTTGAGGCCGAAAATAGGTTTCTGCATAGATACAAAATTCAATCTTCTGCAACTATTAGTCTGAAAAAAATTCTATAATAGATTCCCAAGTGCGAGTTTTTTTTTTTTTTTTTTGTCTCTCCATGGGTTTGGAATAAAGTTTTTTTCGACAATTTCCTAAGGAGTGTTTTCTCTTCTTTTACACTATATTTTTACTTGTCTTAACCGAAGATTATGATCTGAAATTGATACCCACTCCAAACTATATATACTTGTATTTATACTAGCTTGCTCATGTGTAAAGGGACATGAATGTTGGTGAGTTATGTGGGACGACTTGTGTAGGCTCACCAATTTATATTTTTTTTATCATTTTTTACTTCAAAAAATATAAATATTTTTACTGACAAGAATTTTGGAAGACTATAAGTACTTGTTAGGAAGGTTTTAAAGTACTCCATCAGTTGGTGTAGGTACCACATTAGAATAATTTAAGTATCTTACCCAAATATGTGAAGAGTGAGCCAAAGGGTGACAAAGTTGTTAGAATTCCTTCTTTCTTCTAATTGATCTTCCTTACTTTTGAGAAGCTAAGATTGCAGTGTAGAGAGAGGGTGCACTTGTGAGGGAAATATTTATAAGGACACATTCATTGAGACCTTTATGAAGAATTTGTAACCTCCTTTTTTTAGTCTATAAAAGGTGAAGGAGGGTGCAATGGATAGACAGTTCGTGAGAGGCAAAGTTAGTGTGTTTTTGAATTGTTTATGCAATAGTAAGTATTGGTAGCATGTGTGTTGTAATAAAAAATTCATGTGATTGTTGTTGTCTCGACTTTCCAGATTGAAAATTTATCTGAGTATAGGTCCATTTAAGTTTTGTACTTAGGGTTCTAAGGTTTCATCATTTAGGATTTCATCATATTTATGGTCCTAGGGAAAGTGTTATATATTTTCCATAAGCATATGGGGCTTATGGTAGCAATGTTAATTCTTCAATAGAGCTAGTCATGTCATCATATTGACATTAATGACAACCTCATTCAACATCTCCCCCTTTGTCATTCATGGCAATACTTTCCTTCATCCGACATTCTCTCCCCCTTTGACATCAATGGAAATCTCTTCAGAAGATTCTCCCCCTATCATGATGCCACTCCTTCTTTTCATCATGTTTCTCTCCCTATCTTCATCAAGGATAGCTCCCCCTGACAATATGTGGGTCTTCATTTCATAGAGTTTCTTCCACAATCATAGTGTTTGACCTGTGCTCCCCCTAATAGTATGCACGGTCTACCCTTAAATTGAGCAACAATTATGTCCACAATATTTCTATAAACCACTCCCCCTGACAATGATGTTTTCCCTCATCTTTGGATACATTAGATGTGGCAATTGTTTTGTCATGTAAATTGCAACAATGCATTTCTGACATCCATGTCATTTGAAAGCATTTTAACGAACCACAACAGATGAAGGTAATGAGATATTGCATATCCATTTGTGGCCATAGTTGGCAACAAAAATTTATTCCTTTAACACCCGAAAGCCAAAATTCTCTCTATATAGTGTTGCCTCATTTCTTTTAGACTGGTCATTTCAGATATCATATCATCACCAAGATCCATTGCTGCTCAGACATAATGATATTTGTAATATTTTTGAGATGATCTTCTTCATCAATGCCATTGCCATCCAACATTTCAACATTATTTCACTTAGATGAAATGGTGAAAGGTTGTGCCTCACTGTTGCTATTTTCTAAGTGACCAACATCAACCTAAGCTATAGTTGGTTTCGATTGCACAACATTCTCCTTTCTACAGTCCTTTTGATGAGCCATATTTTCCTTCTGTTCTTGTAAAAGTCTATGAAAATTATCTCCACTAGCAGATTTTGATATTGAATATGTGAATATCTTTCAAATTCTTTCTACTGATTCACAACCTCTTGTAATGCTTCAATTATGTTAGATCTTGCCAACTGTTCTTGCTTGTGTAGCGAGTAAAAACATTCAAGCTACATTATGAGATGTATCTGCTTGTTTTAAGGGTGCATCTATTTGTGTTCACAATTTACATGTTCTCATATTATATCCTTGAGTCAAGACTTTCAACTTCTACTCTGAAGCAATAACAATAACATAATTATTTACCCTATTTCTCTAGCAATAGATGGCCTTATGTACTGCTCTGATTTCTTCTAATCAATTATTATTTGATCAACAACAAGGATTAAAACATTTTTATTAACAACTTGTATTATTTCCTTGAGCATTCAAAGCATTTTCAAAATGTACTTCCTTTGGTACAACCTACTTTCTTCTCCAGAATTTGGTATTTTTCTAGGTAATTATTCATCGTTGATTTGCTTGGGCACCCACTTCATTTTGAAGTATTGAGCTATATGACCAACATTATGAAATTTTAAGAATTTTCTTTTGTACATGAATGAAGGATCATACCTTTTATTTGAAGGCGCTTTTCTTTCTGCAATTTTGTTGTTGGGGAGATGACTGGTGTTTTTGTAGACATTCCTTTTATATTCCTACAATATTTTGCCGTGTGTCCAAAATTCAAATGGGTGTATTCTTTACTTTCCAACACTTGTCAAGAAATGATTTTATCACAAACTTATCTAAGTTAGGGCATCAATCCAACCTTCACATAGTTCAATCTAGGGCTAAACAATCTTTTAACAGTAACAAGTATATTCCTTGTGTACTAGGGCACAAAAACACCTTTCTGGAAAAACCTTAACATAGTCCATTTTAGCACTTATTTCCACAGAGCTAGTCCCAAACTTCATTACTCCAAGATAATCCACACAGTCACACTATTGTTCAACACCTTGACCATGAAACTCGTCCTATATACCATAAATAGAAGATAGTCTTACCTGAGGCCAAAAAGAGGTGTCTGCATAGATCCAAAATTTAGTCTTCTACTACTATAGCTCTGAAAAAAGTTCTACAATATATTCACAGGTGCGAATTTTTTTTATTTCTCTCCATAGGTTTGGAATAAAGGTAGTTTCCATGGGTCCTCAAGTAGTATTTTCTCTTCTCCTGCAATGTATTTTTCCTTGTCTTAACCGAAGCTTCTAAATTGAAATTGATACCTAGTCCAAACTATACATACTTGTATTTATACTAGTCTACTTATGTGCGAAGGGACATGAGTTTTGGTGATTTATGTGGGTTGACTTATGTAGGCTCACTGACTTAATGACAAGGATTTTGAAAGAATGTAAGTACTTGTTAAAAAGGTTTTAAAGTCCTCCACCAGTTGGTGTAGGTGCCACATCAGAAGAATTTAAGTATCATACCCAAATATGTGTAGAGTGAGCCCAAGGGTGACAAAGCTATTAGAATTACCTATTTCTTCTAATTCATCTTCCTTACTTTTGAGCAGCTAATATTATAGTGCAAAGAGAGGCTTTACTTGTGAGGGAAATCTTTATAAGGGCACATTCATTGAGACCTTTATGAAGTAGTTGTAACCCCCTTTTGTTAGTCTATAAAAGGTGAAGGAGGGTGCAATGGATAGATAATTCGTGAGAGATAAAGTTGGTGTGTTTTTGAATTGTTTCTGCAATAGCAAGTATATCCAGCATGTGTGTTGTAATAAAGAAATTCATGTGATTTTTGTTGTCCTAAGTTTCCAAATTTCAAATTTATATGACTATTTGTCCATTCAAGTTTTGTATTTAGGGTTCTAAGGTTTAATCATTTAGGATTTCATCATATATATGGTCCTTGGGAAAGTGTTATATATTTGGCATAAGCCTTTGGGGCTTAGGGTAACAAGGTTAGTTCTTCAATAGAGCTCCTCATGTCATCATATTGACATCAATGACAACCTCATCGAACAGATTCATCTATTTTGTGTTACTTTGTAGTTCTTGCTGATAGTTGGGTGGGGAGGGGAAGAAAAGGGTTTGTTAAGAGGTATGCGAGAAAAAGGGAAAGAAAGGAATTGTAAGTGTGGGAAAGGCTAAGTTGAAATAGATATGAGCCAAAAAAAATAACACTAACATAAGAATCAAGATCAATATTTCTAATTCTTAGACATAGACACTAATGCACAAATAAGACTCGAGGTCATCGAAGGATAAAATTTGTCCTTTAACTTTATAAGCCTCAATTGTGTTGTGTCAGGTTTTGATGGCGTTGAATTCATGGTGCTCACAAATATCTTCTTAACTAATTTATGAAATATAGTATAAATAACAAGACTGATGATTATGGTGGGACACTGGAAAATTGGTGCATGTTTCCTTTGGAATTTATTGAAGCAGTGGAAAATGAAATTGGAACAGACCGAGTGGGAATACGACTCTCTCCATTTGCACAATATCTAGAATCTAGTGACTCAGATCTTAAGGCATTGGACCTTTACATGGATGAGGCTTTAAATAGATATAACATCCTGTGTGCCCACTATGTAGATCCCACACTGGTAACTACATTCGACCCATTTGACATCTAACAAATTGATCAAGAAAGCATCACTTGAGGTCCCCACACCTACAAATGAATTGGAGAGAAGCTTGAGTCGTAGAGGTAATGAGGTTGTTGTTGTGTCCTCAAAACCATCCAAAGATTCAAAAGATGAGGAGGCTACGAGTGGTACTGTTAATAGCTCCCAATGGCCAGTTTCCAAATAGTGTTTAGATTCTAAATTTGAATCGTTCAATGTCAAATTGCTCAAATTAGATGATGGAAATGAAGAGCATGTCGCTGTGTAGAACCATTTTCTCTCTGGATTTAGTAAAACTACACTTCGAACCATTGTTACAGGTATTTATCGAAATACCCATACAAGTTTGATGGGTCATGCTTGACTGCAGACTTTTCAAAGGTAGATGGTTGAGCTCACTAGAATGTCCTGTTGTATCGCAAATGTTAGGAGTGTTTGGCACGACACATCGAACATTGATAGGCTTCGACACCGATCAAACATTGGCATGCTTCAACACCGGATGTCGAGTTGGATGACTGACTCAAAGACTTCGGTCTTGCTGGTCTATACGAGCACCGAAAAAATCCTCAAACGATTGAACTTGACGGTGACCTTTTCAACATTTATTTTCACTGGAAAACCCGAGCTCATATGCCTTGGTCAATGACATCCTTTTCCATGTGTTGGATTACAACTCGATGAAGGATGACAAAAATGGTGTACAATGATTCCTTGGGATGAATAGTGTGTGCACACCTCAACCCACTTTCAGTGTAATTATAATTTAATTATTTTTTTATGATTTTTTATCTTAATAATGTAAAATAAATGTTTATAAACATTTTCACTAATTTAATTAAACAGTAAAAGTAATATGAACAAAATTAAATAAATTCAATAATAAACTAAAATTTAATTAAACAACGAAATTAAATTCAATGTCAATAACGTTTAACCACAAAACAATTTATTTTTATAAAAATTTTAAAACCAAACTAACGGTAAAATAACTAAGCAGCCAAAAACTCCTCACAAAACATTCTCAATTTCTCACTGCATGCTTACGTGCTAAGGGAAAGAGGCCCTTAAAGATTACAAGTCTAAAACGCAAAGGAAGTCACAAACAATTAAAATATATCTGCAGATTTGACAGTGCACAATGCAATGCAGGGATGGCAACTATTATTTAATGTTAGGTGAGTAGTATAGGTTGATTTTTAAATTTAAATTGGTTTAAATTTAAAGATGGACATATATTATCTATCAACATTAAATATCTAGGAAATATGTGTTGCACGTGTTGTCTTGCAACGATTAGCAAATATGTGTATGTGTTGTTGTGCAACCATCAGAACCAGTGATCAAATTTGAAAGACGGATCTTAATTTAATTTTGAAGGGAATATATTCATCTAATTCTTCAAAGATGAAAAGCTATAAAAAAAATTGCACTTTTAATGACAAATGTATATTAAATAAACTTTTCATAAAAAGAAAAAAAGAAAAAAGAAAAAATCCAAAATAAAGTAGTGTTTTCCTAAATATTTAAAATTTAAATTAAAACTAGCTATAGTCAGTCTTTAGTTTTTTATAACTTGTATTCAATAAATTTAGTTCATTCTTGTGTTCCACAAAGCTCTCTCATCCCAAATTATTGTAAATTATAGTATTTGAAAAATAAATAAATAAACATCCAATAAGAAATATTCTTTTTATTTTAACAATTCCAATAAGAAATTTTACCATTGGAATAGGAATATATTATGAGGTATTATTTTATTTTCACAATTCTATGGTTGGATCAACATGGTGTAGTCAAATGAAACACACAAAATATTTATGATAATAGAAATGACAAAATAATCATTTTCTTCGTTTTTCGTGTTTTAGGCAACTTTTCACTGCCATATTTCTTCTTCATCCAAAAGAGTGTGCACTAAATAGAAAGAAGAACATTAATTATGAAAGAATAGAAAAGCAATGGGTGAACAATGGTGAAGAACAAGATTTTCAACATTTAAATAGAGCTAATTTTATTCCAAAGTTCATATGATTTTTTAAGCCATACTTCTTTTTGAGCCTTCAAAATTGAAGTATTTGGTGTACTTACTATTGAAGTGTATATCAGGAAATTGTTGTTATTTTTTTTTTGTAATTCTTTAATTTTGACTTTATTTTTATTTAAACCAGCTCAACTTCACTATCAAAATCTCGTCAAATGCAGAGTAATTAGAAGTCACCAAGGCTATTTATTCTAAATTTTACATCAAAGTTTATTTTTACCACATTGAAATTAAAGAAAATTTGCTACCCCTTATAAATTTTACCTAGGCCCAAAACAAACAAAGATATAACTTTTCATCAAATCCCTTTATAGATCTTCAATATTGGCATATTTGTTTGTAATTTTAAAAGGTTTTGTTTATTTTGGAATATGTTAGAATTAATGCATTCCCAAAGGCCAAAACTCTGGAATATCTGTCTGGTTGCACAAAAGACTCTATTTATGGAAAAATCTGTTGTGAGTTGAGGATCTCACTTAAATATATGGATGCATGTATGACTTATTCTAACAGTTTTTTGTGTTAAAAGTCTTTCGGTATATTTTTAATCAAATTTATACATAATTTATAGAATTTTGTTAGAATATTAAATTTGATTGGTCAAATCCACAAAATTCTGATGTATAAAAAAATTTCTACCAGTTTATTTAAATCTATTTAAACATTAGAAATAAATTTTAAATAACAAAAACCATGGTCTAAATAAACTTAGTTTTATTAAGTTCTAACCCAAAACTCCACACAATCCCTTTATAAAACAATTCCTACTTATTTAATTAAACCCATTTAATTTTAAATAGCAAAAACCACTCTCTAGCTTAAATCTGGTTTTACCTAGTTACAACATAGAACTCTATCAATAGAAAATCTCCATTGTAATGCTTTGTGTAGCATTTTTAAGTGACTGTTTGATTTAGAGGACTATAGACATGTTGAAAAGTGTGACTGTCAGGATCCTTCACAAATTGAATAATATTATTTGAGACATATATTTATCATGTTCAATTCAGAGTCTCTCTTTATAATTCTGCATATATGTACTTAAATCTGTTTTGTAATTTTGTCTTTTAATTATAATATATATATATTTTAATTTATTTCTCAATAACTATCTAATACTATGGAGCTAATTGAATTTCAATTTGGGTCTCTTTTAGACCAGGAAAAAAACCAATGATAGAAAAAACCATCCTTTAGTGCTTTTAGTTTTAAACAAACAAAATAAAAAAATATCCAATGCCTAAAAAATATCTATAAATGTTGGAAGTTGAAATTCTAAAAATTCGAGCTACAAAGAAAGACCCAGTCCTACATGCAGAATTGGCTCTTCCCCAGTCCTCTCGCTCTCAGAACTCTCCTCTGGCTTTTTCGCAGTTCTCCTGTTAAATTGGATGAAAAAATTGGTAAAAAAATCTAGGCAAAAGAAAAATAACAGACTTGCAGCCCGCTTATGACTGTTAGATGCAAGAACCTCCCTACTCTATTAAATTTTATTTATTGCTTCAACAACTATTGTAATAGCGTACTCTAGCTAGAATCTAAATGTCAAGAGGGACCGTGGTCGGACAATGTTCAACCTCTCAGTGATTTAAATCTTCGGAAATGTCCAGCGGAGTAGCAACCCTTCATAGGGCATTTTAAAATATAGTTTAAATTTTTTGGAAACTTGTAAAAATCAAAATTTAATTACCACTTCTTTCACGTGCTGGAGGCCTCTTGAAAGGCACGTGTTCAATTTTGAACACTGCGATTCGGAACGAGGGTATTCGAATTTAAGCTTCTTTTTAATTTTGAACGTGCTAAAATTAAACTGAACAGTTCAAATTCCAGGCCTAAGGACTCCGGAGACGTTGCAGTTGATACTGATTTAAAAAGTAGTTTATGTGAATATTGTTTTTTTCACTTCAATTTCTAGAGATAACTGCTGAAGCGATCACTCATTGGATTAAAAGGTCAACATCACAGTTCTCTCCGTGTGTCAACAGGATAGAATCACGGACTAAGTCAAAACATTAGCGCCGACGCAGTCTGCAAAATTCAGAGGGGCCAAGAGAACCTTGGTCAATCAAAAAATGGTCATATCTAGAATTACGCGGCCTCCACCCATCAGAGACCTTCAAATAGAGAAGGCGGTTGAAACACCATCTCAGGTTTTTCTAGGCTTTGGATAACGAATTCTCATTTTCCATTCAAGGGTTCATACGCAGAATTTCTATGTTAAAACCAGAGAGAGTATAGTATCCGCCCAAAATTGATTAGTGGGCAGGTTTTATTATTTCTGTGTAACCAAGATTTCTCCCTTCCCACGATTTTCTGGTAGATTCCGAAGCATTCGGGGCAGTCAGTTGATATTATACCTGACAGAAAAGAAGAAGCAGGAGGAGAAGAAACAGTAGTCGACCCTGCACATCTCTGGGCACCTCTGACAACACGGTCCTCCCCAACTTCGGCAATCACCTTTCTGCCATGAGCCATCAGAATCCTAGCCACCCACCTCGGACATCCGCCGACTGGGAGGCAGATTTGGCCTCAGCCGATAGAGTGATTTCTGCGAGAGATTTGAAGTCCCAGAAGCCGCTGCTGTTCCACGGCGGAAGAGAAGAAGCCCGCGAGTACCTGGCTGCCGTGGACGATCTCCGTCATCTGATGGAAAATCTAGTTGTAACGGACAGCAGCTCGGGCACCCTGGTGCGCGCGCAGCGCCTCATGGAGATGTCGATGGTGAGCCTGCAGAGGGAATTTCACCGAATTCTGAAAACGAATGTCAAGCCGAACTTGGCGCCGGAAGATGGCTTGTCGGACGATGGGTCGACGGACGAAGACGGGAGCAGCGGCAGCGGCAGTGTTAGTCGAGGTAGGAATTCTAACGCCGACTGGATTTGCGAAGTGGACATGATGCCGCTCGAGGCCGAGCACGATCTTCGCAGCATAGCAGAGCGCATGGTGACCGCTGGGTATGGGAAAGAGTGCGTTCGAATCTATGGGCTGACCAGAAAGTCTGTAATCGAAGAGTGTCTGTACAAAATTGGCGTTGAGCGGCTGAGCAAGGGCCACGTGCACAAGACGGAGGGGACGATTCTTGACAGTAAAATCAAGACCTGGATTCGCACCATGAAAATTGCGGTGAGGGTTCTGTTCGCAAGCGAGAAACGGCTCTGCCACGGGATCTTTGCCGGGTTTAACATCGTGAGGGATTTGTGTTTTGCAGAGGTAGCCAAGGAACCCACAATGAAGCTGCTAGGATTTGGGGAATCACTAGGTATGGGCAGAAAATCAAGCGACAGGCTCTTCGGGGTGCTTGACATGTATGACTCTCTGTCGAAGCTTATGCCCGACATAGACACCGTTTATTGCCAGGAATGTTGTGTAGGCGTGAGGACACAGGCCTCTGGCGTCCTCGTTCGGCTCGGGGAGGCAGTCCGGGGAATTTTTATAGAATTCGAAAATGCAGTCCACCGGGAGAACTCAAAGACCCGTATTCCCGGCGGGACAATTCATCCACTTACAAGGTATGTGATGAATTATCTGAGTTTTATGTCCGATTACAAGGAGGACCTCGTGAAGATTACAGCTAATGCCCCCATGGATATCCCCAAGGCGTTGCCTGATGGTCTTATGCGCTTGTTTGAAGACCAGGATTGGGATGGTGAAGAACAGGGCAGTCCGGCATCTGTTCTGTCTGTGAGGCTCGGCTGGATTATCATCATTCTGCAGTGTAAGTTAGATACAACATCTAAGCTCTACAAGGATGTTGCCCTCTCATACCTGTTTCTCATGAACAATCTAGATTACATTGTCAAGAAGATCAAGGATTCAGAGCTTTTAGGGCTGTTAGGGCATGGCTGGTTGACCAAGAATCAAAGCAAGGTGAGACAGTATGCGGCGAATTACGAGCGAGGGGCCTGGATGAAGGTCCTCGATTCTTTGAGAGACGAGGGAACTCGTGTGAGTGAGATGTCACAACACGCCCTGAAGGATAAATTTAAGGGTTTCAATCATGGATTTGAGGATGTGATCCGGAAGCATTCAGCTTGGTTGGTGCCGGATGTGCAGCTCCAAGGGGAGCTTAGGCAGTCCATCATAGAGAAGATGATACCAGCCTATCGGTCCTTTTTGGGTAGATTCAGAAGATCTTTGGAAAATGGCGGACACTCTGAGATGTATATTAAGTACACACCTGATGACCTGGAAGCCCATCTCTCGAATCTGTTTAAGGCAAGCTGTCATCCATGAGTTCAAGGAGACCCCAGAAGTAAGGAAGGAAGGCATTAATGTGGAGCGATATATCATCATATTGATGATCCTAATTACAGTCATCACATTTAGATCCTTCAGATTAGAAAATTGGTATTCAGGATTAAGACCCTGCAGCTACTGCTAACTGTAAATATAAACTTAAACATTCATTTCACTCCTGGGAAATACTGTTGATTATAAGCAGTTGTCATGGCTTATGCACATCTAGATCCTTCACATTAGAAAAACTTGGTATTCAGGATTAAGACCCTGCAGCCACTGCTATCTGTAAATATAAGCTTAAACATTCATTTCACTCCTGGGAAATACTGTTGATTATAAGCAGTTGTCATGGCTTATGCACAAAATAAATTCATCGCGTCAATTTTCAGCGCACATCTATTGCCCACAAAACTCAGTGTTGTTATCTGGCATGTTCTTCCATGATTACTTGCGTTTATCTGTTTCTTGTTCTGCACTCCCTGTTTTAATAGGAAGTTTCATTACTGTACTCAAACCCTAATACTTGAGGGTTTAATTAATTGTCAGTGTGTTTCGCATTGTGAATACTTGACTCCTTGGTTTTGCTCTATACAAGCTTTCTGTTTAACCATCATCTATGAAAACCATCACCACACATGGACAGAGGTAGTAGTTTTTCATCGCATGGAGTTAGATGCCAATGGCATTGATGTTGCCCTCCATTTACCAAAGAACCGCTCCAGATATTTTGCCATCCGTACGTGATTTGTTACACATCTGTTGAGAACCATTCAGCATTTTTCACATTTGAATCATATCAGTTAATGGATGGTAATTTTTGGCACTACTTGCTTGCTGGTTACTGGTTCTTATGCTATGTAAAATGCATCTGTAAGTTTCTCCGGCAGTTGAAAGAAATAGTTTCCCGCAAGAATTTGAGTTTCAAACAGGAACTCCTTCTGTCTGCATTTTCAGGTTACTTAAGTAACTTTGTGCATGTTTATCCATGTTTCTCCTACCTGTAAAATCATACTTTCTTACGGCCCCCCTTTAAGGTTTTGCAAGTTTGTTTAAGAAGATATGCTAGATCTAAGATAGCATAATGTACATGCTAGAAAACTTTCTGGCAAGTTAAAGTATGGCTTTAACAGCCAATGCTTGTGATCTCAGCTTTTTCAGCATGCCTGTATTGCTATCTGAAGCAATAGACTGTTTATGTTTGTCCCTTTCAGCTGCCACATGTATTTAGATTGAAATTTTTACAGCTGGCTATCAGGATTAATATAACTCTATGTTTCTTGAGCACTAATTTTTCAGCCTTTCATGGGAGGTCCATGTGATCTAAAATGGATCTGAATACTCCAATCTTTGTAGAAAGGGGAATTCTTGTGAAATTCTGAAATCAATGGTCACTTGGAAGACCAAAGGCGACAAGAAGATGAAATAATCATTTGAGGGTACCTATTTCAAGGTAGTTCAGTGATAGAGGACACTTAAATGCAAAAACAACCCAAGAGACATGGAAAAAAATAGGAAGCTTGGGAGGAAGTGCATAGTAATAGAAAAACGAGGACTGGGACTGAATTGTGCTCAAATATTGGTGGATGAAGAGGAGTTTGAGCCTGTCCGCGATGAGTAGAAATTGTCTTTGAGCCAAAAACATCTGCAAAAAAATCCATCAATGAGTAAGAATACATGGAATCTCCAATGTAGGTGTATAGCTCCAATTTGTATAAATTCCTGAGCATATACAGGAGCCATATTTGCTGGTTTTCCCATTTGGAATTCTAGGGTATATCTCGGTTGTTTATGGATATTGTGATTGTGGTTTTGCTGTGTTCGTGCCTCATTAGTTATGATGGTAATTACTCTTAACACCCATCAGTTTTTGAATAAAATAATGGCTCCTGCACTCTGCAATCCGCCCATATTACCCTCATGCGTGTTGATCAATGAAAAGTTTGCTGGAACCATTGATTGGTAGCCGCAGCACTAATCCCTTCTCTTTTGAAATTCTCGCTGCAACCATAGCTCGATTTGATTGTTAATTGAGTCATTTAGAAGCTGTAACTTCAATACCTATAGCGATTCTCCCTTGCTCTGTTTGGTGGTTTAACATATGATTGTGCTCTGTTAATCCTAATCCTAATCGCTTGCAAATTGTCAAACTGACGAACTAGAACAAATGCCAACGTATGTATTGCTAGGTTGGATTTTGTTATAAAACAGAGTAGGTATATTCAGCTGATCAGAATTTGTCTGGACATATTTTTTTGTTTCCGCTCAGTAGTGGCACAGTGAGGACACTAGTGACTAAACAAGCAATGGATCCAGATTTATATAGCCATTCGTTCGTGGTTATGAATTCACATTATGAAATTTGATCTCATTGTGATTTTTATTGCAAAGACAATTACCTATTTTAATTCCGTGACGGTAAAATGTTGACTGTGAACTCGAAGAAGCTGCCAACAATTTGAGAAGAAAGTACACCATCATGCGTAAAGCATTGGAAAGCGAAATGTTGAAAGACCTAAGAGCCATTAATTTGCAAATCCAAGAGGAGAAGCAGTGCTTGAAGGAGAGCATAGCGGAGCCGAAAGAGAACCTTGAGACTCCTGCAAAATTGCTTCCTTTGTTAAAAGAGCACTTTCTTAAACACCAGGACATTATCACTAGTGTTATGGAAGATTGGGACAAAAACAAAGTTCAGCACTTGCAATTGGGAGAGAAAGTAATACCACTTAATGACCAACAAGAACAAAGGCTCACTCAAATGATGGCTAAACTCTATTAAGAATTGGTAGAGAAGGAGCGGCATTGATCAAGTTACCAGTAGCTACCCAAAATACCAAGGAAGCACAAGCACCTTCCATTGCTAATGTGCAAGCCAACACCATGATTCAGACGAGATATCAGAGTTTTCACTGGTTTTGAACGAGCATTTTAGTAATTTTGAAATTGAAAAACATACCAGAGGCATGGTGTAAGACCTATGTTGCACTGGCTTTGGACACAGGGGATGAGTTTCCGAGATGGCTAGAGTGTACATGCACAGCAATAAAGCAATAATATATGTGTAAAATTTAAAAAATCATCATATAATAAACATGAATGCTAAGTAAGTATAACATATTGAAATAAACATTGAACTAGTTAAATAATAAATACTCATTTAGAAGCTGTAACTTTAATACCCAGAGTGATTCTCCCTTGCATAGATATGATTGTTTTCTGTTAATGCTAATCATAATCACTTGCAAGTTGTCAAACTGACGAGCTAGAACAAATGCCAACGCATGTATTGCTAGGTTGAATTTTGTTATAAAGCAGAGTGGGTATATTCAGCTGATCAGAATTTGTGGACATACTTTTTTGTTTCCACTCAGTATTGGCTGTGGCACAGTGAGCACGCTAAACAAACAGTGACTCAATTAACAATGCAATCACCTTAACCACCAGGGCTTTAAGGGTTTCGGATGAAAATCAGTTGAGAAGACTCATCCCTTCAATGTTTTTTAAACAATGGTTATAAGAAACACTTAAGGCGAAAGACCTTTCTACACCTTTCTAAAAATCTGCTAAAGGAACTCGAAACTAGAACTAAGGAGGACTCTAACCATCCTATTGCCAATGTTCATATTCCATTCATTCATGGAACTACAGACAAGTTCGCCTGAATTTTGAGAAAGAATAACATTTCTACTTCTTTTAAACCTCTCAACTCTATAGGTTCTCTCTCAACTTGATCAATGATCACATTAAATTTTCAAGCTTGAAAGATTTTTATCTGTTTCATTGCTTTTGGGAGAAACTTTATGTGAGTAAAATTTGTCGTTCCATTAAATTTAGGATTCAAAAACACTCTGCTAACATCAAACACAACTGTTCTCTTTTTTTCAGCCCTAGCTGAACATTCTGGAGAAACTAAGCACCACATCTATAGTGGGGAGGCTAGTGTCCTTGCCAAGATTGATTGCTATCATCGTAGAAAGTTTGGGGAAGCCATTAAAATTGAGAAGTGGGTCAGCAATATAAAAAGAGATGAAGATTGGAAAATTAATAAAAAGTGAATTCCTACTCTTGCCTCCAAGTTTGTCACTTCTTAATTCCCCTTCTTTTTTCCATGATGTCCTCTTTCCCTCCCCCTTTCCTCTAATGGTTTTCGTAATTTCTCTTTTCCTCTTCTTCTTTGTTTCCCTTGTTTTGTTTTGAATTTGTTGGTTCTCTCCCTTAACCATGTCTTTTTGGTATTATCTTTTATATGTTTGTTTTATAGTAATGATTATACTTTATTATTAGTTTTTATTTAGTATTATCTTTTATATGTTTGTCTTTATAATAATGATTATACTTTATTATTAGCTTTTACTCAAATTTTCTTTATTAACAATAGCAATACTTTCGTAACCAATAACTATTAAGCCTCTTTTACCATCAAATAATTAGCCTTATACATTAGATTTTCTTTATTATTAATACAATTGTTAAAATATAAATAAAATAAAATATTAATATTATTACTATTTGAAACGCCGTAAGGAAGAAGCTAGGAAGAAATCAATTGTAATTAATTTGATGTTAAACAAAGAAATTAAGATATTGATTGTCAAAAATAGATATAAAGGAATTAGGATATAGATAGCCAAATAACAAACTTGGACAGTTCTAGGGGATGGATGGAAATTGACAGATTTGAGCCAAAAAGCAGCAGTAACTTGTTTGCCTCTGATTTCATTGGAAATCAGAATCGCAAGTTTGGAAAATAATTTTAGAACAAGTAATCTGAAATGAACATAGAAATGATGTTAGTAGACCTTTTGACTTCCACATTGAATTATGATTGAAAACCTTCACAATCAAACTATAGTTTCATTTAGATTAGCCAGATATCAATTCACATGCCCAAGGAAATGAATGAAAAGGAGAAGAGGATTGTGAAAGCTTCCAGAATTTGAGGTAGTGGAAGAATATAACACCCAAGTTAAAGACAGCAACTGTTAATAGGATTCAAGTTGGTATAAAGCATATGCATACAAATCTACATATAAATCCAACCAGGAATTCCGATCAACATGCTTAGAGAGTTATGGGAATAGATTTCGACATATTCGAGCAAAAATGCAAAAGTGTCTAATTTGACTCTGATTTCATTGCATATCAGAATCACAAGTTTGTAAAGTAAATTTAGACACGGAATCCTAATTGAACATAGAAATGAACTTTCAGAAATACAAGCCGAAGCAACTTTATTGTACCAAGGTCAAATGGAAGCATTATTTGTAACACATTCAAGGTACTGGCCCAAAACAGTATATGTAATAGGAGATTATGGCAAAAGCAGTAGTAGAGATTAGAAAAAAACATATATTAAACTAAACTAAACGTATTACCATGCTCATCCTCAATTTTCACATTAAAGCTCAAACAAACAGAGCACATGAACATATACTAATAACTAAAAACAACCCATCAGAAATTAACGGCAAACCTCGTAGACAATGTATTCGACCCCAAAATGACCCCAAAATGCCCTAATAAACTACCTGTCAATCAATTGTCCTACACAATTTCTGCCTAGATTGTGGTGAAGAATCCATTGTCCTACTTAAAAGTTACTGCACTATGTATACCCAAGATTGCAGATTGTGGTATTGAATCACAAAATATATCCAATGCTACAAAGTACACAGAGAGTTTTAGATCCATAGACCTGCGAAATTTCGTCGGATCGCTGGATGGCTGTTAGTTGGATAGGATTTCAGAAAATATTCTGCTTTCTATGATCAACTCGCAATATAGAGGAATATATTTACCCTGCAGCCCAAGGACCAATTCCTTCCCAAGTTAGGCATAGACAACGTTAATGTTAAATGAACTCGGACTTGAAATAACACTAAATAATCAACATCAAACCCCTACAAATCCCTAATTAAGACTTCTTGAATAAGTTACAAATCCCTAATTAAGACTTCTTGAATAAGTTGCCAGGAATCAATCCGCTCCAGCAAACAGACCCCTAATCATCTTGAACAAGTTGGCAGCAATATTTAGGTGAAATGCCCTGCAACCCAGGGATCAATCATCGCTCAAATCACACATGCCAGGGACCGGTAGCGCCAATGCTAAAATAGTCAGAACGAATTAAAAATAACACTAAAAACTACCCTTTATATTGATTCTGCAGCTACTGAGCCTCTAAACATGTGAAACTTCACTACAAGATCAGAAGTAATAGCATTAAAGGGGACGAAATGAATCAAGTAATACTCCGAAATTGCAATAGCCAATGGTGTGGACGCGCTCTTGTAGCATCCAAGATCCCATTAGCAGATCAAGTGAAGCAGATAGACCAAGAATACGAGGAGACAGACCCATTCCGCTTAAAAGACCCCCTCCCCTGTTTCAGGAACTAAAACCATTGCGCTTATTTACAAAGCAATTGCTTATAGTTATAAAGCATATTTAACGAGTGACGAGTCGAGATCGATTACCAGATGCAAGGAATCAAGAGCTGCTGCAAATAACTAACCTAGTAACAACGTATCAAACTTCAGAAATGTCATTGTTAGAAAGATATCAGTTCACAACAAATGTATTTATCAGACCACTGTAATTATTATATCAGCCCTCACTTATAACCGAGATCAGTGAACCAAAGAGAGGGATTTTCCAAAACGATATCATTTTTATCACTGTTTCACAGTTCCCAAATTTAAAGGGAATTTTAGAGACTATGTGGGAGAAGATTGTTCGTAGGAAGAAACCCAAATTTCAGAATGTCGAGGATGCACATAGACAGCTACAGCAGCAGCTGCTGAGGCAAGCAAGGCCAACTCTGGTGGTGTTGGATGATGTCTGCTCAAGGGCAGATTTGGAAAAAGTGTTATTTGATGGGGAAGAATATAAAACACTTGTGACAACCCGAGATTGTTCTACCATACCCAAGACCCCTTCTACTCAACTTTATCAATTGCCATTGTTAGATGATACAGATGCTCTGTCCCTTTTCTGCATTTGGGCTTTTGGACAGAGGTCAATCCCTTCCACTGCAGCTGAAACTCTAGTATGGCAGGTATAACTCTGACAATACTGTAATCCTGTTGAAATGCGTTATATTATAGTGTTAAGTTTGGTGTGACTTTGGTTGATTTTACTAATTGCAATATACACAATCACTTTATATGTTTGTAATTACAAGCTATTACTACATTGGCATATCCCTATAATGAGATTTCCTGCTACAGTGATACTTGTGCTGTTAATCAATGTTCCAATAATAAAGATTCTAGACATGTACTGAATGGTCTTAATAGAATCATGTTTATCACAAAAACTATGAACTTTAGGTCTTTGAGCTTATTAGATGAGAAAACTACGTCTTCAACAACAAAAGTACGTGTTTGATGGAGTTTCCATCTATAGAATTTCCACTTATAGTTGTTAATGTATGAATCACAGGTGCAAGCAGAATGTAAAGGCCTTCCACTTGCTTTGAAGGTAATCGGAAGCTCTTTGCATGGTCAGTCTCTCCCGGCATGGGAGAGAGCCAAGAACAAGCTCTTAAATGGGGAACCAATCTCAGATTATCACAAAGAAGGGCTTCTTAGAGTCTTGGAAACTAGTATTGATGTCCTCAATGAGGAAACAAGGGTTTGCTTCATAGACTTGGGATCATTTCCATCGGATAGAAAAATTTGTGCTGAATCATTGTTGGACATCTGGGTTTATGTGCGAAAAATGGAGTGGCGAGATGCTTTTGTCATCTTGTTAGAACTTGGAAGTAGAAATTTGTTGAATTTGACAAGAAACCTCAGGTAAGTGCCTTTGCAAGTAAAAATCTGTTGAATTTGACTAGCAATCTCAGGAAAGTGCCTTTGCAAGTAGAAATCTGTTGAATTTAATAAGCAATCTCAGGTAAGTACCTTCTCGACTATTTGTTGTGCTAAGCTCTTTGATCATGGCTTCCTTTATCTTATACATTGTGTTTTCTTCTTAATTGGATGTAATAGGAGACCAGCCATCAATTATGGAAGTGCCTCTGAGTTGTACCTTTCTCAGCACAATGTAATGCGACATTTGGCCATATATTTGGCTTCCCGAGACAGTATAGTTCATAGGAAGAGGTTGCTTATGCCTAGTCAGGAGCACAGTTTGCCAAGAAAATGGAAGTTGCTTGAGGATCAAGCATTTGATGCTCAAATAGTTTCCATTTCCATAGGTGGGTGATTCTAGCAGCCTGCTTAAAGTGTACGTACTTATTTCTTTAAAGCATTTGGAGTTGAAAGCATTGCATTCGAAATCTCTGTTTCTCTTCCCTAGCCCTTGTGTTTCCTGCTAAGCAAGAAGTTGAACCAACAAAGGGTAAAGGCAGGCTGTCATGGGCCAGGCCTAGAAACCAGAGAACCTTGTGAAGAAAATCTTTTGAGGCTGTTTATAATGAAGTTTTTATTTTTTAAGCATTTCCTATCAAACTGCACTATCCAATCCCCAAATTCTCTAAAAGCTTCTGATAATTATTATTTTACTTTTAATACCCGATTTTTATGTTTTCCAAAAAATATATATGAACCAATTAATAATGTGTCTTGGATACTTGTATTCTCTGCTTTCGTTTTACACAAAACACTACCTAGTAGTGTCAAGCAATTAAATTCAGGGAAAAACATTTATTGTTGTTGAACCACCAGCATATAAACGACCTGCGTTCACATACAATATTAAGTTTGTGCTCAAGATTACATGTCCATGTCAATGGGGAATCTTACCCTATAATCAATAGCTAATCACTGCGTGACCTACATCTAGTGATCACAAAGAAAAGGAGAAGAGGATTGTGAAAGCTTCCAGAATTTGAGGTAGTGGAAGAATATAACACCCAAGTTAAAGACAACAACTGTTAATAGGATTCAAGTTGGTATAAAGCATATGCATACAAATCTACATATAAATCCAACCAGGAATTCCGATCAACATGCTTAGAGAGTTATGGGAATAGATTTCGAAAGATATGCTCGTTATATTCTTGGTGCTTCATTGTCAGCAAAAATAGTAAATACTGATTCATCAAAGTAAAAAGGTTAAATTAATTGGCAGCATTAATAGTTTGCACAAATTTTAGTTTACAGTTTACTACAATTTACCACCATGCATATGTAGAGTAATCATTGAATCGAGCATGTGATCATCTATTTTGGGAAATTCATCTATCCTAAATTCTGAAATGGCCATTGTAATATTTTTTCACACTTCAGCAATACCGAGTAAGAAAGAGAGAAATACGGTTACTTCTGTATGTTGAGAGAACCACCCAGCTCTGTTTCTTCTGCACAAGAAGCCAATATGAGGTTAACCATTCTGAAATATTGCTGGACAATCATCACTACCCAGTGAAATAAAATAGAGAGCAGTTGATAGTCTTTTTCTTGTAAATTAAATATTCTTTTGAGTCTGATTAAATTGTTCTCACAAATATTATAAGTACATTCCACTCATTATCAGTTTTATATGATAATAATCCGCTGG
>CM076569.1:495817964-495918471 GCA_034641835.2 Pinus albicaulis
ACATGTGGAAATAAAACAAGTGATAGCACATCAATTCATCATACACATTAACACAGTATGTATGGGGAAAGCTTATAGCTGAAAACCCCGCAGCTATTGTGTATATTATAATGGAGAAATCATGTAACAAACTCAGTACAATACTCCTCACAAGTACTCAGTAATTTCTCATGAAGTTACACACAAACTAGCTTGGTTTTGAACAGGTTACTGGTTCAAAACTCACCGCCAATTGCCTTGCCTCTATTGCGCAATCCAGGCCTATCTATATAGAGATCCAAGGTTCGAATCTCCTTGGCTTGACGGCACAATTTTCATGGAAAATTCCTCCAAGTGTGGTGCAAATCTCATGCACAACTGATGTCGCCACTGATAGCTAACTCCACCCTTTCATCTGCCTCTTTCACTGGTCTCCACTGAACTGATCATGCACTGTAGTGAACTGATGTGTTCTTGAGTTGAATAATGAGTTACTAATTAATGAATTAAATAATATTTAATTCACTCCACTCATTACTAGTTGATTAGCTAGTTAAACTAATCTCAACGAGTTCAACTAAGTTAAACCGAACACAACTCCACCAACTGTCTCATCAACTCCACCAAACTTCTGCCACTGAAGTCCTAACTGAAGTCAACCATGCATGAGCTCACCAAACCCCTAGGAATAGCGTAATTCCTATGTCAGATGCATGAGCCACTTCCAAGGCTCGAACTGAAGTGCTCCAAGAGAGTAAACTGAAGTTTAGAGTCCAAATATTATTAAGGGTAAATAATATTTGACTTCCCTATTTTTAGGATAGGCAGTCTAAAAATAGACTTAGACCTATAGGTCAAAAAATAGAGTTCCATCTATTTTTACCAACATGACCAATACTCCAAGAATAACATACTGCAACCCCTGGACCATGCTCCATATGTCTAAAAATAGACATAGTCTAAAAATAGACTTTGCGCCAGAATTTGCCTGCGGGCCCACTTAGTGAAGGCGACTTCATTTCACTAAGCTCCATCATCTTGCTGCATTTTCAACAAAATTTCTACATGGTATCGGAGCGAGAATTGATCATCGAATCCATTACAGTGATTACAATTTATTTCGGTAGACAGAGTCTATAAGCGGGCCAGGTAGCCTCTCGATCCATCCTTTCTCTAAAAGGTGATATATCCAGTAAATTCCCCTACAGTCGATCTCTGTGGTAGAAATACTTTGTTCTCACAGATCCAGAAACGGGATTAGTTTGAGCAGGTGAATTTTGCGGCGGTTTACTGCTTGGTGGGAGTTGAAATGTCTTTCCAACGGTTTTACGGCTGAATATGCCCTTCGAGGCGATTCGAGATTATGTTGCATGGAAGGATTTTATGGAGCGGTATTAGATGATTTATCACTGAAGGAGTTCATGAATCTTTGAGGTCCCAAAGCCTACGATGCAAAGTTTACTGAGGCAGGCAAAAGAAGATGGCGAAATGTCGAAGGATTCATTTGGAGGGCGTGAAGGATCACATTGTGTATCCAAGCACATGGAAAAGATGCTCCATACTTGATGTGATAGTTGTGGATCTATTCGGAGGCAGACGACCAAAGTTGAGCAGGATAAACTCATAAACATAAATATGGAGAAAGGCGACAGTATGCCCAAGTACCTCACGAAGTTCACCCAATGCAGGGATGAGCTGGGAAGTGTGGGGGTGATTGTTGATGATGAGGACTTGGTGAGCTTGGCTCTCCTTGGGCTTCCGAAGAGTTGGCACTCCTATCAGGACTCTGTCAATGGTCGGGAGAAATTGCCAGGATGGGAGCGACTTTGGTCGGATCTTGTGCAAGAGGAGATAAGGCGGATTACCAGGGACGGATCTTCATCAAAGGCATCTGATGAAGAAAATTGCGCTTTGGCTGCCAAAGCAAAGAAGGGGAAGAGCAAGAAGAGAAAGGGGAAAGCTTCTCGATGCAGTGCGAAGGCAAGAAATAAGGCCATGTCCAAGGTGAAGTGCTCGCACATGCCAACGGACATTATGCCACCAAATTTTAAATTGAAGAAGAAGAAATACAAGAAAGGTTGCTGGATCTGCGACGGGAGAGGCCTTAGCCTCCCAGTTTGGTGATTTTTCAGCGATCGCATGCTTGGTTTCAAGTGTGATGGGATGGTGGTTCAGCTAGATGATGTGATATAGTGTTTCACATGACCGGAGATCGCGATATTTGTTTCGGATGCGGGAGAGAAAAGATCTTGGAATTTTTAAGGATGGGAGTGATGGTAGCTCTGATCGACCAGGTATCGGTACCTGTTTCCTTTGAAGATCTGATAGTATATTGAAGGAAGTTTTGCATGTTCCAGGATTGATGAAGAACTTGATCTCTGTAGCGATGTTGGAAGACAAGGGGTATGATGTGGTCTTCAGCGAAGGAAAAGCTTTCCTGCGCAGTAAGACTACTGGTGAGACCCGGAAGATAGGGGTTTGAGTCAAGAACCTTTATCAGTTGCAAGTAGATGGCTGCGCAACAATGGCATGCAAGGCGGGAGAAGTGGTGAGCCGGGATGATGAGGGCGAACTGTGGCACAGGAGATTGGGCCACCTTCACCATGGAGCTTTGAAGATCTTGCAGCAGATTTCTACTGGGCTTCCTAAGGGCACTCTTGCGCAGTCAGATCAGTGCAAGGGGTGTACTTTAGGGAAGTATGTGAAAGCCACCTTTCACGAGAAGGATAGTCACGCCATGACGATCCTTGAGAGAGTTCACACAGACGTGTGTGGTCCTTTCTCAGTTGCTTCGACAGCAAAGCACAGGTATTATGTGATCTTTGTTGATGATTTCTCCCGAAAGTGCTGGATCTTCTTCATGCAGAAGAAGAGCGATACATTCGCGAAGTTCTGTGAGTTTAAAGCACTGGTCGAGAAGGAGTCGGGGAAGAAGGTGATTGCTCTAAGGAGTGATAACGGTGGTGAATTCATCTCGGCTGAATTCAAGGAGTTCTGCAGCACAGAAGGGATTCGAAGAGAGCTCATCGCACCCCATAACCCACAGCAGAACGGGGTGGCTGAGCGGAAGAACAGAACGATCGTGGGTGCTGCACGGGCGATGTTGCATGATCGGGGCCTACCCCTTCACTTGTGGGCTGAGGCATGCAATACAGCAGTGTATGTGCAGAACCGTTGTCCTCACAAGGTTCTTGGCATGAGTACACCAGAGGAGGCTTATTCTGGCAAGAGGCCTGATATTTCCCATTTAGGGATTTTGGCTCACTGAGTCTACATGCATGTGTGAAAAGGATGTGAAAAGAAGGCTGGATCCGGCCATGATTGGGATATTTGTGGGAGCTGTAGATACGCCCCACAAGCCTTTGATATGTATTTTCCAGACGATCGTAAGGCGGCCATGCGACGAGATACTAAAATTTCAAGAGGAAAGCCATGTAGTAGGCTTGGCTTGAGAGGGAGCCACACTTGCATGCAGAGATGAGGAGCTATTCGTTCCTAAGATGAAACTGAAGATGTGGATCAGCCACATGGGGGATTCTCATGGAGTGGAAAGACCACTCCATGCGGGCGCCAACCATCAGGCGCAGCCCTACAGAAGTTGAGCGACTGGCTCAAGATGCAGAGAAGGTTGTAGGACCACCTATAGCACAGCGCAGACAGAGACAGTCACCGGACCGGTACACTGGATACATGGCTCTTGTGAGAAAATGTGTTGTGACAAAGCCATCCTCTTTCGAGGAAGCTGTGGAGGACCCCGCATGGGTAGATGCCATGGTGGAGGAGTATGATTCGATTGTCAGAAACAGTGCATGGGAGATTGTCCCGCGACCGGAGGGGAAATCAGTGGTGGGTTCGCGATGGATCTACAAAGTGAAGCAAGCGGTTGACGGGAGTGTGGAGAAGTACAAGGCAAGATTTGTTGCCCATGGCTTCTCACAGATCGATGGGATCGATTATGAGGAGACCTTTGCACCTGTCGCAAGGTACTCTTCCATACGGACGATCCTAGCTCTCTCAGCGCAGATGGGGTGGCACATCCATCAGATGGATGTGAAGACTGCGTTCCTCAATGGAGTTGTTGAGGAGGAGGTGTATGGCGGAGCAACTGCGAAGGTCGAAGACATCTTCACATGGAGGCCCCATGTGTGCAAAGAACGGAGAGCACCGTATTGACAAGGAAGCAAGCACCTCGTGCTTGGTACACACCGGATGTATGCCAGCTCAATCGCACTTGGACTTTCCAAGAGGAGTTGATCCAACTCCTGCACTGGCATTGTGGCAGAGGGGAAGTTGTCGTACGTTGTACCTCCGTATGTGCAGATGATCTGATTGACGGTGAGTGGGTGTTGATACTTTCAGTCAAGAGGATCTTTCAGTAGTCGAGAGCTACACTAAATTTCCTTTCATTATTTCCAGATTAAATTTATAAATAAAGTAAAGGATAATCTGTTTGTTTCTCGTGTGTGAGTGGGTTTCAGAGATGATGAGAAGTTCAACATGCATGGTCAGAAGTCCGTTATTACTCCTCTTCCGGAGGCTGGAGAAGAAGATGCTACCGCAGGTAGTCGAAGGGGCGGCACCGTCTTCTCGACAAAATATGGGGGTCGTTGTATCCGGTCAATACACAACCCATTATATACATGTGTTTAACCAGCTTGCTGGTGTTGCCTACCAAGCTCTTCTGGAAGGAAGGCAAGCATGTATTGCGTTATCTTAGAGGCACATCGGGATATGGTTTGTGGTACAGACAAGAGGATGAGGTGAAGTTGTGTGGCTTCACGGATGCAGATTGGGCAGGGAGCCCAACGGACAAAAAGAGCACATCTGGAGGGATCTTTAGTATCGGGTCGACAGCAGTTTCTTGGTACAGCAGGGAGCAGAGATCCGTGGCACTCAATTCAGCAGAGGATGAGTATATGGCAGCAAGCTTGGCTGCATGCGAGGCCATATGGATGAGGAAGATCCTGGTCGGGTTGTTCGGGTCACACTTGGAGTCTACTGTGATTTATTGTGATAACCAGAGTTGCATTAAACTCTCCGCTAATCCAGTATTTCATGATAGATCCAAACACATCGACATCAGGTACCATTATATCAGAGATTGTGTGTAGCGGAGAATCATGTTACTTTCATATATTCCCACGGAGGATCAGGATGCTGATATCTTGACGAAGGCGCTCACCAGGAGAAAATACGAATACCACAGAGGCAGGATAGGGGTTGCAGATAATCCATATCTTGTTGAGAGGGGGTGTTGAAAATGCAACAAGATGATGGAGCTTAGTGAAATGAAGTTGCATTCACTAAGTGGGCCCGTAGGCTATTTTTGGCGCAAAGTCTATTTTTAGACTATGTTTATTTTTAGACATATGGATCATGGTCTATGAGTTGCAGGATGCTATTTATGGATGATTGGTCAAGTTGGTAAAAATAGATGGACCTCTATTTTTAGACATTAGGCGGTTTCTATTTTTAGACTGCCGGGCTAAAAATAGAACAGTCAAATATTATTAACCCTTAATAATATTTAGACTATAAACATTATCTTATCCTCTTGGAGCACTTCAGTTTGATGCTTGGATGTGGCACATGCAGCTGATAGAAGGAAATGCGCTTTTCCTAAGGGTTAGTTGAGCTATTGCATGGTTGACTTCAGTTAGAACTCAAGTGGCAGAGTTTGGTGGAGTTGATGAGACAATTGGTGGAGTTGTGTTCGGTCTAACTTAGTTGAACTAGTTGTATTTAGTCTAACTGACAAATACACTAGTGATGAGTGGTGTGAATTAATTATTAATTAATTCACTAATTATTAACTCATAAATCAACTAAAGAACACATCAGTTAACTGCAATGCATGGACAGTTCAGTGGAGACCCGTGTTAGAGGTGGGTGAAAGGGTGAGTCTACTATCAGTTGTGACTATAGCTGTGCATGAGATTTGCACACACATTGATTGAGATTGCCAATGAGGATTGCGTAGTACAAGCCAGTGGGATTTGAACTTGGATCTCATCATTATTCATCTTGGATTGCGCAGTAGAGGCAGGCAGACTTGTGGAGGAGATTTGAACCCGTGACTTGTTCATCTTCCGTGCTAGTTTTGTGTGTAGCATGTGAGATAGTGCTGAGAGCTGTGAGGAGCTTTGTGCTATGTATTGTTACATGTTCTCTATCATTATAATATACAGATAGTTGGGGGTTTTCAGCTGTAAGCTTTTCCCATTACATATTGTGTTATATGTGTGCTTGATTATGTTTTAATGTGCGCATGCGACTGCTTCTATTTCCGCAAATTGATGATCAATTGTAGAAGAGGTTATGTATTATGCATGAAGCTTAAATAGTGTGTAATCAGGATAATCTTGGTGAATAATTAAGATATTATTCAAATTTCTACAAATTCTTTTATACATTGTAAACATAACAACTTGAAAGATTCTTTCATAATGTGCCATTGAGGAACAAAAGTTACATCGTTACCCAGATAATGAACAAGAAGTAGAAACGCAAAGGGACGGAGCGACCAATCATCAATTGTCTCAAACCATAAATGTAAACTTAATAGAATAGACGGAGTGTCCAGAGAAAAGTCATCCGGAATTTACTATCAGAACAGAAAAATTTAAATAAGCCATAAATGTAACAGAGCCTTGCCATAAGTGAGGCAGTCTCGGCTTTGGATAAACAAACCATTCATCTAACATCCAAACTATAGCTTTTTATACAACAGTAAAGGTTTAACATTTTATTACTATGAAACATAAGGGTTGTCAAACAAACGTCGCCGCTCTAGTTCTTAGAGGAGTTTTGCGGGAACCCGGTACCTGTAGAATAAAGCACGAAGGCGAGGTGAGACCCATATCTTCGATAAGAGGCAGAGACAGAGCAATGAACAAAAGCACCTAAAACCCCAAAGCATCATACCTGCACAAGCACAAGCCAATGAGAATGTTAAGATACATATAATGTAAGTTGCAAAAAGGAAAAGGGAAATGATTAAATTAGAGACAGGGAATAGAAAACCTTGACATACATGTGTTAAGCAAACCTCAGACAGAATGTGAGCTCTATGCAAAAAAGACAAGAGGGAGGATAAGCAAATATACCCCCCGAGAGCGGGAGAAAGGAGGAATTGATTCCTGAGCAGATCAATTTGCTAAGACAACTTACCTGCAATGAAAAAATGCCAACCAATATGTCGTCGGAGGAGGCATTGTGCATTGCACAACTTCGGGATAACCCAGCCAACCGTTGCATAACGAAAGCAAGAAATATCTCAAAGAAGAATTGTAAAACAAAGCAGAGAAACCGCTTGAACGACGACCCTGTTACATTGATCGAGAAAGGAAAATAGTAACCCCAAACCAAGGTAAACAACGACAGGACCGTGAACAAAATCAGGCACATAATCGATAATGAAAATCATAACAGTAGAAGACTGCAACTCATCCATCGTAAATGCCACGAAAATGATGGAAATGAGGTTGAAAACCTGGAGCTACAATTGGGTTGCAGAGTAGCAACATCGCAGAGCTCCATCCAAATGAACAAAGTGGTTAGGGTTCGGCGAGGTCAATACCCTAAGCCACCCAACAGCGTTTCCAGCCGTAGATCTCTTCCATTAGATCCGACGGTAACCAAATTGACAAGTGTTCATCACTTAAATCAAAATCAATGCGAGGATACAACTAAACCGTACGAAATTTATTATTGAAAACCAAATTGCAAATCCCAACATGCAAATATATCAACTCTGAGATTTGTTTTAAAATCATTTAGGTACTCTCGGGATTTTAAAAATAGACGGTACGTGCACCATAATGAAGTGAATCTTTTCCAAACGTTAAAACAATTAACATGTATCAATGTATTGGGATATCATAAGAGTAGTCAACAATGGTGAAGATTAATACTTTACCAATAAATTCTGAGAGCTTATGTGTGAATACAAGTTATGTGTGGCTAAAACAGTGATATTTACCTTATACAAAATATATCCCATTAAACGAGATAAGAAATATATATATATATTTAATGTTAAATGTTACACTGTGAATTCAACTAGCCACCAAATCGCAAGCTCAAGTTTGCATGTTTTGATGGGATGCTCGAATGGCATAAGGGCAGAGGTCCATATGTGTGTTGTCAAGAACATATATGAAATCATATCCCAAACAATGCCGATGACTGTAGAGTACTGTCAATTGCACCTCACATCTGGGAGATGAGGTGAGCAAGCAATCTCTGTCATATGAGTTCAATTTACCAAAGAATGGCTCCAGATATTTTGTCATTTTTTGAAATATTTACGATGAATCATTGTTTTTGAAAGATTCGGCCTGTCCACATATTAAATTAATTTAAAATGTCTTATTAAATTCGATAAATTTTAAAATATTATTTTTAAAAAAATGGGAAATCACTCACATCAATATATTTGAGTATCTTCGATATTTTTGGGAAAAAGATCAATGTTATTTATCTTTTAAATAAAATACTTTTAAACTCATTTTTAATTTAAGTTTTATTTCTAAATAATATAATATTAAAAAATCTAAAACATGATGTTATCATGGGACGTTTTAAAAAATGATATATCTCAATAATCTATGAGATGCGGTTGCGATGAAGAGTACGAGTGATCTGGACGGATAAGCCAAAAATAGTTTTGCCATGAGTTTTACGTTTTTATTTTGTCCAATAAGAAATTTAGATCATGAAAATCGTTTTTATTGAGTACACATAAATTTTATATATTTGATGTTAAAATAACATTATTATATATGATATAAATTAACAAAGTATATATATATACTTTGTCCTGATGATGGATCCCAGTTGGGGTTCGAAACGTCCTGATGATGGATCCCAGTTGGGGTTCTAAATTGTCCTGATGATGGATCCCAGTTGGGGTTCGAAACGTCGATACATGTTCTTCAACACTGTGGATAATCCGGAAAGCATCTTGAAAAAAAAAAAAAAAAAATATATATATATATATATATATATATATATATATATAGATATATATATATATAAAATTTGATATGAGTTAGTGATTTAAATTTTTTTCCAATCTGGATCTATTTTAAGTAGAGATTTAATATGAGGGGATCAAATTTCTTTACATGTAAATGTTTTAGAGTTTAAAATAGAATGTGTTATTTTTTATTGTTGAAATTGTATTTTGAATGTTAAATAGAATATTTATAAGACCAAATAATTTTTTTTAACATAAAAACTTAATTTTTTCATGATATATGCATAACTTTTTTTAAATGATATAATATATACGCAATTCACATTAAAATATTTGACATAACATGTACATAAAAACATTTCATGACACAAATTAAAATGGTTTTTTTATTATTAACATATTTTTAAGTATATGTCAATATTAATTTATATTAAAATATTTTATCAATAACTAAATTATAAGATTTCAACATTTTACTCACATTTTTTATTTTTTCTAATTACTTTACAATATATTCATTTTTTATTATTATTATAGCCTACATTATTTTTCTATTTAGAACGTTTATAACTTTTAATTTTATTTTAAAGGGGAACGAACGAAGTAATGAACTTACACATTCCTATCACATTGAGCTCTAGAATGAACCTCTTGAACAAACTTACACATCCCTCTCATATTGAGCTATAAAATGAGCCTCCCGGCTCAATAATTTAAGCATATAAATTAAGAATGTTTTATTAACTAAAAGTATAAATTCATTATAAATGATATTTTTAGATTTGACAATTATTTAATATTGAAAAAATAATTAATAATAATAAAATATTGAAATTTGCACCGAAATTATTTGAGACTAGATCCATCTAAGGGGGAGGAGTGCGAAATGGAGAATGCTAGGTTTCCACTATGCTCAGATGTCGCCGTCGTCGATCCGATTGCCGCCACAGTGCCTGTAACAGTTGCAACTCCCCTAGACTACAACAACAGGGGACCAATACGGCCTCGCGAGTCTAACCTGGTACCTTTGTGCATCAGCTCAGCGACCAATGTTGTCAATACAATTGCCGCCACAACGACTGTATCAGTCGCAGCCTCTCTTAACCACAGAATCGGGGGTCCGATCCACTGTATGAGAGTTGTTTTCACGACAGCTGGAACCTGTAGAAGAAAACCTGCAGTCTCTCCAACAGTCGTCGCCTTGCGGATTCTCTACTTCTCGAATCTGCAAGCTAGGAGATCAATGAAGCCATCACTAGATAAATAGATTTGGCTTCACTAAAAGGCCTTATACATGTGAATCTCATCACTCAGCTGACATTAAGCCCGAACATGGCCTCGCGAATCTGGGAATCTAGAGATCAAGTATGCTCCTGTCACAAATACGCTCCGGCAAATAGGGTTTCTCAGATCTCTCTTCCCCTTCTTTTTAGATCTAGATTCCGCTTCTTTCTGGCAAAACCATGCTTCATTGGGTACGCAGAACTTCTCGCATAACCTCGAACAAAGGTTGGGGATACCCTCTGCTCTTTAAATAATTCTATATGGAGGTAAACAACTAGAGGATGCTCTTCCCCTCTCTTTTTATAGTATTGAAAGAGATGCTTCTGTAGTTTTAACCCTTTGTTTGTGAGGGGGAGAAGCTGGACAGCTATATTCTGCTCCTGCTTTCTCCTACAAAGATATTGTCCATGCACAACCACCCAAGAAAACTGCTCAACCCTCTGAGGCTCCCAAGCCTTTTTTGATTGATAAACTAGAGGAAGTTTTCTCCGTAGAGATCTCCCATCCAACTCTACATGATCAACTTCAAATGTAAGCAGAATCCTCCATTATTTGCCGATTTAATGGGATATGGCATCGCACAACATATCTATACCAATGGATTCACTCCACTCAAACCACCAATAGTAAGGTTATATTTTGCTCGAAGGTTTCTTCATAGTTGTTTTTGCTTTCAACGAAGACTATAAAAAAGCCTTAATTGGAGGCCCATGGTTTTGGGGAACAACCAGGCTATTCCTCAGCCCCTGGTTCCCAAACTTTGACCCATCTAAGACAGTCATCACCGAGCTTCCTATTTGGGTCAGACTTCCGAACCTTTCTACACATCTATGGCACTTTTCTGTCTTCCAAGGGATAGGAAACACCCTGGGCCGATTTCTGGCAACGGATCTCCCTAGAGGGGAGAAAGGAATATACACCTATGGCAGAATTTGCGTGGAAATAGACATAAGTAAAGGATTTTCCAACCAAATCAACCTTAAATTTGGGGATTTCCTGTGGACACAGACCCTAGACTACGAGAACATAGCCTTCTGATGCCGCCATTGTCATCAAATAGGGCACCTACAGAACCCCTGTGCCATGTTCCTCGCCCAAAAGAAGAAAAGCAATCGCAAATCAAAATCCAAAAGCTGGAAACCATGTGATCCACCCCCCCATGGATGACACTGAGTCCTTAAGCTTGGATGAAGAGGTGGCAAAAGAAGAAGGGGAGGATGCTAAGCAAACGAAGGACACGCCCTCGGCAAGCCCTGAGGGACCCACTAATCCACTGAATACACATAAACGTACTCATGAGTCCTCCTCCTCTGATTCAGACAAATAGACTATCCCTACAATCAACAACAGTTTGCAAATGGTCCCAGCCCATCAGCACCACAACCACTGGGTCAAAGTTAGCAAAATGAAAGGAAAAAAATGTTGCATAGAAGATTCGACCCATTCGGGATAGATTCTTGTGTCTATCCACTATGATACCTTGTTAAACCCTTCTTGCTCCCTTTTGCTTATTTTCTAGTTACTCATCGAGACCGAGGTTGATAATTTATCATTATCGACTTCCCCGCTATCTAGCTTCTCTTGATTGTAGCTTCAAATTGTACAATATACTTTCTTAATAAAATTAGTCTAATTTAAAATAATAATAATAATAATAACATATTCACCAAATTTCAAATATATATATATATATATATATATATATATATATATATATATATACTCTTCTTACACCTCACAAATCACCATAGTTATTAAAAATAAAAATAAAAACAATATTACAATAAATATAAATATATATATATATATATATATATATATATATATATATATATATAATTTGATTACAAAAGAAAACAACATGAAATTTTTATTTTTTTTCCTTATCTCGTATATACATGATTACCACCATCGTTTCTCTCTATTTTTTGGGTTATCGATTCCCTTTTAGTTTTTCCTAGTGTTTTTCATTTCCTTTTAGTTTTTCTTAGTGTTTTTCATTGTTCATGGAATAGATTTTGATATAAAACATTACAATGGTGGAAATTCAAAAGTATTATAATTAGCAGTTGTTTCTAAAGGTGCAAAGATATATAGAAGGTAGTTCATCTCCTCAAGATTTAAGAAGATTTGTTTTCATTATTGTGCTTGAAGTAGCAATTTTGTTTTGTAATTATGCATATAACATCCTGAATAACTTAAAAAATTTCTATTCTTTAGAAACAAAAAGCAGCAATTAAAATCTTAAAATTCGTGAAATAAATCATTAATTTTACCGTGCTATAGTTAATTAGCATGGTATGCCAGAATGTGCACACAGATGACCAGTCACGTCCAGCAAAGAGTATTTGCACCAATCTATGAATCAGACTTCATATTGCTTGTATAGCAGCCACAATAATCAACATTTTGTCCTAAATTTTAGGGAAAGAATGACACCTCCAGTACCTAGCACGCAACCCAGTGTTTAACTCGAATATTTGTCACTGATAAACTTATAAAGGGCACAATTTTCAGTATTCTCATAGTTTTTGAGTCACACATCCCTCTTTTAATGACTGACACGCTGAAAATTTTGACTCGTTTGGGAATATTTAAATGTTGGTATTTTTCTTAATAAATACCAACTTAAAAACGTTCCACTCCTCGAAAATTTTGACCCTTCAAACTCGGTCAGGATATAAGGCAGTAACTCCTGGTTAAATTATTAATGCAATTTCGACCCTCATCTATAGTTAATCAAGACTCCACATACAATTATTTGAATTTATTAAAAAAATTCATATTTTGAATTTATTAAAAAAAATTATATTTCTTTTCAAAATCTTAAATAATCATCTAAACATTCATTTTCTAAAAAAAAACTACTACTTTACATGATATAAATCATAATAAATACCATATCTTTCCAAAATCTTAAATAACCACTCAAACATTCATTTTGTAAAAAAAAAAAACTACAAATCATAATAAATACCATATACATTAAATACCCTACATAATCAACCATCAAAATGTAATACCATATACATTAAATACCCTACATAATCAACCATCAAAATGTAATTCCGTAGTCTTCCCAGGCAACGTTTTGGCTCGGAATCCGGCAAAGATTTTTAAAAAATCCAGCAAAGATTTTATTAGAATCATGTTTACAGTTGTTAAACTTTAGTATTTTGAGTGCCCTAAAGGTTTTTGGTAGTGCTGAATCCATTTCCACTATCAAAAATGGATTCTAAACACTCCAACTACCTGATTTCTTGAATTTTAGTTGCTCGGATTCTGACAAAAAACTACCATTCGAGCTATTTCGTTGCCTGGGTAGACAACTCCAAATGTAATTGCTCATCCTTATTTTCTATTAAATTACACAAACTAACCGAAAAAAAATAATGACCAACATTATTAAGCCCCCAAAAAATGCGAGTCATTGATATACATGGACCACCCAAACTATAAACAACAAGAAAAGCCGAAAAAGTTCATATATCCATTCCCACCAATCATAATGAGAAAACTAATAATTACATTTTTGTTCATGTGGGGTATAAACGCATGATTTGTTAATACTTCCACTTAAAAAATCCTCACATTAGATGCCGTACAAAATCCAATGTGAGAACTTCTGAAATTTCGCTAATCAAACTATCAGAGTCCATCGATGTAGAACTTATGGAGATCATCATCAGCGACAGGACCTAGTCGATAACGGTCTTATCTGGCATTAAATAACAAAGTTGTCTATCAAGCTCGTGAAATAGTTCGGATGGCAGAAAATTGTCAGAATCTGGTCAACTAAAACTCAAAAAATCAGGTGCTTGGAGTGTTTAGAATCCATTTTTGATGCTGGAAATGGATTCAGCACTATCAAAAACCCTTAGGGCACTTAAAATATTAAAGTTTAACAACTGTAAACAAGATTTTGGGCAAATTTTTGCTGAATTATCTGAAAATCATTGCCGGATTCTGGGTGAAAACGCGACCTTTTTAGACTACGCGCTAAATCACTGGTCTTTTATGGTGCTAACGACATGCATTTCTGGACAAATTCGGTGGCCTAACCCCGACTTATTGTACCGGACAAAGTGTAAAAGGCTCCAGTGGGTGACCCAAAAAAATTTAAAGAGATTATTCAAGGAGCCAATGCAAGGGTGGGATTATGTAGCCCACATCCTCGTGACTGGTTTAAATGAGGAAACACGCAACATAGTTTCAGAAATTTATTTGTAACGCTGCTTGGGTTACTTGATTTTTCAATTAGCAATTTTTCATCTTAGTACGTGAGATTGGAAACTAGTTTCAATTAGCAATTTTCATTTCATGTACTAGTTTCCAATTAGTTTCAAGCTGGCTTGCAATTAGTTTCCATTTCTAACGCTACACAAATCCAACGATGAACAATGTGACAGTTGTTTACTTGAATGAACGGCAGAAAATAAAAAGGTCGACTATGGTGAGGGTGGAATGATTCAAAAGTAAACACCTTCAGTGTAATAAAATACTTATTATTAATTTAAGATATAATAATAACAAAATAACAATAACATCTTAGGGTATTATAACAAAATATTGGTTAGTTTAAGACATCATTTTCATGAATTGAATTTAAATATAGAGAATAATTATTTTTTAAATGGTAATTAGGAAATTATATTAAATAAAATTTGAAGTCTGTGATCAATCAAAATTTCTATTGCATCTACTAAGTGGGCTACCAACTAGTCCTCCCTAAATTATAATCTTCATATATGCACCTGCAACCTTGTCATTTCCACATAAGAGGTTTGGGAAACCTTACTCCTGCTGTAAGTTGTTACAAAACTCCCATTGTGAATCCAACTAGCCACCAAATCCCAAGCTCAAATTGGCATGCATTGATGGGGACACTCAAATTCCATAAGGGGAGGGGTCCATATTTGAATAGCTATCAATATCATATTTGAAATCATATACCAATCTATCATTATGACCATATATTACCGTTAAATGCACCTCACATTGGGGAGATGAGGTGAGCTAGCAATCATCGTGATGTGAGACTTATATTTCCACCTAAACTTGCATGGAATCCAAGGCATCAACGGGACTCGAGTTTCCATCTAATGCACATAGATTATTTAATGTGGCATCATTAAGGAACCAATGAGAATGAAATTCTCAAATTAATTCAAAGGTTTTCGGTGGGCTTCCTCACTACTTGGGTAGCTAATTCATCTATTGCAGAGTTGTTAGAGAAGAGAACATGAAAATAACTTACCTACAAGAGAAATTCCAATCATTATTTTATATGTTTGAATATTGACTAGAGTTTAGGGTCAAGGGGGGAGGTGCCATAATGCAAGTGCCTTGTGGAGTATTTAGAGTCCCTTATTATAATTAGATTGCTCATATGAAGTGAGATCGTGCTATAAATATTTCTTTTAAGTGAGGAACAAGCCTCTACTGAATTATTGTTGCAGGTATATTTAAGACTCCAAGAGAGCGTTGTGTCTATTATTCCTCTAAGGCCATATACTTTCCCTCCCCTGGTCCTCGCCTCCACTCCCCTCCAAGACAATTTAATTAATGGAAAATCACATAAATCAAGAAGTCATATATACCATATTAGGCCATACCTTTGGTGTATTTATTTTAACCATTACAATTCAGTAACTCATTGGATTAATATGGGCGAGGCGTAGGATAAAATCTGCTAGTTAACACTATAACACCAAGATTATATTCAATAATCAACACGTTATATATACCTATAACTTATGAATTACCAAGATAAGAGATGGCATGAACCCTAGGGGTTTCCTAGTCTTCAAGACTTATCATAATAGGCTAATAGGTCCCTCATAGAAATTGAAATTGACTAAATGGGATAGTAAACAATCATCCTAATCACTCAATCTAAGAATTTGATGCATTGGGCAGAGTTGTGTGCTCAAGGATGGCATGTTGGAGTATATAAGGTATTTCGTTTGTCAATACAGATTTAGGTATCCTACCCTTAACTACTCTAAAAGACAATGTAAAAATGTAGTAAGAATTATTAGTGAACTTTAAGTGCTAAGTACACTTAACTACATATGCAAGCTAAGACGTAACACAAAGGAAAGGTATTGTACTTTGACACACTAAGTGTGTTGTAAAATAAAATGAAAGAGAAATAAACCAAAAATAACACATCAACAATTAATAGCATGATTAACCCCAAAAATCCCCAACGTGGGGAATTAAACCATCCTAATAATAGATACACTGTTATCTTATGACTTAAAAGAAACCATGACTTGAATTTAAAGTAATTAAGCAAACCAAATCCTACCTTGGCTAAGTGAGCCATCCATTCAACTTAGGCACATCACAAGATAGAATCCTCAAGCTTTTTAAAGTTTTCATCACATGTAATCAATAGGCTCTTATGCCAGATACCACCAATACCATGTTCCCAAAACCACCATTGCAGATGTAACAACTTTGACTCTTTCACCAAGTTAATTTTAGCCCAACATTGCCCCCTTTAAACATGACTAGGGAAATCCAAATGTTCTCATCCCCTATAACCTATCTCTACTCCAAGAGTTTATTGGCAAGGGTAAACATCCCTAACCAGGTCTTTCAATTATATGCCCATATACATCTAATTTACAAATTTCATCTCCAAAGTATTTTTTTATTATTATTGTTCGACACTTATGCCACCATTCTCTCACATCTACAAAACTAATCGCATTAGGTGCTCTTCTCACTAGATTTCATGTTTGTGGTTGCATCTCAACCTAATGGACCTTTCTTTCCTCTTAGGATACTTATACTATAATTTTTAGGCATACTTTTTCATTCACAAGAAACTCACAATGGATCCACACATGCTAGTCAAATTTTGTACTCCCTGCTCAACTCCACATTGGCCTATTTCTTAGGGATTTTGTATTACCTTTGAACTCAATGCTAGCATTTTCAACCACCATCTCTTTCTTTATACCATGATCCATTGGTTCTTATACAACTTGTTGGAAAATAAAAAATATACAAATAAACCAATAATAACACATCAACAATTAACAGTGTGGCTTACCCTAGAAAACCCTAACCAAGGAAAATAAAACCTAATAATAGATCTATTATTATATTATGACTTAAAAGTAGTCATTCCTTTACTTAATAAATTTACTAAGAGAATATTAGAAACCAACAAACACAAATCACAAATCATAAACATAATGTTTATCTTGGAAAAGCCCAATCTTAGGGAAAAACCATCTAACATAATTATATTAGTCCCTTAGCCAAAACCTGACAAAGTTGGCTAAGTGAGCCTTTATCACTCACCTCCCTAGCATAGAAAATTTTAGGGGCGAATCTTAGGCCATGGGAGAAATTTAAGGGGTTTTATATTTTGGAGAGGAATTTTTTTTATATTACACCCTTTTTCTATAGTTCACCCAAAAAACATTTTAAAAATAAATAAATATTTATTTTAGCAACCAATTATATGGAAAATGGGTCGGATAAAATAGATTTTTTCTCTCCAAATTTTTGTTCCAAGTCCTGATTTTCCTTGAAAAATTAATTTGTAGGTGGGATTTGCTTCCAGTCGCCCCCCAATTTCCAGGAATGCCACTTGCAGGTGGGATTTTCTTTTAATCACCCCCAATTTCCAGGAACGACATTTGCAGGTGGGATTTGCTTCCAACTGCCCCTCGATTTCCAGGAATGGCACTGGTTAGTCATGAGGGGGTTTTCCATGAATGGAACTGGTTATTTGAGTGGGTGTTTTCCATGAATGGCACTGCTTAATCGAGCGGGGGTTTTCCATTAGTGACACTTGTCAGTCAAGCGAGGGTTTTCCATGAATAACACTGGTTATTCAAGCCGGGGTAAATTTTTTTAGCACAATGAACCTCCCAATACTAATTATTTTTTTACTCAAGAAGGGATAAGAAGGGAAAACACCCTTAAAACATGGTATAATCAAGGGAAACCTTTCGATCCCCAAAATGACATACAAAGGCGAACAGACCAAAAAAGTGTAGCGTGCATAGGAAGGATCCACTCGTTAATTAAAATTCGTGAAAACCATTACCTATCTCTTTTCATGACCCATTTCACCCTAGATAGGAATCCATTTGGTAATGAAAGAGGTGTTAGAAACTCTCATTCTCAATTTCATTATCCAATAACATTGGCACCACAGACAAGGAGTTTGAATGAAAGTAGTTGAAGAAGTGACGACAGTGAAAGGAAGTTTAGTTTTCCAAGAGAGTTACCAGAGAGAACTAGACAATGGTATGGTCTTCACCATCATAGAGTGTGAACTCACGGGAAATAAGATCAATACAACATCAGCAAAATGACAAGGAAATGTCAAAACCAAATGCAAATGGAGATTTTTTTTCAAAGGGATAAGCATGGAAGTGATGGAGAAAAATCCATGTCAAGAAGCCTTATGATGGAAGACAAGATTCTCCTTGATATTGTTTCAGAACCAATTACTACAATGGCTCAAAAGTTTCAAGAACTTCCAGACAACATCCTCAAGGATGTGAGGGATTACTTATGGGATCTAACTGGAAATAATGAAAATAAAGGTCAAATTGCTAATTTTTAGAAATCCCTTCAAAGGAGGAGTGATTTAACTTCAGATACACTATTGAAGCCTCACAAGAAATAGTTGGAGAACTTAGTTACCTTGAAAACAAGAATTAAAATGTTTTTATGTTGAAATAATCTCCCAATAACTGAGTTAATTGACATTTTCTTAGATTTCAAGTGTAGGAACTTGGCATGTAATGTTGGGATTTCAACAAGATGAGGAGCTTAGTGGAAAGAAGTTGCCTTCACTAAGTGGGCCCGCAGGCTATTTTTGGCGCAAAGTCTATTTTTAGACTATGTCTATTTTTAGACATATGGATCATGTTCTATGAGTTGCAGGATGCTATTTGTGGATGGTTAGTCAAGTCAGAAAAAATAGATGGACTTCTATTTTTAGACATACTGGGCGGAATCTATTTTTAGATTGCCAGTCTAAAAATAGATATGTCGAATATTATTAGCTCTTAATAATATTTGGACTCTAAACATTATCTTATCCTCTTGAAGCACTTCAGTTTGATGCCTGGATGTGGCACATGCAGCTGACAGAAGGAATTATGCTATTCCTAGGGTTTAGTGGAGCTATTGCATGGTTGACTTCAGTTAGAACTCATGTGACAGAGTTTGGTGGAGTTGATGAGACAGTTAATGGAGTTGTGTTCAGTTTAACTTAGTTGAACTAGTTGTATCTAGTCTAACTGATTGATACAATTAGTGAGAGTGGTGTGAATTAATTATTAATTAATTCACTAATTATTAACTCATAAATCAACTAAAGAATACATCAATTAACTGCGGTGCATGGACAGTTTCAGTGGAGACCAGTGGAGAGGTTAGGTGAAAGAGCAGTGTGACTATCAGTGGTGACTATACTGGTGCATGAGATGTGCACACACATTGATGGAGAAGCCAATGAGGATTGCGTAGTACATACTGGTGGGATTTGAACCTTGATCTCATGCTTATCCATATTGGATTGCGCAGTAGAGGCTGGCTAACAGGTGGAGCAGATTGGAGCATGTGTTTTGTATGATCTGAGCTTGTGTAGTGTGTAATAATTGGAGATTGTACTGAGAGCTTGTGAGGAGTTTGTACAATGATTGTTACATGATCTCTATCATTATAATATACAGATAGTTGGGGGTTTTCAGCTTTAAAATTTCCCATAAATACTGTGTTTATATGTGTGATTGTTTATGGTTTTAATGTGCGCATGCGATTGTTTTTAATTCCGCAAATTGATGATCAATAGTAGAAGAGGTTATGTATTATGCATGAAGCTCAAATAGTGTGTGATTAGGATAATCTCGGTGAATAATTTATCTATTATTCAAATTTTCTACATGTAAGAGTTAGTTACTAATGGATGATTGTGAATGTAAATTTTTTTCTCAAAAGAGTGGGTTTTGAAGTGCATGCATGTTTCTTATTTGTTCAAAGTTCGATTGTGCCAACAATACATGTCGTTGGGTTGGTTGTGACTTCTATTTACATTGGTGTCATATAGATTGTGGGATTTGAATGTCATATATCAATCCTAGCCCTAGCATTAGAGGAGCATTGGGGACCATGGAGATGCATTCCATTGTGTTGCATGTGATCAATCTTTTGAGATGTTTGGGTTTGTGAAGGAGGTGTTTAAAACATGTGCCAAAGACTAGAGTGTAGAGACTCTTTCCAAAGAGCTTGATTGTGTCATGAGATTTTTTCAACAAATCAAGGACTCTAGAGGGGAAAAATTGTGAAAAAAAGCTGAGGAGCTGCAAGCTAAAGTTGACAGTAAAAACTATCCCTGTAGAGGTTTGTGACAATTTTTTTTTATTTTAGATGGTAAGCGTTGTGAGCTTGTTGCTCAATTTTTGAATTGGTTCTTTAAATTTAATTTAAAATCAAGTAAAAGTATTAGGAAAGGAATTCAGGTTTAGAAGGAAAAAGAGGTTACTTATTTATTATTTCTTAAAATATTTATTTACATGGTTAACCAGAAGTCAAACACAAGTTAAATGATAGCCATGGAAACATTGTTCTAAAATTAAAGGCTAAAATGTATGAAAGATAAGATTGAGAAAATAAAAGCATTTAATTTTAAACTTCAGACATATATAATATTGATACCACTACTAATACTGAAGGAGTATAAATATAAATGATAAAACAAAAGTTATTGAATATGCAAAATCTGGATTGACATGGATACTGGAGGAGATGGACTTAATCTAAAAATCACGAGTTATATTTTTGTGGAAGCATGTACATGGTACTTTGTTTTATATATTTAACATTTTTTATTTGTTTCCTACTCACATGGAAAAATTGAATATAGATCACTGATATCCCTTCGGCCAATTTGTAGTCTTAAAGACATGTTTATGTCCTCGTGCTTGTTCATATCCATGCAATTTTTTTTGGAAATGAAGTATATTTTACATAATAGAGCAAGAATACAATATATAAGAGTAGGCATCAATATCGCACTAAATTGTCTTCCATGTAATACAAATGGTAATGGCATTTCATCCAAGTACCTGCACAAAGGGTAATAACAACATTGATTATAGGTATTTGTGCTTTGTTTATTGTACAGTTAACTATAAAAAAAAATATTTTCCAATCGAGATACATTGATTCCATTGTCAACTTTAATGTGACATGTGAAGTGGTTGCAAAAACTTTAGCAAACCTTAATATAGCGTCGAGGACAATAAAAAACATGAACTGCCTAAAAATACAATCAGTGAATCTAAAGGTAGTATTCAATATCTGAATATGGATAATTTGTACTAATGTTTTGAAGGATGGCAAGAAATATGTTTCATTCCTTTATTAGTGAAAAATATGATCCTTTACCTAGATTAGCCTTTAGTGATTTGTCACTAAAAAAAATTGACGCCTTTTCTGAAGCTTTTTCAACTATTTCCATATGGTTGAACCATGCTACAATCCTTTCTCATGGAAAATGTTGGAAACAATTTTAGGTTGATCCTCTTTTTGTTGCCAAGAATTATGAAGAATATTTCAGCTATTTGCATCTCAATTAATTTCCAAGGATATTTTTCATTAAATATTTTTACAAACAGTTTTCTAAACAATATTATTTAAATATTGAAAGGAGTAGCGAGTTCTAGAGATTTTAGTAAAAGAATCAGATTTTTTTTTCCCAGACTCTAGAAACAACTGCAATTTTTTAGAAGAGATAGTTATGATTATCAAACATTAACTTATTTTAAGTAATGACTAATTTAATTTTACGAAGGTTCTGTGAGACTTGGACTATCACCAACTACATGTTCCAAGTTTTTATTTTGCTTCTTTTCCGGCAGTTGCTAAGTTGGTTATCAACTTGTTGGGTTCTGTTGGGGGGTGAATCAATATTTCTTTTAAAAAATTTGATTTACCAATTAAGAACACTTGGATAAAACACAAAATGAGCAATAACAAGATAAATGATTTTATTAATAAGAAATTGGCGAAGACTTCAATCCTCTTTACAACGAATCACAATATCCAACTTGTACAACAATTTGTTCTAGGGCTCCAACCCTAGCTGAAGACTCCAATGTATAGACCACCAGGTAGCACAAAGCAACGACTTGAGATATTGAGGACTCCAATCCTCTAGGGCTCCAACCTTCTCAGCTGGTTCACGCTCCAACCTTGTCTTCTTGAGGACTCTTATCCTTTTGGGCTCAACTCTCTAAATTTTCTTCAGTTTCTTCAAAATGATTTAGTACTTCAAGACTTCCAATATCCTCTTCATCAATTCTTGAAAAATATTCTTCAACAAGACTCCAAATTTATCTTCAAAAAGTCTATACGGCAACTTCAATGCATCTCCAATATGTCTACAATCAGTTCCACTCAAGTCTTCTTTAATCTGGTCTTGTGAAAGTATATCCAAGTCTGCCTTATCATCAACTTCAACAATGTTGCTCCAAAGTCTTCTACTGATCTGGACTTATGCAGGAGTGCAATAAAATACAGAAATAAACATAAATGCGGAGATGCAGTAGGAATAATACTTCATTTCATTAATATCAAATAACTAAAATATGCTTATAGACATAATGGAAATAAACTAGCTCGGGCGATGGTAGCTTATCTCTAAGAAGAGATGTGGAGGCTAAATGTCTCTGAACTGCGTTACAATGAGGCTCAAGGGCATTTTTATTATTAAACAACACGATAAAAACCTAAACACTATAAACCATAACCCTAGGAGATGGAACACCATGAGTTTGTGGACCCCGTTAGGGTTAGTTGGGCAACCAACTTCCTAGGGTCGTAACTTGGTCACATTATCTTCGTTTGGCGCGTACGATATATCATCAGAAATATATCTTTGAGTACTACAATTTTTTTATAATTCCCCTCCTATGGCTATAGTCCTGCAACAGACCTCAAAAAAATGTTGTTTAGGGGGTCAAAACTACTCTGGAATTTCAAGACCTGAAAAACTGCTAAAAATAGTAAATGATGCTATAAACAAGGAAACTGATGAAACCGATTGGAGTTCTAGGTGGAATAGGTGGGTGGACACCAATATCCACCTGGATCATTCCTCCCCCCCTTAGGAATCAATGATCCCCATCGCGTGCAGAGCCTCCATGAGGTGAGGAAATTTCCCTGAACTTGGTCCATGGTGAACCACTTACCCTCGTGAAGAAGTTGACCTACTTTGACTCCTAAATATAGTTGGATCCTATGCTAGCAGGTGTTATTTATTTGTGTCCATGATCCAATCAGTTGTGGCTTATTCCATGCAATCTGGGTTTAATTCCGTTGGTATGAGTTGTTCTACAATGTCGGAGGTGTCCAGTGATGGTGGAAAGTAGGGTCGAAGGCTGTCCACATTGAATACTAGATGCAAACCAAGCAATGGTGGAATACTGAGCTGAAAGGAATTGTCCCCTACAGCCTTGGTGATGGTGTATGGCCCATATTGGATCGGATGAAGCTTGCGGTGGGGTCCAACGAGGAGCTCTTTCTACAAAGGTAGTCAAACTTTGTTGCCCAGCTGGAACTTGTAAGGAACCCAATGTTGATCATGTCGTTGCTTGTAATTAGCATTGGATATGTCCAATATGTCATAGAACTATTGACGAATGTGCTGAATGCACTCAATTAAGTTGTTTGCCTTGTCAATTTCAGACTGGACATGAGTCGAATCTACTTGAGTAGCTGCAAATGGTATGGCCACGTAAATGGGACATAGTAGCTAGAATCCCAAACCCACATGAAAGGGTTTATGGCCAGTTGAGTTGTGGAGAGCTCGGTTATATATTTTCTGGACATAGGGAATGCTTTCCTACCATGTGCGTGGATGCTTCGTGTTGTACATTCGTAGAATGTGTACGATCATCATGTTGACGACCTTTGTTTAGCCATCAATTTGGGGGTGGAAAGTTGTGGACTTAGTGAGCTTGGTGTCTAGAATTGACCAGAGACTTGACCAAAATGTATTGAGGAACTTGCTATCCTGATCTGAGATAATCGACTGTGGGATCCCAAAGTGTACCCACACTCGTTCAAAGAAGAGTTTAAAAGTGGCTTTTGTTGTAATATTCTTCTTGCAGCCCGCCATAATGGCCATCTTAGAGAATCTATCGATGACCACAAAAATGCGTTCATTGCCATGATTGGTAGAAGGCAGGCCTGACATGTAATCCATGGAGATGGATTCCAAAGGTCGACTAGGGGTAGGAAGCGGAGTATATAGGCCCTGCTTCTTGATGGTCGGTTTGGCAATGGCACAGGAAGTGTAGGATCAGTTGTAATTCCCAAAATATTTTCAAATTTTTGGAAAATATAAATACTTCTGCAGTACTACCATTTTTTTCTTAACCCTGAAATGTCCAACGACCCGACTGTAGTGTGCTTACCAAATCATCTTGACATGCTCGCTTGAAGGAACACAGAGGTGTATTAGGTGGCATAATAGTGCATCTTGGAGGTGAAATTTTGGAACTTTCTTACCTTCCAGGAGCATCTGGTATGTGCTGCCAAGCTCTGGATCACGTTTGTAGAGATGTGGCCAACCTGAAGTCTCGTGCCCACAAGAGTCAATCATAGTGGTTAGCGCCACGATCGGCAGTCAATTGAGGTAATCTGAAACATTATTGGTGTTTCCCTTCTTGTACTTGATGTTCAAATGGAAATATTGCACGTATGTGGACCATTTTTTATGGTGATCGTTTTGCAACTTCCCTTCTGTTTGTATGAACTATAGGGGTCAGTGGTCTATGTGGATGAATGTTTTCTTACCCAAAATGTAATGCTTCCATTGTGGGCATGCCTGCACAATTGAATACATCTCTTTGTCATAGGTGGGATACTTCCAGACTGTGTCTGAAAATGTCTCATTGTGATATGCCACTGGATGCCCCTGCTGAGTAAGAAGGTCCCAATAGCATAGTCAAAAGCATATGTCTCGATCTCAAATGGTTGTTGCAAGTCTAGTAATGTGAGTGTTGGTGCTAAGCAGAGGCGATGGTTCAACTCTATGAATGCCTTCTATTGAGATTTAGACCAAAAGAAATTTTATTTTGCTCCTCCCTTAGTGACTTGAATCAAAGGACAAGTGATATGAGAGAACCCCAACATGAACCTGTGGTAGAAATTGGAAAGACCCAGAAAGTTGAGAATATCTGTTAGAGTGGTTGAGGCTGGCCAATACCAAATGACCTGGATCTTGGTTGGGTCTACATGCACCCCTCGCTCATCAATGATGTATCCCAGACATTGAACCTAGGTCATGCCAAAAGTGAATTTCTCCAAATTTTCACACAACGTGTGTTTCCGCAGTGCCTAGAGGACCTTTCGAATGTGGTGGAGGTGCTCTTCCCAACTCTGGTTGAAGATCAGGATGTCATCCAAACATACTACCACAAATAAGTTGGTGAACGGTTGCAAGATGACGTCCATCAACCTCATGAAGGTTGCGAAGGAACTTGTCAATCGAAAATGCATGACCAACCATTCAAAAATGACCACCTTGGCTTTGAAGGCAGTCTTCCACACATCGGAGGGTTGGATTGGTACTTGGTGATACCCATAATTAAAATAAATCTTGTTGAAATATTTGGCCCCCTTGAGTTGGTCCAAAAGTTCATCAATATGTGGGATTGGATACATATTCCAGGCAATGATCTTGTTCAGCTCCCAATAGTCAATACAGAGCCTCCAAGTCCCATCCTTCTTCTGCAACAACATGATCGGGCTCCCACAGTGTGATGAACTTGGCTGGATGTGTCCTTTATGTAACAACTCCTAAATCTACCTCTTTCTTTCATCGTTCTGCAGAACATGGCGTCGATAGATCGGTCCATTGGGTAGCAGTGTGGCTGGGGTCAGATCGATGGAGTGCTTGACCTAACAGTGCAGAGGTACCCCTGCAGGTGAGATGAATATGTCTCCGTACTCCTCCACGACCTTATCAATATGTTGTTTCCGTGCGGAGGAGCTCTATTTGGAGGTTGTCTCCACAGTCTTCTTCTTTCCCCGAGGGCAGATCATAAGAAAAACAAATTTACCGGTTTGGGAAATGAGCTTACTGCATTGCTTTGCAGTGATCAAAGAGATGGAGATAGGTAGTGCTACCTCCTGTAGCTTGTACAACTTATTTCCCAAAGTAACAATAACAGTGTTAGGCCTAAACTCATACACAACATGTCGCCTCCACAAGTATCGTTGGCCTAATAATACATCCCAAGCTTCAAGAGGAGCAGAATCACATAATACATCATCTGTGAAGGGCTTGATACTGTAGGGAAGGTGATACTATTGGCTGACGCGGAGATCTCGTCCTTGGTGAAGCCACCCGATGGTGTATGGCTGTGGGTGTGTTGTGGTCAGCAGACCAGCCACTTCACGACCTTTATTAAAATGAGGTTATTTTGGCTCTCGTTATCAAAAAATAACTGTAGCAGGGAACCCTTCACCCACATATGGGAATGGAAGAGGCACTCCCCCTCCTCTAGATCTTTGAGTTCCTCATTCTAGATCTTTGTGGTGGAAATAATGGAACTTGGTTTCACATCGATAATATTCTTCCCTTTTTCATTCCCCTTGTCGATTGTTTGAATCAGAGTCATAACATGCATCTGATTCAGAAGTCATCATCTCAGCCACCAGTGACTTTTTGGTCTGACACTCACTTTCATTGTGAGTGGAGCTCTTATGGAACTCGCACCACTTCCTAGTGTCCTTCTTTGGCTTCGCGGTGTTGTTCTTCTCTCGTGGCTTCGACGGGTTTTCCTGGGCCACCCCGCCTTAGTTTTTTCCTTTGTTCTACAGTTTGGGGTCGCCTTTCCCCTGTTTCTGATTTGCAGATCCAAAGTCTTGCTTCTTCTGTTGAATTTCTTCTCAATCTTGGCAGCATACCAGTACATTGCACCAAGTGAGGAGATGTCAAGGAACTCCATTTCCTCTTGAATGTGTCTGTGTAAACAAATATGGTATTTAAGCACCAAATGTTTTTCCAAATCTTTGATACCCAACTTTGTGTGCAAGGTATGGAACAGATTCATCATCTCATGCACATCTTGATCCCTTTGTTTTCGCAGCGTAGTCCATTGTATGTACTTGTCCTCATAGCTCCCCACGGGGTAATATTGTTCCTTGATGGCGTCTCGAAAACAATTCCAAGTGCGTGCAGTCAAGAACAGGGAGGATTCCCTCTCGTCCTTTTGCTCACAGTAGGTTTCCCACTAGTCCTTTACATGGGGGGTGGCTTTGAGGAGTGCAAAAGTAATATTTTATCGATTGGAAAAGTCATGAAATGAAAAATATCCTTATAATAGATTCAACCATATATCTACAACATTTTCATCTATTTGGCCCTCAAATATGGGAATGTCAAAGTTAAATTGTACCTTAAAAGGAGTGGTGCCTCCAGAGTGGTTACTGGATGAAGATGCGTCATTGGTGGGTAGTCGTCAAAGGATTTGGGAAAAGTTATCCATCATTGCAGTCCTATGTTTCTCGAGGGCCTCCTCGAGCAATATTTTGATAGGATATCCTTCTCCCTCATCTTTATTTTCCTCCACCATGGGAGGCCACTGGGGTTTGCGAGGTTGATCTTCCAAAGATTCAACTAGATCAAGCCCTCATTCATTATACCCTAATCTCGTTGGGGATATGCAAAGAAATATTGAGAAGGAGCACACCGCTTTCATACCACTGATAAAGACTTATGCAGGAAAAAAATAAAATACAAAAATAAACATAAACACAGAGATGCAATAGGAATAAAACTTCATTTCATTAATATCAAATAATTGAAATATGGTTACAGATAGAATGGAAATAAACTAGCTCAGTCGATGGTATCTTAACTCTGAGAAGAGATGTGGCAGCTACATGCCTCTGAACTACGTTACAATGACACTCAAGGGCCTTTGTATTATTGAACAACACGGGAAAACCCAAAACCCTAAGCCCAAGAGATGGAATGCCAAGAGTTTGTGGGCTCCGTTAGGGTTAGTTGGGTAGCCAACTTCCCGGGGTCGTAAATTCGTCACATTATCTCTGTTTGGCACGTACGATATATCATCGGAAATATCTCTCTGATTACTACAAGAGTTTACATAGGCCCCTACCTATGGCTATGGGCTTGCAATGGACCTAAAAAAAACGTCGTTTAGAAGGTAAAAAATGCTCCGAAAGTTCAGTACCTAGAAAAATGCTAAAAATAGTAAATGATGCTATAAAAAAGGAAACTGATGAAACCAACTGGAGGTCTAGGTGGAATAGGTGGGTGGCCGCCAATATCCACCTGGATTAGCTACACAAGTACTCAATTCAACCCAAACATTTTTCAATGAGACTGCTCCAAAATTTTCCTCAAGGTCTTCATAACAAGTTTACTAGAAGTTGCTCTAACAATATCTTCAATACTGGCTTCAACAAGGGTTACATGCTCCTTTTTAGCAATACTTTAATAATGTTCTTATCCATATATTAGCAATAATGTAAGAAATATCTCTACTAAATCTAAGTTCAATTCTTCTTTCATAATACTTATACAGACTCCTATTTTTGTCCACTATCCAAAATCCAAATGGGTGCGTTCTTTACTATCCATCGCTTCTCAAGAAATGCTTTTATCACAGACTTCATGAGCTAGGGCATCAATCCATATTTAACACAGTCCAATGGTCTAGGGCTCAACAACCCTTTTAACAGTAACAAGTATATCCCTTGTGTATTAGCGCATAAAAACACCTTTCTGGATAGACCTTCACATAGTCCACTTCAACACTTCTTTCCACATATCTGGTCCCAAACTTCGTTACTCCAAGAAAATCCACACAATTGCACTATTGTTCATCACTTCGAGCATGAAACTCATCCTCTATACCATGCACATAAGGAAATCTTACTTGAGGCCGAAAATAGGTTTCTGCATAGATACAAAATTCAATCTTCTGCAACTATTAGTCTGAAAAAAATTCTATAATAGATTCCCAAGTGCGAGTTTTTTTTTTTTTTTTTTGTCTCTCCATGGGTTTGGAATAAAGTTTTTTTCGACAATTTCCTAAGGAGTGTTTTCTCTTCTTTTACACTATATTTTTACTTGTCTTAACCGAAGATTATGATCTGAAATTGATACCCACTCCAAACTATATATACTTGTATTTATACTAGCTTGCTCATGTGTAAAGGGACATGAATGTTGGTGAGTTATGTGGGACGACTTGTGTAGGCTCACCAATTTATATTTTTTTTATCATTTTTTACTTCAAAAAATATAAATATTTTTACTGACAAGAATTTTGGAAGACTATAAGTACTTGTTAGGAAGGTTTTAAAGTACTCCATCAGTTGGTGTAGGTACCACATTAGAATAATTTAAGTATCTTACCCAAATATGTGAAGAGTGAGCCAAAGGGTGACAAAGTTGTTAGAATTCCTTCTTTCTTCTAATTGATCTTCCTTACTTTTGAGAAGCTAAGATTGCAGTGTAGAGAGAGGGTGCACTTGTGAGGGAAATATTTATAAGGACACATTCATTGAGACCTTTATGAAGAATTTGTAACCTCCTTTTTTTAGTCTATAAAAGGTGAAGGAGGGTGCAATGGATAGACAGTTCGTGAGAGGCAAAGTTAGTGTGTTTTTGAATTGTTTATGCAATAGTAAGTATTGGTAGCATGTGTGTTGTAATAAAAAATTCATGTGATTGTTGTTGTCTCGACTTTCCAGATTGAAAATTTATCTGAGTATAGGTCCATTTAAGTTTTGTACTTAGGGTTCTAAGGTTTCATCATTTAGGATTTCATCATATTTATGGTCCTAGGGAAAGTGTTATATATTTTCCATAAGCATATGGGGCTTATGGTAGCAATGTTAATTCTTCAATAGAGCTAGTCATGTCATCATATTGACATTAATGACAACCTCATTCAACATCTCCCCCTTTGTCATTCATGGCAATACTTTCCTTCATCCGACATTCTCTCCCCCTTTGACATCAATGGAAATCTCTTCAGAAGATTCTCCCCCTATCATGATGCCACTCCTTCTTTTCATCATGTTTCTCTCCCTATCTTCATCAAGGATAGCTCCCCCTGACAATATGTGGGTCTTCATTTCATAGAGTTTCTTCCACAATCATAGTGTTTGACCTGTGCTCCCCCTAATAGTATGCACGGTCTACCCTTAAATTGAGCAACAATTATGTCCACAATATTTCTATAAACCACTCCCCCTGACAATGATGTTTTCCCTCATCTTTGGATACATTAGATGTGGCAATTGTTTTGTCATGTAAATTGCAACAATGCATTTCTGACATCCATGTCATTTGAAAGCATTTTAACGAACCACAACAGATGAAGGTAATGAGATATTGCATATCCATTTGTGGCCATAGTTGGCAACAAAAATTTATTCCTTTAACACCCGAAAGCCAAAATTCTCTCTATATAGTGTTGCCTCATTTCTTTTAGACTGGTCATTTCAGATATCATATCATCACCAAGATCCATTGCTGCTCAGACATAATGATATTTGTAATATTTTTGAGATGATCTTCTTCATCAATGCCATTGCCATCCAACATTTCAACATTATTTCACTTAGATGAAATGGTGAAAGGTTGTGCCTCACTGTTGCTATTTTCTAAGTGACCAACATCAACCTAAGCTATAGTTGGTTTCGATTGCACAACATTCTCCTTTCTACAGTCCTTTTGATGAGCCATATTTTCCTTCTGTTCTTGTAAAAGTCTATGAAAATTATCTCCACTAGCAGATTTTGATATTGAATATGTGAATATCTTTCAAATTCTTTCTACTGATTCACAACCTCTTGTAATGCTTCAATTATGTTAGATCTTGCCAACTGTTCTTGCTTGTGTAGCGAGTAAAAACATTCAAGCTACATTATGAGATGTATCTGCTTGTTTTAAGGGTGCATCTATTTGTGTTCACAATTTACATGTTCTCATATTATATCCTTGAGTCAAGACTTTCAACTTCTACTCTGAAGCAATAACAATAACATAATTATTTACCCTATTTCTCTAGCAATAGATGGCCTTATGTACTGCTCTGATTTCTTCTAATCAATTATTATTTGATCAACAACAAGGATTAAAACATTTTTATTAACAACTTGTATTATTTCCTTGAGCATTCAAAGCATTTTCAAAATGTACTTCCTTTGGTACAACCTACTTTCTTCTCCAGAATTTGGTATTTTTCTAGGTAATTATTCATCGTTGATTTGCTTGGGCACCCACTTCATTTTGAAGTATTGAGCTATATGACCAACATTATGAAATTTTAAGAATTTTCTTTTGTACATGAATGAAGGATCATACCTTTTATTTGAAGGCGCTTTTCTTTCTGCAATTTTGTTGTTGGGGAGATGACTGGTGTTTTTGTAGACATTCCTTTTATATTCCTACAATATTTTGCCGTGTGTCCAAAATTCAAATGGGTGTATTCTTTACTTTCCAACACTTGTCAAGAAATGATTTTATCACAAACTTATCTAAGTTAGGGCATCAATCCAACCTTCACATAGTTCAATCTAGGGCTAAACAATCTTTTAACAGTAACAAGTATATTCCTTGTGTACTAGGGCACAAAAACACCTTTCTGGAAAAACCTTAACATAGTCCATTTTAGCACTTATTTCCACAGAGCTAGTCCCAAACTTCATTACTCCAAGATAATCCACACAGTCACACTATTGTTCAACACCTTGACCATGAAACTCGTCCTATATACCATAAATAGAAGATAGTCTTACCTGAGGCCAAAAAGAGGTGTCTGCATAGATCCAAAATTTAGTCTTCTACTACTATAGCTCTGAAAAAAGTTCTACAATATATTCACAGGTGCGAATTTTTTTTATTTCTCTCCATAGGTTTGGAATAAAGGTAGTTTCCATGGGTCCTCAAGTAGTATTTTCTCTTCTCCTGCAATGTATTTTTCCTTGTCTTAACCGAAGCTTCTAAATTGAAATTGATACCTAGTCCAAACTATACATACTTGTATTTATACTAGTCTACTTATGTGCGAAGGGACATGAGTTTTGGTGATTTATGTGGGTTGACTTATGTAGGCTCACTGACTTAATGACAAGGATTTTGAAAGAATGTAAGTACTTGTTAAAAAGGTTTTAAAGTCCTCCACCAGTTGGTGTAGGTGCCACATCAGAAGAATTTAAGTATCATACCCAAATATGTGTAGAGTGAGCCCAAGGGTGACAAAGCTATTAGAATTACCTATTTCTTCTAATTCATCTTCCTTACTTTTGAGCAGCTAATATTATAGTGCAAAGAGAGGCTTTACTTGTGAGGGAAATCTTTATAAGGGCACATTCATTGAGACCTTTATGAAGTAGTTGTAACCCCCTTTTGTTAGTCTATAAAAGGTGAAGGAGGGTGCAATGGATAGATAATTCGTGAGAGATAAAGTTGGTGTGTTTTTGAATTGTTTCTGCAATAGCAAGTATATCCAGCATGTGTGTTGTAATAAAGAAATTCATGTGATTTTTGTTGTCCTAAGTTTCCAAATTTCAAATTTATATGACTATTTGTCCATTCAAGTTTTGTATTTAGGGTTCTAAGGTTTAATCATTTAGGATTTCATCATATATATGGTCCTTGGGAAAGTGTTATATATTTGGCATAAGCCTTTGGGGCTTAGGGTAACAAGGTTAGTTCTTCAATAGAGCTCCTCATGTCATCATATTGACATCAATGACAACCTCATCGAACAGATTCATCTATTTTGTGTTACTTTGTAGTTCTTGCTGATAGTTGGGTGGGGAGGGGAAGAAAAGGGTTTGTTAAGAGGTATGCGAGAAAAAGGGAAAGAAAGGAATTGTAAGTGTGGGAAAGGCTAAGTTGAAATAGATATGAGCCAAAAAAAATAACACTAACATAAGAATCAAGATCAATATTTCTAATTCTTAGACATAGACACTAATGCACAAATAAGACTCGAGGTCATCGAAGGATAAAATTTGTCCTTTAACTTTATAAGCCTCAATTGTGTTGTGTCAGGTTTTGATGGCGTTGAATTCATGGTGCTCACAAATATCTTCTTAACTAATTTATGAAATATAGTATAAATAACAAGACTGATGATTATGGTGGGACACTGGAAAATTGGTGCATGTTTCCTTTGGAATTTATTGAAGCAGTGGAAAATGAAATTGGAACAGACCGAGTGGGAATACGACTCTCTCCATTTGCACAATATCTAGAATCTAGTGACTCAGATCTTAAGGCATTGGACCTTTACATGGATGAGGCTTTAAATAGATATAACATCCTGTGTGCCCACTATGTAGATCCCACACTGGTAACTACATTCGACCCATTTGACATCTAACAAATTGATCAAGAAAGCATCACTTGAGGTCCCCACACCTACAAATGAATTGGAGAGAAGCTTGAGTCGTAGAGGTAATGAGGTTGTTGTTGTGTCCTCAAAACCATCCAAAGATTCAAAAGATGAGGAGGCTACGAGTGGTACTGTTAATAGCTCCCAATGGCCAGTTTCCAAATAGTGTTTAGATTCTAAATTTGAATCGTTCAATGTCAAATTGCTCAAATTAGATGATGGAAATGAAGAGCATGTCGCTGTGTAGAACCATTTTCTCTCTGGATTTAGTAAAACTACACTTCGAACCATTGTTACAGGTATTTATCGAAATACCCATACAAGTTTGATGGGTCATGCTTGACTGCAGACTTTTCAAAGGTAGATGGTTGAGCTCACTAGAATGTCCTGTTGTATCGCAAATGTTAGGAGTGTTTGGCACGACACATCGAACATTGATAGGCTTCGACACCGATCAAACATTGGCATGCTTCAACACCGGATGTCGAGTTGGATGACTGACTCAAAGACTTCGGTCTTGCTGGTCTATACGAGCACCGAAAAAATCCTCAAACGATTGAACTTGACGGTGACCTTTTCAACATTTATTTTCACTGGAAAACCCGAGCTCATATGCCTTGGTCAATGACATCCTTTTCCATGTGTTGGATTACAACTCGATGAAGGATGACAAAAATGGTGTACAATGATTCCTTGGGATGAATAGTGTGTGCACACCTCAACCCACTTTCAGTGTAATTATAATTTAATTATTTTTTTATGATTTTTTATCTTAATAATGTAAAATAAATGTTTATAAACATTTTCACTAATTTAATTAAACAGTAAAAGTAATATGAACAAAATTAAATAAATTCAATAATAAACTAAAATTTAATTAAACAACGAAATTAAATTCAATGTCAATAACGTTTAACCACAAAACAATTTATTTTTATAAAAATTTTAAAACCAAACTAACGGTAAAATAACTAAGCAGCCAAAAACTCCTCACAAAACATTCTCAATTTCTCACTGCATGCTTACGTGCTAAGGGAAAGAGGCCCTTAAAGATTACAAGTCTAAAACGCAAAGGAAGTCACAAACAATTAAAATATATCTGCAGATTTGACAGTGCACAATGCAATGCAGGGATGGCAACTATTATTTAATGTTAGGTGAGTAGTATAGGTTGATTTTTAAATTTAAATTGGTTTAAATTTAAAGATGGACATATATTATCTATCAACATTAAATATCTAGGAAATATGTGTTGCACGTGTTGTCTTGCAACGATTAGCAAATATGTGTATGTGTTGTTGTGCAACCATCAGAACCAGTGATCAAATTTGAAAGACGGATCTTAATTTAATTTTGAAGGGAATATATTCATCTAATTCTTCAAAGATGAAAAGCTATAAAAAAAATTGCACTTTTAATGACAAATGTATATTAAATAAACTTTTCATAAAAAGAAAAAAAGAAAAAAGAAAAAATCCAAAATAAAGTAGTGTTTTCCTAAATATTTAAAATTTAAATTAAAACTAGCTATAGTCAGTCTTTAGTTTTTTATAACTTGTATTCAATAAATTTAGTTCATTCTTGTGTTCCACAAAGCTCTCTCATCCCAAATTATTGTAAATTATAGTATTTGAAAAATAAATAAATAAACATCCAATAAGAAATATTCTTTTTATTTTAACAATTCCAATAAGAAATTTTACCATTGGAATAGGAATATATTATGAGGTATTATTTTATTTTCACAATTCTATGGTTGGATCAACATGGTGTAGTCAAATGAAACACACAAAATATTTATGATAATAGAAATGACAAAATAATCATTTTCTTCGTTTTTCGTGTTTTAGGCAACTTTTCACTGCCATATTTCTTCTTCATCCAAAAGAGTGTGCACTAAATAGAAAGAAGAACATTAATTATGAAAGAATAGAAAAGCAATGGGTGAACAATGGTGAAGAACAAGATTTTCAACATTTAAATAGAGCTAATTTTATTCCAAAGTTCATATGATTTTTTAAGCCATACTTCTTTTTGAGCCTTCAAAATTGAAGTATTTGGTGTACTTACTATTGAAGTGTATATCAGGAAATTGTTGTTATTTTTTTTTTGTAATTCTTTAATTTTGACTTTATTTTTATTTAAACCAGCTCAACTTCACTATCAAAATCTCGTCAAATGCAGAGTAATTAGAAGTCACCAAGGCTATTTATTCTAAATTTTACATCAAAGTTTATTTTTACCACATTGAAATTAAAGAAAATTTGCTACCCCTTATAAATTTTACCTAGGCCCAAAACAAACAAAGATATAACTTTTCATCAAATCCCTTTATAGATCTTCAATATTGGCATATTTGTTTGTAATTTTAAAAGGTTTTGTTTATTTTGGAATATGTTAGAATTAATGCATTCCCAAAGGCCAAAACTCTGGAATATCTGTCTGGTTGCACAAAAGACTCTATTTATGGAAAAATCTGTTGTGAGTTGAGGATCTCACTTAAATATATGGATGCATGTATGACTTATTCTAACAGTTTTTTGTGTTAAAAGTCTTTCGGTATATTTTTAATCAAATTTATACATAATTTATAGAATTTTGTTAGAATATTAAATTTGATTGGTCAAATCCACAAAATTCTGATGTATAAAAAAATTTCTACCAGTTTATTTAAATCTATTTAAACATTAGAAATAAATTTTAAATAACAAAAACCATGGTCTAAATAAACTTAGTTTTATTAAGTTCTAACCCAAAACTCCACACAATCCCTTTATAAAACAATTCCTACTTATTTAATTAAACCCATTTAATTTTAAATAGCAAAAACCACTCTCTAGCTTAAATCTGGTTTTACCTAGTTACAACATAGAACTCTATCAATAGAAAATCTCCATTGTAATGCTTTGTGTAGCATTTTTAAGTGACTGTTTGATTTAGAGGACTATAGACATGTTGAAAAGTGTGACTGTCAGGATCCTTCACAAATTGAATAATATTATTTGAGACATATATTTATCATGTTCAATTCAGAGTCTCTCTTTATAATTCTGCATATATGTACTTAAATCTGTTTTGTAATTTTGTCTTTTAATTATAATATATATATATTTTAATTTATTTCTCAATAACTATCTAATACTATGGAGCTAATTGAATTTCAATTTGGGTCTCTTTTAGACCAGGAAAAAAACCAATGATAGAAAAAACCATCCTTTAGTGCTTTTAGTTTTAAACAAACAAAATAAAAAAATATCCAATGCCTAAAAAATATCTATAAATGTTGGAAGTTGAAATTCTAAAAATTCGAGCTACAAAGAAAGACCCAGTCCTACATGCAGAATTGGCTCTTCCCCAGTCCTCTCGCTCTCAGAACTCTCCTCTGGCTTTTTCGCAGTTCTCCTGTTAAATTGGATGAAAAAATTGGTAAAAAAATCTAGGCAAAAGAAAAATAACAGACTTGCAGCCCGCTTATGACTGTTAGATGCAAGAACCTCCCTACTCTATTAAATTTTATTTATTGCTTCAACAACTATTGTAATAGCGTACTCTAGCTAGAATCTAAATGTCAAGAGGGACCGTGGTCGGACAATGTTCAACCTCTCAGTGATTTAAATCTTCGGAAATGTCCAGCGGAGTAGCAACCCTTCATAGGGCATTTTAAAATATAGTTTAAATTTTTTGGAAACTTGTAAAAATCAAAATTTAATTACCACTTCTTTCACGTGCTGGAGGCCTCTTGAAAGGCACGTGTTCAATTTTGAACACTGCGATTCGGAACGAGGGTATTCGAATTTAAGCTTCTTTTTAATTTTGAACGTGCTAAAATTAAACTGAACAGTTCAAATTCCAGGCCTAAGGACTCCGGAGACGTTGCAGTTGATACTGATTTAAAAAGTAGTTTATGTGAATATTGTTTTTTTCACTTCAATTTCTAGAGATAACTGCTGAAGCGATCACTCATTGGATTAAAAGGTCAACATCACAGTTCTCTCCGTGTGTCAACAGGATAGAATCACGGACTAAGTCAAAACATTAGCGCCGACGCAGTCTGCAAAATTCAGAGGGGCCAAGAGAACCTTGGTCAATCAAAAAATGGTCATATCTAGAATTACGCGGCCTCCACCCATCAGAGACCTTCAAATAGAGAAGGCGGTTGAAACACCATCTCAGGTTTTTCTAGGCTTTGGATAACGAATTCTCATTTTCCATTCAAGGGTTCATACGCAGAATTTCTATGTTAAAACCAGAGAGAGTATAGTATCCGCCCAAAATTGATTAGTGGGCAGGTTTTATTATTTCTGTGTAACCAAGATTTCTCCCTTCCCACGATTTTCTGGTAGATTCCGAAGCATTCGGGGCAGTCAGTTGATATTATACCTGACAGAAAAGAAGAAGCAGGAGGAGAAGAAACAGTAGTCGACCCTGCACATCTCTGGGCACCTCTGACAACACGGTCCTCCCCAACTTCGGCAATCACCTTTCTGCCATGAGCCATCAGAATCCTAGCCACCCACCTCGGACATCCGCCGACTGGGAGGCAGATTTGGCCTCAGCCGATAGAGTGATTTCTGCGAGAGATTTGAAGTCCCAGAAGCCGCTGCTGTTCCACGGCGGAAGAGAAGAAGCCCGCGAGTACCTGGCTGCCGTGGACGATCTCCGTCATCTGATGGAAAATCTAGTTGTAACGGACAGCAGCTCGGGCACCCTGGTGCGCGCGCAGCGCCTCATGGAGATGTCGATGGTGAGCCTGCAGAGGGAATTTCACCGAATTCTGAAAACGAATGTCAAGCCGAACTTGGCGCCGGAAGATGGCTTGTCGGACGATGGGTCGACGGACGAAGACGGGAGCAGCGGCAGCGGCAGTGTTAGTCGAGGTAGGAATTCTAACGCCGACTGGATTTGCGAAGTGGACATGATGCCGCTCGAGGCCGAGCACGATCTTCGCAGCATAGCAGAGCGCATGGTGACCGCTGGGTATGGGAAAGAGTGCGTTCGAATCTATGGGCTGACCAGAAAGTCTGTAATCGAAGAGTGTCTGTACAAAATTGGCGTTGAGCGGCTGAGCAAGGGCCACGTGCACAAGACGGAGGGGACGATTCTTGACAGTAAAATCAAGACCTGGATTCGCACCATGAAAATTGCGGTGAGGGTTCTGTTCGCAAGCGAGAAACGGCTCTGCCACGGGATCTTTGCCGGGTTTAACATCGTGAGGGATTTGTGTTTTGCAGAGGTAGCCAAGGAACCCACAATGAAGCTGCTAGGATTTGGGGAATCACTAGGTATGGGCAGAAAATCAAGCGACAGGCTCTTCGGGGTGCTTGACATGTATGACTCTCTGTCGAAGCTTATGCCCGACATAGACACCGTTTATTGCCAGGAATGTTGTGTAGGCGTGAGGACACAGGCCTCTGGCGTCCTCGTTCGGCTCGGGGAGGCAGTCCGGGGAATTTTTATAGAATTCGAAAATGCAGTCCACCGGGAGAACTCAAAGACCCGTATTCCCGGCGGGACAATTCATCCACTTACAAGGTATGTGATGAATTATCTGAGTTTTATGTCCGATTACAAGGAGGACCTCGTGAAGATTACAGCTAATGCCCCCATGGATATCCCCAAGGCGTTGCCTGATGGTCTTATGCGCTTGTTTGAAGACCAGGATTGGGATGGTGAAGAACAGGGCAGTCCGGCATCTGTTCTGTCTGTGAGGCTCGGCTGGATTATCATCATTCTGCAGTGTAAGTTAGATACAACATCTAAGCTCTACAAGGATGTTGCCCTCTCATACCTGTTTCTCATGAACAATCTAGATTACATTGTCAAGAAGATCAAGGATTCAGAGCTTTTAGGGCTGTTAGGGCATGGCTGGTTGACCAAGAATCAAAGCAAGGTGAGACAGTATGCGGCGAATTACGAGCGAGGGGCCTGGATGAAGGTCCTCGATTCTTTGAGAGACGAGGGAACTCGTGTGAGTGAGATGTCACAACACGCCCTGAAGGATAAATTTAAGGGTTTCAATCATGGATTTGAGGATGTGATCCGGAAGCATTCAGCTTGGTTGGTGCCGGATGTGCAGCTCCAAGGGGAGCTTAGGCAGTCCATCATAGAGAAGATGATACCAGCCTATCGGTCCTTTTTGGGTAGATTCAGAAGATCTTTGGAAAATGGCGGACACTCTGAGATGTATATTAAGTACACACCTGATGACCTGGAAGCCCATCTCTCGAATCTGTTTAAGGCAAGCTGTCATCCATGAGTTCAAGGAGACCCCAGAAGTAAGGAAGGAAGGCATTAATGTGGAGCGATATATCATCATATTGATGATCCTAATTACAGTCATCACATTTAGATCCTTCAGATTAGAAAATTGGTATTCAGGATTAAGACCCTGCAGCTACTGCTAACTGTAAATATAAACTTAAACATTCATTTCACTCCTGGGAAATACTGTTGATTATAAGCAGTTGTCATGGCTTATGCACATCTAGATCCTTCACATTAGAAAAACTTGGTATTCAGGATTAAGACCCTGCAGCCACTGCTATCTGTAAATATAAGCTTAAACATTCATTTCACTCCTGGGAAATACTGTTGATTATAAGCAGTTGTCATGGCTTATGCACAAAATAAATTCATCGCGTCAATTTTCAGCGCACATCTATTGCCCACAAAACTCAGTGTTGTTATCTGGCATGTTCTTCCATGATTACTTGCGTTTATCTGTTTCTTGTTCTGCACTCCCTGTTTTAATAGGAAGTTTCATTACTGTACTCAAACCCTAATACTTGAGGGTTTAATTAATTGTCAGTGTGTTTCGCATTGTGAATACTTGACTCCTTGGTTTTGCTCTATACAAGCTTTCTGTTTAACCATCATCTATGAAAACCATCACCACACATGGACAGAGGTAGTAGTTTTTCATCGCATGGAGTTAGATGCCAATGGCATTGATGTTGCCCTCCATTTACCAAAGAACCGCTCCAGATATTTTGCCATCCGTACGTGATTTGTTACACATCTGTTGAGATATTCGCAAGGAACCATTGTTTTCGAAGATTTGGGGTGTTGGGAAAAAGACCATCCGAGACATTTTTCAAGATTGAATCTGACATTTATATTTATTTTTTGGTAATTTTTGGCACTACTTGCTTGCTGGTTACTGGTTCTTATGCTATGTAAAATGCATCTGTAAGTTTCTCCGGCAGTTGAAAGAAATAGTTTCCCGCAAGAATTTGAGTTTCAAACAGGAACTCCTTCTGTCTGCATTTTCAGGTTACTTAAGTAACTTTGTGCATGTTTATCCATGTTTCTCCTACCTGTAAAATCATACTTTCTTACGGCCCCCCTTTAAGGTTTTGCAAGTTTGTTTAAGAAGATATGCTAGATCTAAGATAGCATAATGTACATGCTAGAAAACTTTCTGGCAAGTTAAAGTATGGCTTTAACAGCCAATGCTTGTGATCTCAGCTTTTTCAGCATGCCTGTATTGCTATCTGAAGCAATAGACTGTTTATGTTTGTCCCTTTCAGCTGCCACATGTATTTAGATTGAAATTTTTACAGCTGGCTATCAGGATTAATATAACTCTATGTTTCTTGAGCACTAATTTTTCAGCCTTTCATGGGAGGTCCATGTGATCTAAAATGGATCTGAATACTCCAATCTTTGTAGAAAGGGGAATTCTTGTGAAATTCTGAAATCAATGGTCACTTGGAAGACCAAAGGCGACAAGAAGATGAAATAATCATTTGAGGGTACCTATTTCAAGGTAGTTCAGTGATAGAGGACACTTAAATGCAAAAACAACCCAAGAGACATGGAAAAAAATAGGAAGCTTGGGAGGAAGTGCATAGTAATAGAAAAACGAGGACTGGGACTGAATTGTGCTCAAATATTGGTGGATGAAGAGGAGTTTGAGCCTGTCCGCGATGAGTAGAAATTGTCTTTGAGCCAAAAACATCTGCAAAAAAATCCATCAATGAGTAAGAATACATGGAATCTCCAATGTAGGTGTATAGCTCCAATTTGTATAAATTCCTGAGCATATACAGGAGCCATATTTGCTGGTTTTCCCATTTGGAATTCTAGGGTATATCTCGGTTGTTTATGGATATTGTGATTGTGGTTTTGCTGTGTTCGTGCCTCATTAGTTATGATGGTAATTACTCTTAACACCCATCAGTTTTTGAATAAAATAATGGCTCCTGCACTCTGCAATCCGCCCATATTACCCTCATGCGTGTTGATCAATGAAAAGTTTGCTGGAACCATTGATTGGTAGCCGCAGCACTAATCCCTTCTCTTTTGAAATTCTCGCTGCAACCATAGCTCGATTTGATTGTTAATTGAGTCATTTAGAAGCTGTAACTTCAATACCTATAGCGATTCTCCCTTGCTCTGTTTGGTGGTTTAACATATGATTGTGCTCTGTTAATCCTAATCCTAATCGCTTGCAAATTGTCAAACTGACGAACTAGAACAAATGCCAACGTATGTATTGCTAGGTTGGATTTTGTTATAAAACAGAGTAGGTATATTCAGCTGATCAGAATTTGTCTGGACATATTTTTTTGTTTCCGCTCAGTAGTGGCACAGTGAGGACACTAGTGACTAAACAAGCAATGGATCCAGATTTATATAGCCATTCGTTCGTGGTTATGAATTCACATTATGAAATTTGATCTCATTGTGATTTTTATTGCAAAGACAATTACCTATTTTAATTCCGTGACGGTAAAATGTTGACTGTGAACTCGAAGAAGCTGCCAACAATTTGAGAAGAAAGTACACCATCATGCGTAAAGCATTGGAAAGCGAAATGTTGAAAGACCTAAGAGCCATTAATTTGCAAATCCAAGAGGAGAAGCAGTGCTTGAAGGAGAGCATAGCGGAGCCGAAAGAGAACCTTGAGACTCCTGCAAAATTGCTTCCTTTGTTAAAAGAGCACTTTCTTAAACACCAGGACATTATCACTAGTGTTATGGAAGATTGGGACAAAAACAAAGTTCAGCACTTGCAATTGGGAGAGAAAGTAATACCACTTAATGACCAACAAGAACAAAGGCTCACTCAAATGATGGCTAAACTCTATTAAGAATTGGTAGAGAAGGAGCGGCATTGATCAAGTTACCAGTAGCTACCCAAAATACCAAGGAAGCACAAGCACCTTCCATTGCTAATGTGCAAGCCAACACCATGATTCAGACGAGCATGGTAAGCTCACACTCAAGGAATTTTCTCAATTTGTTTTGAACGAGCCTTTAAGTAATTTTGAAAATGAAAGCTCACACTCAAGAAATTTTCTCAAATTGTTTTGAACGAGCATTTTAGTAATTTTGAAATTGAAAAACATACCAGAGGCATGGTGTAAGACCTATGTTGCACTGGCTTTGGACACAGGGGATGAGTTTCCGAGATGGCTAGAGTGTACATGCACAGCAATAAAGCAATAATATATGTGTAAAATTTAAAAAATCATCATATAATAAACATGAATGCTAAGTAAGTATAACATATTGAAATAAACATTGAACTAGTTAAATAATAAATACTCATTTAGAAGCTGTAACTTTAATACCCAGAGTGATTCTCCCTTGCATAGATATGATTGTTTTCTGTTAATGCTAATCATAATCACTTGCAAGTTGTCAAACTGACGAGCTAGAACAAATGCCAACGCATGTATTGTTAGGTTGAATTTTGTTGAAGTTATACTCACAGTGATTCTCCCTTGGATAGATATGATTGTGTTCTGTTAATGCTAATCATAATCACTTGCAAGTTGTCAAACTGACGAGCTAGAACAAATGCCAACGCATGTATTGCAAGGTTGAATTTTGTTGAAGTTATACCCACAGTGATTCTCCCTTGGATAGATATGATTGTGTTCTGTTAATGCTAATCATAATCACTTGCAAGTTGTCAAACTGACGAGCTAGAACAAATGCCAACGCATGTATTGCTAGGTTGAATTTTGTTAAAGTTATACCCACAGTGATTCTCCCTTGGATAGATATGATTGTGTTCTGTTAATGCTAATCATAATCACTTGCAAGTTGTCAAACTGACGAGCTAGAACAAATGCCAACGCATGTATTGCTAGGTTGAATTTTGTTATAAAGCAGAGTGGGTATATTCAGCTGATCAGAATTTGTGGACATACTTTTTTGTTTCCACTCAGTATTGGCTGTGGCACAGTGAGCACGCTAAACAAACAGTGACTCAATTAACAATGCAATCACCTTAACCACCAGGGCTTTAAGGGTTTCGGATGAAAATCAGTTGAGAAGACTCATCCCTTCAATGTTTTTTAAACAATGGTTATAAGAAACACTTAAGGCGAAAGACCTTTCTACACCTTTCTAAAAATCTGCTAAAGGAACTCGAAACTAGAACTAAGGAGGACTCTAACCATCCTATTGCCAATGTTCATATTCCATTCATTCATGGAACTACAGACAAGTTCGCCTGAATTTTGAGAAAGAATAACATTTCTACTTCTTTTAAACCTCTCAACTCTATAGGTTCTCTCTCAACTTGATCAATGATCACATTAAATTTTCAAGCTTGAAAGATTTTTATCTGTTTCATTGCTTTTGGGAGAAACTTTATGTGAGTAAAATTTGTCGTTCCATTAAATTTAGGATTCAAAAACACTCTGCTAACATCAAACACAACTGTTCTCTTTTTTTCAGCCCTAGCTGAACATTCTGGAGAAACTAAGCACCACATCTATAGTGGGGAGGCTAGTGTCCTTGCCAAGATTGATTGCTATCATCGTAGAAAGTTTGGGGAAGCCATTAAAATTGAGAAGTGGGTCAGCAATATAAAAAGAGATGAAGATTGGAAAATTAATAAAAAGTGAATTCCTACTCTTGCCTCCAAGTTTGTCACTTCTTAATTCCCCTTCTTTTTTCCATGATGTCCTCTTTCCCTCCCCCTTTCCTCTAATGGTTTTCGTAATTTCTCTTTTCCTCTTCTTCTTTGTTTCCCTTGTTTTGTTTTGAATTTGTTGGTTCTCTCCCTTAACCATGTCTTTTTGGTATTATCTTTTATATGTTTGTTTTATAGTAATGATTATACTTTATTATTAGTTTTTATTTAGTATTATCTTTTATATGTTTGTCTTTATAATAATGATTATACTTTATTATTAGCTTTTACTCAAATTTTCTTTATTAACAATAGCAATACTTTCGTAACCAATAACTATTAAGCCTCTTTTACCATCAAATAATTAGCCTTATACATTAGATTTTCTTTATTATTAATACAATTGTTAAAATATAAATAAAATAAAATATTAATATTATTACTATTTAATATTAATAATATTTATTTCTCGTCAATTATTAATTAATTATTATTTTTTAATAATATTGCTAATAACCCTTTACAATCTTTTATTAACCCCTTACAATATTTTAACCTTACTTTTAGTATAATCATTTTATTTTATCAATAAGTATTAATAATTATTATATTTTATTTAATATTAATATTATTATGGCTACTTTATTAATATTGACTTTATTTTAATAATTTACTTTAGGCTTTATTATTTATTTATTTGTTTTTATTAATAAATATTATATGCCCTTTAATATGAATACGATTATTTTAACAACTTTATAATGATAACCTATTTACTTTTTAAGTTTATATGTAATTTACGGAAATGAATGGAAAAGGTGATACCTTTCCTTTCATTCCACTCTGCCCTTAATTCTTTGCCGTCTCACATTCTAACATTGCATTCGACTTATAACATCAATTTTAGTTTTCTTGTTCGGTTTCATGGGATTGAAAACTACATCGACGATGGGGGATATCTTTAGATCAATCAGGGTAAAAAAAAAGTAAGGGATTTGTGCCACCTTTTTAGCCTCAAAGCCTAGAATTTCATGAAACTGCAAGAGATGATAAATGAAATTAAAACAAAGGTACGGAAACAATCACATCATCACAAACTCACCCGGACCCCTCCTAGCCATGACAAGAGTTTCGTCAAACATGTCACAAACATTGCATCTACAGGGTTAAACAATAGATATAAACATAGGGGTCTCTTACTTATCTGAGAATCGCTAAGAAGCATTTCTCCCTTACATCATAAGCTACAATACAGTGTATTTGATCATAGATACATTGTGTATTCATTTACAGGTAAAAACATGGATAGAGTCATACATCATCATTGATCGAATACATGCACATAACCAACATAATAACAATAGAAATACAATGGATATAACAACAATAAAATACATACATAAAATAGTACATTTTCATACTGAATATTAAAGGAATGAGCTCTTCATTACTAAATGTAAAAACCAACCAGAGATGGGACTCCCACGTTCCACCCAACCATAGATTGGTTGAGCCAAGTCTCTCTTCAACCAATTACCCTTGTGCCATATTCCAAGCATGAATGTGGGATCTCATCAAACACATCAATCACAATCAATCCAGGGCTTCCATATGCCAAACCACCTCAACCCTCAACCAATGATTCCACCTCACGGTTGGACATCACAATCATCAAGGATTGGTCTATATCCAAGCTGCTCTAAGTCTCTAAAGTGTTTACTCCAACCAAGGCTCCGGGACTAGTAACTCAAATCTAGTTGTTTCTGGGCACCAGAGTGTTTTTCCAACAAAGGCTACAAGGCTAGTAACTCAACCCACTTAGGGCTCCAGAGCGTTTGTCCAACCAAGGCTCCAGGACTAGTAACTCAACCCAACATCTGCCTGTAGGGCTCTAGAGCATTTTTCCAACCAAGGCTCCATGAACTAATAACTCAACCCAACAGCTAAAGAAATCATGATAACCAACCAGAAAAAATCAATGGAATAAACCCACAACACCATGGCTATCCAAGAAATGGAAAGACTAGGCAAAACCGCATGCATATACCATGCATGTTGAAACTAGTGAGGAAAACATACATGCAACTTGGTACCTGCAATCAAATCTTGTTGTAGTTGTTGATCTCGATGTCTTCTTGCACTTTCCTACTCTTCTTTTGCCTTCTTGCTTCAAATCACCAAGTATCCACACTCTCCAAGAGTGCTCCAAGAAAACTCTAAGTATCCAAGAGTATGAGATAGAGAAAGAGAATAATGAGAGAGCTCCGAAAATGCACTAACAAAAAGGTACCGACTGATCCTTAGAAGTCTTTTTTATAGAAAAGGCCTTTATTTCCTTCATTTTCCTCCTCACATGCAATGTGTGACCTTTTATCTACCTTTTCTCCTAATTTCCATTATTTTCATAAATAAATGTGCCAAAAATACTTTTTTGCCTCTTTAATGCCTTAGCCATAGCCTTTTTCAATTTCCTTAGCCATAATAAACCATGTGAACACCCGCACCAGGATGTTTTTCCCAACATTCAGCTTGGAATACATGTCCCATCAACTATGGTTATTATTTTAACTTATTACATCGAATTTTCACCAGGGATGTTACATAACCCTGCCCCTTTGGGGACACCATGCTCGGTGTTCAAACACACATATACCTTAGGAACACTGCTGAAAATAAAACATACTACCCATGGAGCTTTATAACATAGCTAGATGCAATATTTACAATGATCACCCTACTGAAGAGAAAACCAGCATGACATCATAACAACATGACAACGATAATGATATGACACCATACTTCTTATTGGAGCTTTATAACATAGCTCATGGTGGTATTTGCATCCATATCCATATGTACATACATCCAACCATCACAAAACATATACCAAAACATCACCAAAACATATGCTAAACAAAAACCAACATCACACCAAAACTTTGTTGTCTAAACCGACAAACAAGGAAGGATACATAGCCCGCATTTGATCCACCATCTCCCATGTAGCTTCATCGGGCCCAAATTGCTTCCATTGCACATTATCTTGCTCAATTTATCGATTTCAGAGCATGAGCATATTTTTTTGTAAAATGCATTGTGGTTTCGACTGGAACTCTCCTTCTGGATCCACCTGCAATACATACCAGCCAACAACATGATCAACATATTTAACATATTTCTTAAGCAATATATAAAAAACATCATGAAATTTCACTATGGAATGCAGTGCAAGTTGATCCTCTCAATGATCCTAAAGGGTCCACAAAACCTTGGTGCCATCTTGGCACGCAATCCAATCTGCAAGGAGCACTTCTTGGGCTTGATACACAAGTACATTTGATCCCAAACTTGAAACTCCTTGAACAACTTGTTCTTGTTTGCATAACTCTTCTTCTTATCCTGCACTACTTTCAAGTTTGTCTTCATCACCTACATTTCATGTTCCAATCAGTACCTTGTTAAGAATATCACTTCAAATAATATGAGTGTTTCAACTCCACCCATACAATGCCTCAAATGGACTCATCCTCAATGACTCGTGATACCCATTGTTATAGGCGAACTCTACCATTGGAAGATACTCTTCCCACTTGCACTATTGATGCATTACATACATCCTCAACATATACTCCAGTATATTGTTGATGCGGATGGTAAGCTGTGTTGAGTCTAACTCGGTGCCCAAACCTACAAACAAATCCTTCCAAAACTTGGAATTGAACTTTTCATCCTTATCAGACATAATATTCTTCGGAACACCATGCAATATGACTACGTCTTTGATAAACACTTGTGCTACATCACTAGCTGAGTATGTAGCCTTCACCAGAATGAAATGTGCAACCTTTGTCAACCTGTCCACCACAAACATGATGGAATCATGTTGACTAACTGTCCTCGGAAAAACTATGATGAAGTCCATGTAAATGACCTCCCATTTCCACTTTGGAATCACAATCAGTTGTAGCAATCCACTTGGATGTTTACACTCTTCCTTAAACATATTATAATCCAAACATCTGGCTACAAACTATGCCACATAACTCTTCGGATTCGGCCAATAGTAGAACCTCTTCACTGCAGTAAGTGTCTTTTGGCAGCCTGGGTGACCCGAATATGGTTTCACATGAAACTCCCTCAAGATCACTTTCTTGAGCTCTCCTATTCCTGGTACATATATATTGTCTCTATATCTGACCAATCCATCTGTTGTGAGACGGTAGCCCAAATCTTGTATACCTGCACCTATACCTGTACCCCTACTTGTACCTGCACTGCCACATGTACATGTACCTGTACTACCACCTGTACCCATACCAACACATGTACTTGTACCAAGACCTATACCTATAACAACACATGTACTTGTACCAACACTTGTACCTATACTCTACTACAACCAGTGCACAATCTCTATATACCTGTGGTCCAGCTAAGCTACTTGCAAAATCTTATCATGTAAGTATATCCCATAGGAGCTCATAGCTGCTATGTGTTTTACCTATACCTTCCTGCTAAGAGCATTTGTGACCTTGTTTTCCTTTCCCTTGATGTACCTGATCCCACAGTCAAATTCACTGATCGTTTCCAACCATCTAGCCTGCCTAACATTCAGATTCAACTGGTTAAACAAGTATCTCAACCCAATGTGATCACTCATCAATGCAAACCTCCTGCCAAGAATATAGTGCCTCCACATCTTAAATGCATGTATAATCGCTGCTAGCTCAGGATCATGTGTCGGGTAGTTCTACTCGCGCTCATTCAGTTTTCACGACTCAGAGAAAACCACCTGTCTATCCTACAGAAGGACTCCACCAAGTCCTCTCTTGCAATCATATGTACATAATAAAAACTCTTTTTTTCGGATATGAAATCTTTAACACTATAGCATGTGTCAACGACTACTTAAGCTACTCAAAACTAGCCTCACACTCCTCTATCCAAACAAACTTCTTACCCTTCCTCTGCATTGATGTAATCTGATAAGCAATCTGTGAGAATTTCCTTATGAACCTCCTGTAATAACTTAACAATCCCATGAATGATCTCACATCATCTATATTCTTAGGAGCTACCCACTCCATGATGGCCCTTATCTTTTCTGGATCTACTGCAATGCCCTCCTTGGAGACAACATGTCCCAAGTAGTGTACCTCAGACTAGAAGAAACTTCATTTACTGAGCTTAGGATACAACAAATGCTATCTCAACAACCTCAATACCATTTCCAAATGCTCAACATGTTCTTCCTCATGTTTAGAATACACCAATATGTCATTAATAAGCACAATCACAAAATTTTCCAAATAAGGACACAACACATTGTTCATCAAACACAGATGTAGCTGAGGCATTAGTCAAATCGAATGGAACTACAACAAACTCGTAATGCCCATACCTGATCTTGAATGCGATCTTGTAGATGTTCTGCTCTTTGATGCGTACCTGATGATAGCCCAATATCAAGTCAATCTTAGAGAACATTATTGTTCCCTTCAACTGATCGAACAAATCATCAATCCTCGGTAATGGGTACCTATTCTTGATGGTCACTTTGTTCAACTTCATATAGTCAAGGCACAATCTAAGGGTGTCATCTTTCTTCTTCACGAACAACACCGACAAACCCCATGGTGATGAACTTGGCCTAATGTACCATTTTTCAAGCATCTTCTTCAGTTGCAACTTTAATTCTACCAACTCAGGTGTGCTCATCCTGTAAGGTGCCTTTGATGCTGTAGTTGCCCCTAACATCAACTCAATAGAAAAGTATACTTCCCTGTGCAGTAGAAACTCTGAAATATCTGCTGGAAAGACATCCTGAAACTGTTGTAAAACTGGATACATGTTCAACAAATATGCATTCTTAGCTTCCTTACCTTTGTCACTAGAGATATGAACTACAAATCATACACACCCTTTCATACAATTGCGCTTGTCCTACATGGTTTTCACCATCCTAACTGATGTGGCTTTCTTCTTTCCCTGTAAGACTCTTGGTTCCCCATTGTCATCCAAACATTTAATATTTTTTTAATAACAATCTACCTTTGTCCTATGATGATATAACCAATCCATGCCCAATAGAATATTGTATGAACCCAATGGCAATATGTTCAAGTGCATTGTTATAGGAATACCATTTAACTCAAATGCACAAGCTCTTACCCAATCATGAACTCTTTTCTTCGTACCTATGGCCAACTGCACTAACCAAGATTTTTCATGCATTTCTTTACTCAAACCACACTTATCCAGAATGTCAGGATTAATATAACTATAGTTAGATCTAGGGTCAATCGAAATAAAAAAAAAACTTTATCACAAAGCTTATTGTTCATATAAATTATATAAGCCTGATGATTTCCCTTGATGTTGTCCACAACTGCATAAATCCGAGGAATGTTATGCCCAACATCTCCCACTGTTTGTGCCTCATGTGCACTGTAGATCTATGGCCTACCACCCTGATATTGTGGACAATCCATCCTACGATTATCTCCTCCACAAGTCCAACAACTCACTGGTTCCCTATTATCATTCTTATTATTTTCCTCTGATCGAAATCCTTATCCTCTGCCAGATGTATTTTAATTCTTAGGTAGGGAAATATTCTCCTTGTTACATGTATCTTGAGGCCTTGCTCACTTATTGTCCCATTTACCTTTTTTGTTGTCATTACCTTTCCAATATGGCTTTGTCTCTGATCTGTGCTTCAATTACTCATAGTAATGCTTGAGTTTCTGGATGGCCTCCTCCAATGATCTAGGCTTATCAAACTCAATCCTATCTCTCAATGCAATCAGCATCGCACTAATAAATATATGAATCTTTTCCTTCTCCTCCTTGAGATAAAGCAAATATCTCAGTAACTCCAAGAACCTGTTGGTATACTCCTCATCTGTCATGGGACTCATCTTCAACTCATAAAACTCCTTTTCCCTATCATCATAGTATCTCTCTGATAGATACTTCTTCTGGAATAGCCTTTCAAACTCACTCCAAGTCAAATCCTCCTCAGAAATATATCTGATGTTCTTCACATCTTCACACCAAATATCCTGCTCTACCTCTAGGGCTGAATGTAGCTATCCTAGCTTTCATTTTTCTGAGTAATGATGAAATCTAAAAAACTTCTTCATTACAAGCAACCATGCCTCTGCATCCCATGCTTTCTTCATCTCTCTGTCAAATGTAGGTGTTTTTCCTTTTTAAACTCATATGGAAAGTTTCCCATGTCACTCCTCCTGTAAGGATGATACTAATGATGATCATGATGCATGTCAGAACTAGAACTAGAATGGTACCTATGTTTGTCACCTCTCCTATCCAGAGTGTCCAAAATTATGCCATCTTTAACCGTGTCATCCTTATCCGACTTGTAACCACCGAGAGACCTACTGCCATATGCTCCATTGGTCCCTTCCTCCTACCCATAGCTGATCCTAAGTGGCCCTTGTTTCCGCAAATCTGAAAAACATTGAAGGATGGCTGCGTTAACCTTTGCTTGCTTTTCATGTGCTTGTATAAGACTATCATTATCTACCTTACAACTCCTTATTTCTTCCTTTATACTTCTCAGTGTATCTTCCAATCAAATGAATGTACAACACCATGTTTCTCATATGACTTATAGGGAGAATCTTTGTAGTCTACCATTCTTCTATTCATCTTTGAATTCCTCCTGCAATGTAAAATATGTTAGCTAAACCAATTCATAAATAAACCAACGTACCTTAGTGTAATTTGGGGAGGATACATCCTGCAAGAGCAACCAATCAACGAAATACATGTATATACATAATCATAACAACATATAAACTCATAAAACATAGTATACTAGCGCATAAGCATTATTCTAATTGGAGTCCAGTCATAGGTGCATAACCATACCAAATACACAACATTACCTAATTCATAACCATACCAATGCAACTTGACCACACACCATCACAAGCACGAACCGTACACAAGCATCAGCAACATGTAAGCAAGCGCGAATGAAAAATACATGTTCAACATATAACATCACACAAGCAAGCATACACAGACACTACACAAGCTTGACCAATATGTGACCTAGCCTACACAAGTAATGCATCTACAACATGTAACCAACCATATGTAAGCTAATGTGCATGCACAATACACAAACTTGAACAAAACATAATCGGTCATACACACATGACCACATGTTGACAACAACACCATCAGTCCTCCCATGGTGACACCACTACCACCATGCCCAACACAACATGGATGCACAAACACATACACCATAGGTGTGAGAAACACATAAGAAATCAATAAAATCATGACCAAGACATTGCCCAGCCAGCCCAAGGTTTGAACCATGATATGATACCACTTTGTAACACCCTCTTCCCACATCTACCCAAGTAACCGAACAATCGGGGTAAACATGTGACGAGAGGATACTAATGCGAGATTCAACCTCCTAGATGACCTTGATGAAGTGGAACTGAAGGAAACATGACAAACACACCTTACACAACATCAACAACATCCCCAGAAGGTAACCCAACCTTCCATACCCTTGATCCCTAAGGGAGACTAAATTTTTAAGCATTTTGAGCCTTAGTCACGGGCATGCCAAGGCAAGGTAGCGGCCAAAAGCCTATAGCCACAGGCATGCCAAGGCAAGGTAGTGTCCAAGGCCCATTTTGGTCAGTTTTGTGCCTGCAACTTCGATATTTGTGCCACCTTTTTATCCCAGAGCCCAAGTGACTGCCCAAAACTTCATGAAACTATACGAAATGATAAATAACATTAAAACAAAGGTACAGAAGCAATCAAATCATCAGGAACTCATCTAGACCCCTCCTATCCATGACAAGAATTTCATCAAACGTGTCACAAACATTGCATCTACAGGTTTAAAGATTAGATTTAAACATAAGGGTCTCTTACTTATCTAAGAATCGCTAAGAAGCATTTCTCCCCTACATCATAACTACAAAACAGTTGATTTGACCATAGATACATTGTGCATTCATTTACAGGTAAAAACATGGATAGAGCCATACATCATCACTAATCGAATACATGCCTATAACCAACACAATAACAAAAAAAAATACAATGGATATAACAACAATAAAATCCATACATAAACTAGTACATTTGCATATCGAATACCAAAGGAATGAGCTCTTCATTATTGAATGTAAAAACCAACCAGAGATGGGACTTCCACGTCCCACTCTCTTCAGCCAATCACCCACGTACCATATTCCAGGAATGAATGTGGGATCTCATCAAACACATCAATCAAAATTAATCCAGGGATTCCAGAGGCCAAACCACCTCAACCCTCAACCAGTGATTCCACCTCATGGTCGGAAATCACAACCATAATGGATTGGTCTCTATCTAAGCTGCTCCAGGGCTCCAAAGTGTTTTTTCTAGCTAAGGCTCCAGGAATAGTAACTCAACCCCAGCTGTTTCCGGGCTCTAGATCATTTGTCCAACCAAGGCTCCAGGACTAGTAACTCAACCCACCTAGGGCTCCATATCGTTTTTCCAACCAAGGCTCTAGGACTAGTAACTCAACGCACCTAGGGCTCCAGATCTTTTTTCCAACCAAGGCTCCAGGACTAGTAACTCAACCCAACAGTTGTCTGTCGGGCTTCAGAGCATTTGTACAACCAAGGCTCCATGAACTAATAACTCAACCTAAAAACTAAAAGAATAATGAGAACCAACTAGAAACAATTAATGGAATAAACCCACAACACCATGTATATCAAAGAAATGGAAAGTATAGGAAAATCCACATGCATAAACCATGCATGCCAAAACTAGTGAGTAAACATACATGTAACTTGGTACCTGAAATCAAATCCCACTGTAGTTGTTGATCCCGATGTCCACTTGTGCTTTCCTGCTCTTTTTTTTCCTTCTTGCTCCAAATAACCAAGTATCCACACTCTCCAAGAGTGCTCCAAGAAAACTATAAGTATCCAAGAATATGAGAGAGAGATGGAGAATAATGAGAGAGCTCCAAAAATTCACCGACAAAAAGGCACCAACTGATCCTCAAAATCCTTTTTATAGAAGAGGTCTCTATTTTCTTTATTTTCCTTCTTTTTCCTCCTCGCATGCAGCGTGTGACCTTTTATATCCCTTTTCTCCTAATTTCCATTTTTCATAAATAAATGTGCCAAAATTACCTTTTTCTTCTTTAATTCCTTAGCCATAGCCTTTTCCAATCTCCTTAGCCATAATAAACCATGCAAACAACCGCACTAGGAATTTCCTGACATTCAGCTTGGAATACGTGTCCCATCAACTGTGGTTATTATTTTAACTTTATTACATGGAATTTTGACTAGGGCTATTACAATGTTTAGTAGTGCCAAATATATATGGAAGGGAAGAACAAATACCTAGAGTGATGGAGGTGGAGATGTAGAGGGAGTGACAAGGGAGATATGGAGATAATGTGAGGGAGATAGAAGAGGAGTGAATAAAGAGAGAAGGAGAGGGGAGAGAGAGAGGGAGACAAAAATATGGAGAGAGGGATAGGATTAGAGAGTGGAGGAGAAATATAGGGAGAGAGAGATGGAGTGGAGGAAAATTTAGAGAGGGCTGAAGAAAGAAATATAGTGAGAGAAAGGTGGAGAGAGAAAGGGAGTGACAAGGGAGAGATGGAGAGATAGTGTGTATGTTTGGTGGTGAGATAGAAAGACAAAGAAGGAGAGATGGAGAGAAGGGGGAGAGAGAATCAGAGAAGGAGGGGGATAGTGATAGAGTTGAAGGACGAAGAGAGAGAGAGAGAGAGAGAGAGAGAGAAAGAGAGAAAGAGGGAGAGATGAGGGCAAAAAACAAAGGAAGTGTTGGAAACTAGATCGCTTCTAGGGGGGGGGTGAATCAGCAGTGATAGAATTTATATCAATTTTAAAATTTTTTACCACAATATCAAATAACCATGCACATTCAAAACATTATCTTAAATGAATATGAAAGAAAAAATAAACTCAAAGCATAATAATCATGAGAAAAATCAACACAAGCATGCACACATAAGAACACAAGTATTTTTTGGTTGAAACCCTTTCGAGAGAAAACCACCCTACTGTTGTTGCGCTTCTCAATTCTTATATTATTTTTCTGACCAAATTTACATGGATTAGATTACAACCATAAGCCAGAAGACTCAAATTCCTTCACAATACATTGACACCTATCAGATAGGAAATTTGTTTCCCTCATGGATATATGGACTACCATCCATTGGAAGCTCTCATGACCAACCATCCTCATCCAACTACCAATGGACTATCCAACCTTTATCAGATGGATAAATATGTTCCTTCTATTGAATCCACCAAATAACTGTCTTCTCTAAAGCCTCCACAACTTCACTTCCTCCATGTGAACCACGTTGTAACAAACTCACACATAAAATCTTGGTAAAAATAAATAAAAATTACCACTTATCAATAATCACATCTAAATTATCATTAGCTATGTTATTTCTATATAATATACCCACACATATAATATAATTGCACCTTGATTGGGGTATGACCACTGCTATGGTAACAAAATTCAAAGTATTGCATAACTTTGCACAATAAATTGTTGAGACTATAGGTTTACTCCTAAGGTGGATTCATGAGTTGAATAATTGATTTACATTGCTCCTTCAACCTTAATTTGAATTACAAATTTAGCAACTTATTACTAGTCTTTCATTCTCTCAAGGGTTCTCAATCTTGACCTACAAGTGTCCAAAGATACTGGGGGTTTACTGGTTGCATGAATTGAAATATGGATGTTCTGTTTCCATTGATCCCCAGGGGCTCGATCTAATTGTTCACATATCGCTGGAGGGTGTTAGGGTAACTACACCCTACCCACACTGTTGTCTAGCTAGTCATTCGTGTCGTCGCAGTGTTGGTGAAGAGCTCTGTAACCCTAGGCAAATTTTAGCTATTTTCCCTTCTCATACTGGCTAAGAGTCTACGAAGGTTATCACAGGTTTGATGCCTTGTTTATAAGGCACATAGGGTTAAGGGTTGTTACAATTTTCCGGAAATTTGCAACGAAGATTTAATTTCCCTATTTGATGTGAAAGACTTCTCTAAGTTCCCATGGTGAAAGTAGCGACAACTACAATCCCTCACTAGGTATTTCAAGGGTAATAATTTAAGATTCTTCGAGGGTTCTTTAAACAATTTATCGTCTTCTTTTTTTTAATTTGCCATGGATTCCAAAGATAATAACTCCAATTTCGGTGGTTTGTAGGTACAAATACTATGGCATGGGAAGAGTACCAGTTTAGGCTGAACCAACTCATCTACATCTGTTCTGGGATATCTAAATTATCTATTTCTACCTCTTTGTTAATGACACATACACAAGTTTTTGTTTTTTGACACTTATCAGAAAATGGTTTTTGTCCCGAGGAAAGAATAGATTACTAACCCTTGAGAAGGGTTTCTGATTTAGATGCAATCATTGCATGTTTAACTGTATAATTTATATTGTATATAGTTCACATATTAATGAATTATGAGGTTTACCTTGAACCCTGCCTTCTTCTTGGAATGTTTTTTAAATTTGTTGGGCCCTAGGGTTTTGTTCTGGGGTGTTTTAGTGATACATGAATTTTGTTCTTCACCATTGCTTACAATTAATGTGGACCTTATCATTAAGCTATAACTAGATTCTTTTTGAAAAAAAATATATTTTTATTTATTTTTAAACATTTTCTATTAATTTTTTGTTCCTTTTTCTGGTATTTCATGCATCTTGACAATTATTTGTTCATATGGGACTTAGTTTCCTTTGTTCGTTTAATTATTATCATCTTCTCTCTCACACCCGATGGGACAACGAACTTGCGGCTGCAGGGTTTCTCTCTGCCCATGTGACGTTAACTAAGAATCCATTATGGAACCCAAACTGCTCCTAGGAAAACCTTCAAGTTGGCCCTTGCGGAATTAACCGAGGTCCATCTGCGTTTGTTTTCTGTTTGAACACAAATTGGGTTAATATTACTAGTTTTATTTTCTATTATTATGGTTGCACTTTAAAATGCACATGTACACTCTTGGTTATCGGATGGCTAAAGGAAGAACAGTTATAAACATTTACATGCAAACAATAAATATTTATTTATTTTTTATTTCCATGTGTAAGGAAAATTACTCGTTATGAAAGTTTTCTTTCAAGAAAATAAAACACCAATTATAATTCATTACTTTGAACTCGAACATTCCAAGTTATTTTCGACTCCTTTACCCAATATAATACCCTAGGTTCACTTAGTTAAACTAATTAAAAACATAGTAGTTCCTATTATCATTTGTAAATGAACCCAATACTTTTCATGATTATTTTATTTAATTCCTCCATGCTAGAGGAAAAATAAACGTTCACATCCGTCTTTAGAAAAATAGAAGTTAATATTAATATTTTAAATAGTAAATAGTTCCCATCAGTATGTTAAACAATAGATGGTTCACATCAAAATTTAAACAATAGATAAGTCCTGGAACATTGCTTATCTGTTGACTAGTTTCGCCAGGAAGTATCTGGGAAAAATACTCCACCTATTGTTGAGCCGGGATATTACGTCTAGACTCACCCCCGATCCTCTTTAATTCTAGAATAGTTCAAGACATAAATAATTCTTCCTTGGACCTCGAGACTTTTAGTATAGTCCAAAAAATTAACGGAGGGATTACACTGGTTCAAGACCAGCTTAAGAATTCCCTTCCACAGTTCCTAAACAACGTCTTGTCTCGGTTTCCTTTTCTTTTATTCTTTCCTTCTTCAATCCTCTCCCTCCTCTACTTTGGCCCAAAAACCAAAACCCCCTCTTGTCCAGATGGGGATAGTTTTATTTGCCAGGGATGAGGACATAACTATCTAACTACCTAGAACTGAATATTTCTTCTTTTGGATCTTTTTCTATAACTTCCATAGCTTTTCATAAAAATAAAATTCACACTACAATTAAAATGGCTTCTATTCCAAACATAGTCCAAAGTTACTTTTCTTTGCGTAGTAAACTAAAATAGTGAAAATTATTTACAGAGCTGGGGTGTTACATCTGCCTTCCCTCGTGAGAAACACCTTCCTCAATGTTTTTGTTCATGTCCGTGAAATAGGTCTAGGTACGCTTCTCATATGAAACTTTCATCCTCCCAGGTGGCCTCTTCCGGGCTAAAGTGTCTCCATTGCACTTTAACCTGCGTGATAGCTCGTATTTGTAACATTTTTTCTCTCCGATCGAGAATACGTAGAGGCTCTATCAGGAAATCTTTGTTTGGTTCTACCTATGATCATCATATATGTGGTCATCTTAGATTGACATTCACTAACCAACATTAATTTACTGAAAGAAAATCACACACACACACACACACACACACACACACACACACATATTGTAATTTGATCATCATCGTTTTTGTTCTTTACTTGCACATCTCGCTAGTTAATAAAATGTTTAGAATCATACACATATTTCTTTAATAGAGAAACATGGAATACATGAAGTATGCACATGTGGATGGGTAATGTGAGATGGTATACAACTAGTCCCACTCTTTCTAAAATTTGGAAGGGTCCGCAATATCAAGGGGCTAATTTCGCACACCCCCTCCACTGAAAAGTAATCTTCCTTGGTTTCACTCATACAAATACATGATCCCATACTTGAAATTCTCTATACGTTCTTTTTTATCTACATAAGCCTTTTGTCTGTCCTGGGCCGCTTTTAAAATTTTCCAGATTTTTTTTACAGCTAGTTCAATTTCTGCTAACATCTCAGGCCCTATCACTAATTTATCTTCCGAGCTATTCCAATTGATGGGTGTGAAAAATTTCCTTCCATATAAAACTTGGAAGGGGCTCATTTTTTATGCCTCATGATAATTATTATTATAGAAAAATTCCACTAGATGAAGATATTCTTCCCATTTCCCATGTTGCTGCATTACATACATTCTCAACATATCTTCTAATATCTGATTCACTCGCTCGGTCTTACCATCAGTTTGGGGGTGGTAAGCAATACTAAAGTCAAATTGTGTTCCTAACCCCACAAAAATGGTTTTCCACAATGTTGATGTAAAATTTTCATCTCGATCTGAAATCATTTCTTTTGGCATTCCACGTAATCTGAATACTTCATTCATGAGTATATCTGCAATTTGGGCAGTTTTTTATGTGGATTGTACAAGAATGGAATGCATTTCCTTGCTCAATTTATCGACGACTACCATGATTAAGTCTTTCTTCTTTTTAGTTTTAGGAAAAACCCGTTATAAAGCGCATAGTAATTACCTCCCATTTCCACTCTGGAATGGGTAGTGGATGTAGCATCCTAGCTGGATGTTGATTCTCGACCTTAACTTGCTGACATTCTAGGAATTTAGAAAAATATTTAGTGATATCCTTCCTCATTCTGGGATAGAAATAGTTTTTCCTTATGGAAAAAAAATATTTTTTGTATCCGGGGTGAGAAACATAAGATATTTTATGAAATTCATCTAGAATTGGTTGTCTAATAGAAGTTTGGTTTAGACATGGATTCTTCTTATAAAGGTTAATAAATTATATGCATATAGTCCATATTCTGATTTTTGTTCAGAACTAATCATTTTTTTGGCTTGCTGCCACAAAAACATGTATTCTAGATCTGTATAAGAAACCTCTTTAATCAAATATAATAAATTAAAATATACTTGACTAAAGGTGATTGCATATATGTGATGCGATTTTATGCTCAATGCATTTGCGACATGGTTTTCCTTCCCTTTTAGTGCTTAATATCATAATCAAATTCAATCAAAAAGGTTTTGCATATTTCTTGTCACGCATTGTGATTAGTTTGTTTAAATAAACTGGTTAAATTGTCATGGTCAGTCATTAATATGAATTTTTTGCCCAAAAAGTAATTCCTACAAACCTTCAAGGCAGGCACTACCGCGGTTAATTCTAAATCATAAGAAGATTATCTATGTCCGTGCTCTTTTAATTTTCACGATTCATAGACAATTACCTTGCCATCTTGCATCAATAGTCCCCCCCTCCTTCCTGACATGCATCTGTGCATACCACAAATTCCTTTTATGTGTCTACAATAATTAATACCGGGGCATTAGTCAACATATTGTTTAATTGGTCAAAGCTACGCTGACATTCTGTTATCCATTTGAAATCCTTTCCTTTCTTCTACAGAGAAGATATAATATCTTGGAGAACCCTTCAATAAAACAACGGTAATACCCCGTTAAACCCATGAAAGATAGAATTTCAACAACATTACCAAGTACAGGTCATTCCATGCTAGTTTATTTTTCTTAGGATCGACAACAATTCCCTCTAAAGAAACAGTATGGCCAAAATATTGTATCTGGTCATTATAAAAATCAAACTTACTGAGTTTAGCATAAAGTTCGTGTTCTCATAGAGTTTTCAACACTATTTGTGTTATGAAACCAACTCACAAAATAGAAGAAAAGAGAGATCAATGACTTATAAATCAACCAATTCGAGGGGGAAACCTCCTTTACATTACATAAATGAACAATTCTTAGATGATTCAAATTAAAAAAACTCCTTTCTATATATAGGAGTACATGGGGTCACAATATAATCCTATCCGACCTAACAATAATAATGTAAGGGCACAACAATAAAAATAGTGGGCTATTATGGGGCACAATCATAACAATACGGGGACTACAGGGGTACAAAATAACAATAAGGGGGCTACACTATCAACAATAAGGGACTACACTAGTAATATAGGGCCCTAACATGCACCTCTCTTTCAAAAAAGTGTTGTCCTCAATGCATGAGTAGTTCTTGATGCTTTTGTATAAAATTCTCATCCTCCCATGTGGAATATTCAGTGGGTAAGTTCTTCCACTTGATGAGATACTCTGAAATTGATCGATTTCATAACTGTCGAGTTCTTGTTTCCGTGACTGCTTCAGGTTCCAATATGATATTTCCTTCCTCAACAAGTTTTGGAAATATCGTTTGAACTAGAAGTTTGTCACCTATAACCTTCTTTAAGCATGAAACATGGAAAACAGGGTGCACTCGGAAAGATGCATGAAGCTTCAATTTGTATGCCATAGTACCAATCTTTTGCAACACCTTGTAAGGACCATTGTACTTTGGTGATAATTTATTATCCTTCTTAACTTGCTTGAGGGACATTTGTTTGTATGGTTGTATTCGTAACAATACCCAGTCGCCTACATCAAAACTTCTCTCGCTGCGATGTTGACCTTCTTGTTGTTTCATTCGTTTTTCTGCCAAATTTATTTTATCCTTTAAGAGTTGGAGAACTTGTTGTTGATTCTCGATGTGATCTCCAACTGCTTGAACCTTAGAATTTTCTCTTAAGGATGATGTGATGGGACGACGGATGATATCCATAAAGTGTTATAAATGGGGTCATTTTTGCTACAGTGTGGAAGGAAGTGTTATACCACCATTCAGCCAGAGGTAACCAATTGACCTATTGTGTTTGTTTATCAGATACAAAGAAACGAAGATATCCTTCCAAACATTTGTTCACTATCTTAGTTTGCCCATCAGATTGAGGATGATAAGATGAGCTATGAGCTAGTTGAGTACCCAAATAAGAAAATAATTCCATCCAAAAATTTCCAATGAAAATGGGATCTCTATCACTTATAATAATATTTGGGTTTCCATGTAGCTTTTGAATTGTTTCCATAAATACAGTAGCAACCGTACTCGCTTTAAATGGATGAGATAATGCACAAAAGTGTGCATACTTGGTAAGTCTATCAACTACCACCATAATGAAACTCTTTCCTTTAGACTTAGGTAAACCTGTGATAAAATCCATTGAAACCTCTTGTTGGTGTCCAAGTGTGAATGAATATTCAAACCATTTTCCACATTAATTATCAATCCCGGTGCATACATTATTTCAAGGTAACGCGCAAGGTATATGTAGGATCAATGACACAATCCAATATTGATCATAGATTCAACAATTAAAATAACCAGAACTATTGTAATAGTAATTAAAGATAAATTGCAGAATTATAAAAGCATTCACAACAATCAAAGAACATACCATAACAGCAGTTAAAATACTCAAACAAAAATGCGAAAGCAACAAAAGGAAATAACGCAACACCTGATCAGAAGAGTGGGCCCAACTCTCTAACCAGGGCCGCAGTAGACTCACAACTTATAGATATAATGACAAAATGACTTGCATTCAATTAATTAAAAGTCTTCTGTTACAAAACTTGATCTCTTGCACACTAACCCTATATGCGTTCTCCCTTCTCTCTGATTTGTGTCCCTTTAAATATACAAACAAAAAAGGGAAATAGACTGATTACAAAATCTCATTAATCAAGATTAGATATGAAATATCTTTCCATCATGATTCAGCTGTCACAAGTCGAATCTGGCAATTACAATTGGGGCAATTTTGGAAAACGACCACAACAAAAAATCTGCAAATATGTCCTGCGAAGAACCCTGTGTTTCTCTCAATCAAGACCAAATTTTGGAAAATTTTTCTCAAGAAAACTAATTTGGTTCGTTCTTCACAAAACCCATGTTTCGGATTTTCAGGATTCTTCTCCGTTTGCCCAAAACGTTCAACACAAAACTGTCTCTTGTTATCCCAACAAATTTCTCAGTTGGAATATTTAATTATCAGCTGAAGATCAAATCTGTAATCTAGAAAAGATCTTGAGGGCTAAAATAGCGAGTGATGTTATAACAAATTCATTAATAAACCATCATTGGCAAAATGATGCATAATAATCATTAATTTATTAAAATAAAGGAGAACAAGTATTATTTATCCAAAAGAGCATAAATAATTATGAAATGGAATTATATAATGAATTATGATAAATAATGTGTTAAAACAACATTAGAAATGGATGAAATGGATGTTAAGAAGTGATAATAATAATACAAATTAGTGGCCCAACATCTCCCCCACACTTAACATGTTGCATGTCCTCATCCAACCCAATGCCTCAGTATTAACCAAATTGTAATACAATAATCAAGATATTCACCCCAGCCCATGATATTGATGGAAGAGAAGGCTTCTTCCTCAAATGCTTCCTTTAAATAATTTTCATGTTAATTTTAACCATTTGTATATGAAGTTGCAACAAAGTATGATATAAGTAAATACAAAATTCATTACAAACCAGATTTTGCTGAAATTTTATAAGCAAATTTATACTATATCAATGCTTCAATATGAAAATCAAATCAATGCAACGAACAGATTTCAATATATCAGCAAAATGGTTTTAGGTAATAATGCATGATTTTTTTTGGAATTAACAAATTGGTTTATCTTGAAAAATTCTGGGTTTAATGACATAGTCCAAAAATCAGAAGAATTCAATTGATAGTTTTAAGGATATACACAAATCAATTTTAGGATTGTATACCTTAAATGAGAAATAAATGAGAAATCATTCATCATGCATAGCAACCCTTCTCCCAAACTAGAGAATTAGCATGCCCTCATGCTACATTAGAAAACAATACAATCATGGCTGAAATCTTTGTTTGGTGTATAACAACATGAAATAAGGGAGATTTTGAGAATGAATAATGAGATCGATGGATGATAAAGAATATTAATGGCATGTTCATGATAATGAAAGTAACACTCCCCCAAATTGAAAGATTTTTTCTCTGAAAAAATGGGAAGTGGTAAAGAAGGGAATATAATGGTTGAAAAATATGAGTGAATTATGCTCAATGGTTTTTCATGACATTCTCCTAAAATTTTAATAAATCAAAACCTTATGCTATTTTACTTCAAGTTTTACCTCCATAAAAAAAATGTGGAATGACATATATGGATTGACATTTCTTGAAGCTGATGTAGGTTGAGTTGATGTTGAAAGTGATGCGGAAGGTGGAAGCCATGCAAGCTGAAAAAGTAATTAGAAAGTGTAGTAGGGTTTCCTTCCACCAAACTGAATAGTTTCCATGTCATCTACAAAAAATCTCATGAGTATCCTTAATCAGTAATTCATCACCTCAATTACCTCATTACATATAAAAGTGACATAATCATATTGTGAATGACGTGGGATAATAATGGATAAGAAGGGAAAATATGCATTCCCTATACCCATAAGCTTTGGTTGTTATGAGCACAAAAATTAAGAGAATTAGTTATCTTCGTATTTGCTTCTCAAGGTCTATCCAATTACATGTGATTCAAAATCAGAATTAGGCCTCCTAGTGGTGTTGTGAAGAAATGAATAAATGGTGACTAATTGGGTAAAGCAACTATTTTTGGTTAAAAATATGATACTTATAGAATAAAGGAATGATAGATTAGATGATACAAAATGTCAAATATCAAATATCCTAAAAGTTTCATCCCTGACATGTAAAGTAAATATTTATAACTTAATAATATATATAAACCATAACCACCATCATCTAAGAACTCATTAAATATTACCCCATGAACCATGAGTTCTAGAAAACTTTGTATATGCAACAATCAGCTTTATCGGAAATTAGCTTTGTGAAAACAAGGTAACCAAGTATATTATAGTATTAAATTAACTTCTATACCATATGCATAGCCACTACTACTAGCAGGTGTCCATAGCCTCAACATGGATGCCTTTTTAACCCATTGAGATGCCAGTGTCCCATCTATTAGAAATAAGTACATAGTTGCAAAATGCCCTTCAATTTACTTAGATGTCAACTGAAGATCATTGTTCTGGTGTGGTAACCAGTTAATAACAATGCCGTTCATGGGAGCTAACAAAAGTGAAAAAGTCAGCTCGTGATGAGACCCCTTGTCCTTCATTTTTATGGCTGAAGGCCATTACCGTGGCTTGGTGACCAACAATGGTAATGTCACTTTATTAGGACCTATTGTTATGGTAGGTTAGCTCATGATGAGACCTCCTATCCTCTAGTTAACCATTTATGTTTAAAATTCAACTATTTCTTTTGTTAATCAATAACATATTACTTAATAGATGGGGTGGCAAATCAACTCCTTAAGAGCTAGGGATGGCATAAAAAGTTGTGTAGTAACTATTTTCAACTTTGATAGTTTTGCTTCTCAAAAACTAATAACCTTAAATGACTGCTAATAAATATATTTTTCATTGTTGAGATTGGCGTTGAGGAGCATTTCATTAGATAATGGCAGAAATATTTAAATACAATTCAGTGGTCATCATAAAATTTTTTACAAGATCAGGGATTTGACCAATTAGGAAAGTTGAAAGCTGACATGATGAAATCATATTTGCATAATTATTCCTTAAAAATAAGAGTATGTTTATAGATAAACAAAGATAAAGTTACTACCCAATCATTACGTCAAAGAGGGCATAGGCCATTAAAAGTATTTCACATTCACCAAAGAAAAAAACAAATTAGAAAGACCTACATATGTTAAATTCAACGTGAAAATTGGTCAACAACAATAGTTGTGGCTGAGGTAACAACAACCATGACTTAGGTAATAACAGGGAAAGGGGAAAAAGAACGATGTTAGGAAGGTGACATGAAGGATGATTAGTCACTTTACAAAATAATGAGGAATTAAGATTGAATCATTCCTGACAAGTCTTACCATAATAATCATCCTTTAAACACGAGACCTTCCCCCAAGTAAAGTATGTTAGCCATCAGTCATAGTTGATCATGTCATATGTAAAATACCAAATAAATCCACGGAGTCAGTCGAGGATGTACTTGGCGACTTACCTTGGCGGAGTAACAACACTAGAGGAGTAACAACACCAAGTACTTAAGAAAAATATCACCATGGAGTAACATCACCGGAGGAGTAACAACACCAGAGGAGTAACAACACTGGACACTTAGAAAATTTCCTGGAGTGACATCATCAGAGGAGTAACAAAACCGAAGGAGTAACAACATTGGATACTTAAAAAAAAAAATCGGAGTAACAACACTAGAGGAGTAACAACACCGAAGGATTACAGTAGTGACAGAGTCACAACAGTGGCGGAGTCACAGCACCGACGGAGTAATAGCAGTGACAGAGTCATAGCACTGACATAGTAACAACATCTAACACTTAGAAAAAATTTCTAGAGTAACTGTTTAGTCAATTTAGTGTCTTGAATTGATAGCATAAATTATCGACCAGGGCTTGTAAACTGATGAGGTATACTTGCACTATATGTGCCTAAATATCCTTATTCACATTTCATTGTTTTCAGTATTTTGTTGATGTTTTTTAGTTTTGTTATGTTTAGGTTTTAGTATGCTATTCTATGTTCAAAAGGTGACATCAAATCTATGACAAAAAGGAAAGAAAAGAGAACCAGACTCAAAACAGAGTGTAATTGTAAATTCTGTCCCTAATCAAGAAAAGGATGAAAAACAAAGCATTCTAATCCATGGATGTCCTAGCTTGCAAATAAACATAAATGTAACTCAAGACATTTTATTTCAATATGATCTTTTTAGTTAGATGTTTGTTGGAATAGTTTGTGGAAGATATTGAACTCCAATGTGATGAGGATCTTCCTAAAAACAGACAGTAGCTTAGAGTATTATAATGCAATCTTATTCATATAATAGAGATATTTTGGAACAACTTGAGAAGAAAATTGCCATAATATGCTAAGGATCTCCTATGAATACTTGAAACTACTTATGACATTATAACTAGATCTCGTTCATCAGCTAGAGATTTATTGGAAAATTTTATTGAAGGAGACTAGATATAACGAAATAAGGATCTTCTAAACAACAAAAAATGACCCATAGTATTACAATTAGGTCTTTTCTGTGATTTAGAGATTTATTGGAACAATTTTGAGGAAAAGACTGTTTGTAACAATATGAGGATCTTCTATCTAATTGTAGAATAGGAAATGCTAATTAACTCAACATAATACAACCAAATCTCATTCAGACAATAGTGATATGTTGGAAAAACTTTTAAGAAAAAGAAATGGTTGTAGGATACTGAGGATCTTTTAATCTAAATGACAGAGTTGAAGTGCTGGTAACTCAAGATGTCACAATTAAATCTATTCATTAAATAGAGATATGTTGGAAAAGCTTTGAGAAAAGACTAATTACAACATCAAGAGGATCTGTTAGTTAAAAAAGCAGTGCAAGACATGATACTAAAAGATATGAACTCAGAAAACTGTCTAAGTGAGAAATATAACAACACATAATTAAAAGCTACTTATCTAGAAGGCATGTAGAAGCCTCCTTACATAGCAGGGGCCCTCTGCTATCAATTTGGCATGAAAATTTTTAACTCCTCAAGTTTGTCTTCGATACAACATCAAAGTTATGCTTCTTCTTATTATCAAAAATACTTCGCAATAGAGTATCACAGCCTTAGCAAAATAAAAGTTAACTTGTGTTTCTCGGTCTTACTGAGCTAAATTTATAAGCAATTACATAACTGATATTGAATGAAAGTAGGCACAGGTGTATTCTAAAGTCATAATCAAACTAAAACTCCTTTTTAGGACTCGTGATTTGCTGAAAGCAAATCAAGAGTCCTTATCCTTATAGAAATTTGCTTCTCGGACTTTTGGTTTGACCACGTACATAAGCATCTCCAGTTTTTTATTCAGCCTTCGTGGATGACAAGGAATGATGTAGGAAAGATTTAGAATCTAACCATATGCTCCTTTTCTTTAGATGACACCTGTAATATGTTCAAACAACAAAATGGCTACGGAATGTGTAACTGGCTATAGAATGACTGCATTCTGTAGCTAAAACTGCTCAGAAATCATTAAGACAACAAAACCACAAAAGTACAACAAGTTAGTCATTGCATGTATTCCTTAAGTGATTTTAATCATTCTTATTGATCTTTAGGTCTATAAAATGACAAAAGGAATGATAAGATGAAGTGGAATTTGGCAAAGGAGAAGACACTTTTAGGGCTCAACAGTAACAACAGTGACGAATTCACAGTGCCGACGGAGTAATAGCAGTGACGGATTCACAACACCGATGGAGTAACAACAGTGATAGATTCACAGCGTCGACGGAGTAACAACAGTGACAAATTCACAACACTGATGGAGTAACAACCGTGACGAATTCACAACACCAATGGAGTAATAGCAGTGAAGTATTCACAATGCCGATGGAGTAACAACAGTGATGGATTCACAACACCGACAGAGTAACAACAGTGATGGATTCACAGCGCCAACAGAGTAACAACAATGATGGATTCATAGCATCGACGGAGTAACAGCAGTGACGGATTCACAACACCAGTGGAATAACATCAGTGACAGATTAACAACACCAACAGAGTAACAACAGTGACGGATTCACAGCACCGACGAAGTAACAACAATGATGGATTCACAACGTGGATTCACAACACCGATGGAGTAAAAGCATCAAGGAGTAGCATCATCGTGGAGTAACAACATCACGGAGTAGTAGCATCCGAGGAGTAACAACATCCTGAGTAGCAACAGTCGGAGTAACAACACCTGAGGAGTAACAAAAACCAAGGAGTAACAAAATTACTGAGTAGTAGCATCCAAGGAGTAACAACATCACGCGTAGCAACATCCGGAGTAACAACATCTGAGAAGTAACAACAACCAAGGAGTAACAACATTACAGAGTAGCAGCATCCAAGAAGTAACATCATCACGAGTAACATCATCCGGAGTAACAACATCATGGAGTAGCAACATCCAAGGAGTAACATCATCACAAGTAGTAGCATCCGGAGTAACAAGATCACGAGTAGCAACATCAAGAAGTAACAACATCACGAACCTTAAGAACTCGATCCTTTTATTTTGAGAACAAAACAAAAAAATGTGACTTTGAAGTAAACAATACCTAAAGCTTAAAAAAATAAGAGAAATCAGAAAATAAACGACTCTTTATTGAAAACCAAAATAACTTAAGTTACAATGGTTATGATTTTTGTTGCAACAATGTTGTTTGTGAATGGTGAATGAATGGAAAAATGTTTTTTTTTTTTTTTTCGGAAATGACTTGGATCTTCAAATAGAAATAAATTCCCCATTTCTCATGTTATAAATCCGTTAATTGATGAAAATTATTCATGTTTTTTTCTCCGTGTAATTGAAAATATTTCATTATCATTGTCTTCAAGAATCACTTGTTCATAAATTGACCTCATTTACTCTCCTAGGACCTGCAAAAAACGAGTGTCTACCTGAAATAAAACATGAAATCATGGAAGAAGAGAGATGATCGGGCTCTCATAATCCAATACATATGAAAAAAAAATAACAAGTAGCTACTCTACAAAACAAATCCACAGAAAAAGAAAACAAAATTTATTTGTCACCTGTGAGAGAGCAGTGGTCGACCATACTAACCAACAGTGTTTCATTGATAACTTATTTGTTTTTCGTCCGATTTGAATGATTCCAAAGCCAAATGAAAGATAATTCAAAGCTATATCACCAACATAAACAGGTTTTAAAAATTCCATGATATGATATGTCAAATTTACTCAAAACAACATGTATAACAAAGCTATTTTCAATTTCCCAACTCATACCAGCAATTGATATTTTAAGCATAACTTTTTCGTTTGATGACGGATTGAACCGATTAAAATTGGAGATTAAAGTAGATTCATTTATATATCTCCAATAGACACAGGTTTTGAAGGCAAGAATATTTGATGGGTCAAATCCGATGGTGAACACTCGGGAAAATAGAGTTTCAAGAAGCTAATTTACGAGAAGCAGTCAATATTTTTGTCATAACTTCCTCATACGATATCGAAATAAAGTGATTCAAATTGCGTTGTAAACTATATTCATAGGGAAATATAAAATATATGTAGGTTTCTAAAATATTGTCATTTAGGCCTCCAAAAATGGACTGTCCCAACTCTGTTCCTGAGTTGCCTACTAGACATCCTATCAATATTTTGGTCATAAATTTTTCGTTTCAAATCCAAATCGAGTGATTCAAATTGGGTTAGAAAGTAGACATAAATATCGACTTGGTCAACTACTCGATCAATTGGATCTACAACTAGCTATTGATTCGTAACTGTGGGGTTTCTAAACAGAAAGAATGCTTGGATTCTACCCGGCGTATTCACTGCTTCTCGATCCATGGCCACTGATGCGTTTACCCTGAAAACTGATTCTTCAATAGGATCTGATGCTGCGAGGTACACTAGCCTACGGGCTACAGGCTCTGGATCAATTTGGTATAGGATAGAAACAAGTATTGAAAAAATGCCCATTTGGCCCCTCAAAACATGACTTTCCTGACTGTGTTTTCATTGATTTTCATCAAGCCCGCAAGCCAATAAGATATGATAATCAAAGAATTTTTCCAAGAAGGTGATCAAAATGAATATGACTGTTTGTATAAATTTTATTTTCAATATAATGCATTTACATACATAAATAAATCTGAATATTGATCATCGATGTTAATTTTCACAGCATGTTGCAACAAAAACAACTATTTTTACATATAAATAAATTTATTTATTTATCTCTTTATTCATTCTATATTCTACACTACACTACTCTATTTTAAAAAATAAAATATACTTAAATATAAGAGTACTTCCAGTGAAGCCATTTTCAAGATAATGCCTCAAGTATGCACATACCCATATTTGAAAAATGTATGTTAATAAATACATGGGTATGAGAGACCAACTTCCCTGTTAAGGATGGTGCCAAGAGTTGCTGAAGTGTGGAGTGATGCTGCAAAAAAAAAACAGAGTGAAACCAACCTTCAATATAGTCTTAATTTCCCATATTTGTCGCATCCTGAAGTTCCTTGACCGAGTTCTAGATTGTGTTGATGCTTTCTTCCTTGACCTCATACTGTGAGTTTTGGGGGTCTTCCTCTGCCTTTTTGTTTAGATCTCTATTCATAGAACCGGAGGAAGAAAAAAAAATCAAACAATTCTTAAAGTTCAGGACCTAGAGTAGGGTGAAACTTCCCTCCCCAAGATGAGAGATTGGGTGTTTAATCAGAAAGAAAGAAAGAAAGAAAAAGAAAATCAAGAAATCTTAAGCTCGAGACCTAAAGCAGGGTAGCATTTCCCTCCCCGGGATGAGATATTAGGCCCTAAGAAATCAACAGAAATAAAAGCAAAGAAAAATGAATAACGCTCAGGACCTTGAAAAGGGTAGCTTTTCCCTCCCTAGGATGAGAGATTAGTTCCTAATAAATCAATCAAAAAGAAGAAAAATAGAACAACTATGCTTAGGACCTAGATCAAGGTAGAATTTCCCTCCCTAGGACGAGAGATTGGTTCCTAAGAAATCAATCGAAAAGGAAAACAGAGCAATTACGCTCAAGACCTAGAGCAGGGTAGCATTTCCCTCCCTAAGACGAGATATTGATCCTTATATCAATATGAATCGTGTTCTTGCACCTTTGTTAGCCTCCTTGGCAACGATGCCAAAATGTTGGTGTCTAAGTGTGAATGAATATTCAAACCCTTTCCCACATTAATTATCAATCCGGGTGCGTACATTATTTCAAGGTAACACACAAGGTATATGCAGGAGCAATGGAACAATCCAATATTGATCAAAGATTCAACAATTAAAACAGCCAGAACTACTGTAATAGTAATTAAAGATAAATTGCATAATTATAAAAACATTCACAACAATTAAAGAACATACCATAACAACAATTAAAATACTCAAACAGAAATGTGAAAGCAACAAAAGGAAATAACATAACACCTGATCAGAAGAGTGGGCCCAAATCTCTGACCAGGGCCACGGTAGAATCACAACGTACAAATAGAACGGAAAAATGACTTGCATTCAATTAATTAAAAGTCTTCTATTACAAAACTTGATCTCTTGCACGCTAACCCTCTATGCGTTCTCCCTTCTCTCTGATTTGTGTCCCTTTAAATATACAAAAAACAAAGGGAAATGGATTGATTACAAAATATCAATAAGAAAGATGAGATCTGAAAGATCTTTCCATCATGATTCAGCTGGCACAAGTCGAATCTATAAATTACAATTGGGGAAATTTTGGAAAATGGCCACAACAGAAAATATGCAAATCTGTCCTTTGAAGAACCCTGTGTTTCTCTTAATAAAGACTTAATTTTGGAAAATTTCTCATGTAAAAACTAATTAGGTCCGTTTTGTACAAAACCCATCTTTCAGATTTTCAGGATTCATCTCCGTTTGCCCAAAACATTCAACACAAAACTATCTCTTGTTATCCCAGCGAATTTCTGAGTTGGAATATTTAATTATCAGCTGAAGATCAAATCTGCAATCTGGAAGAGATCTTGAGGGCTAAAATAGTGAGTGATGTTATAACTAATTCATTAATAAACCATCATTGGAAAAATCATGCATAATAATCATTAATATATTAAAATAAATGAGAACAAGTATTATTTATCCAAAAAAGCATAAATACTTATGAAATGGAATTATATAATGAATTATGATAAATAATGTTATAGAAGAACATTAGAAATGGATGAAATGGATATTAAGAAGTGATAATAATAATACAAATTAGTGGCCCAACACCTCCTCCCAGCGTTGACTTGGAATGGATAAAGGTTGTAGCAGACTTGAGGTCTTAATTGTCTCAACTTTATTTTGCTAGCAAACCAAACATTCCACCAAAAAAAATTTGAATATCAGATTTAAGGCGATCCCAAAAAAATTCTTTCCTCACCCCGTGATAAGTTTTTAGAAAACCCGAGTGTCCTCCTAAGGGAGAGGTGTGAAATTCCAAAAGAATCTTTTGTTTTAGTTGGGAATTATTACAAAGATATAAGCGATCTTTGTACCATAAGGAATCACTTTTCCAACTAAATGTATCGGATGTACTGGGATCTTGCTGCAACTTTTGTTTGAGTGCCTATACTTCTTCGTCATTCTTCCATTCCTCTAGTGCTTTGGTTATCCAATCTGGTTGGATAATAGAAATGGTACAAAGCAATGCTTCCACATCCTCATCTTTTCTTGAGAGTGCATCTGAAACAACATTTAGCTTCCCGTTTTTGTATATGATTTCAAAGTCATAACCCAACATATTTGTGACCCATTTTTGATGCTCTTCTAAAGATAGTCTTTGTTCCAAAAAGTATTTAAGACTATCATGATCAGTTTTTACCTTGAAGTGTATCCCCATTAGGTAAGGTCACCATTTCTTTAGTGTATTTAGTATTGCCAACATTTCCTTCTCATAAATAGCTTTCTGTAAATAATTTCTTTTGATTGGATGAATTTCAAAAGAAATGGGTCTTGCTTCTTGCATTAAAACAACACCAATTCCATTTCCTGAGGCATCACATTAAATCCACAATAAAGTTTTTTGTGAAGTCTAGCGTAGCTAAGACTGGTGCTTGGCACATTGCCTCTTTAAGATATTCAAAGGCCTTAGTTGTGTGAGGAGTCCTTGAAAATGTATCTTTTTTCAATAATGTTGTTAGAGGTGCTGCTATTATCCCATAATTCTTAACCAAATTGCAATAATACCCTGTTAACCCAAGAAATCCTCGCAACTGCTTTATGGTTGTGGGGACTTTGCATTCCTTAGTGGCTTTAATTTTGTTAGGGTCTACCTTAACACCCTCCTGAGATACACTATGACCTAAATATTCCACCTCTTGTACTCCAAAGAAGCATTTGGAGGTTTTTTCATATTATTTTTTCTCCCCCAATAGTTTGAACACCTTGTCAACATGATACTTCCAAGACCTGTTGTAGATTAGTATATCATCAAAAAATACTAACAGAAATTTTCTAAGGAAGGGTTTGAAAATGGAATTCATCAACCCTTGAAATGTAGAAGGTGCATTGGTAAGGCCAAAAGGTATGACCAAAAATTCATAATGACCCTCATGAGTTTGAAATGTCTTTAGTCTTCATTCTAATTTGATGATATCCTGAATGGAGATCTAACTTGGTGAAATAAATTGCCCCATGTAATTCATCCAATAATTCGTCAATCACAGGAATGGGAAATTTATCTTTAATAGTGAGCTTATTTGGCTCCTTATAATCCGGACACATGTGCCATGATCCATCCTTCTTGTGCACCAATACTACTAGAGCAGAGAAAGAACTTTGGTTAGGTTGAATTATACCAACCTCTATCATTTCAGCGATCATACATTCAATTTCGTTCATGATCTGTAAGGCATGATGTTTGGAGGAAAAATTCTTGGAATAAAATGAATAGCATGATCATGATTATGAATAGGTGGGAGTCCTTTGGGAGTTTCAAACACGTTGGAATGATTGTCCAAGGGTTTTTGGAGATATGGAGAAATAGATGATTTTTATGTTGTAACTTCTAGTGAGAATAATTGTGAAATTACATATTGTTGTTATTTCTTTAGAAGCTTTGTCATGAAATTAGATCTTATTATCTTTTCCAGATTCCCTACAATACCCCGTAATTCAACTTCCTTTCCTTCCGAAAAGAAGTTCAAGAAAATTTCTTGAAAATCAAAAGTTATTTCCCCAAATATTGTAACCATTGTACTCCTAGTACAACATCAACACCACCCATTAGAATGGAGAGCATTGGACTATTCAATACATATTCCAACATGGTTAGCTTGATATTATGGCACTTTCCATAGAAATTTATAGTTCCTCCATTTTCCACCATCACTAGACACTTTGGCGATGGGTATAGGAAGCAATTAAATTCCTTGGCTACCTTACAATGAATAAAATTATGGGTACTACCCAAATCAATAAGCACTATTAATTGTTTCTTCTTGATATGTCCTTCTATCATAAGAGTTTGAGGAGTGGTAATTCCTACCAATGCATTACAGGATATGGTCAGATTCATTTCTTCTTCCTCTAGGATTGGTTCCTTGTGTATATCCTCTTCTTTTGAATTTTCTTGTTCCTTTTCTTTCTCCTCTTCACAATCTACGTAAAATAATCTGTTCTCAACACACTTATGACATTTAGTGTATTTTCTATCACAACTATAGAAAAGCACTGCTCTTTTTTCTTCCAATGGTTGTGGTGTCAACCTTGTAAGTTGTGGAAGTCTAGGAGTAGAAACACTTCCATCTTTATAGTTGTGAGTGGTAGGATTCATTGTCGCCATAATTTTGATTTCAATTTTTCTTGCCAACCTGAATGCCTTCTCCACTATATCAAGTTCCCAAATTCAAACCTCATGTTGTATTTTATCCTTTAGATTCCCTTTGAAGACATCAATCCTATGTTCCTCTGGAATATTATTTACCCTTATATTCAATTTTTGTAAATCCTCAATGTGCTCCATCATTGAACCATTTGTTTGATATTTATAAAAATTTGGATAAAGAAGGTGTTTCTCTTTGTATCCTCATAATGTGCTATCATTTCCTTCATAAAACTTGACCAAGTGACCAGTGGTTTATGAGAACAAAGCCATAGATACCATATAAACTAATTTTGTTCTAATATAAAGTTGCAATGTGTACCTTTTGTGTGTTTTGCATATTATGGAGCTCAATTTATTGCTCCATTTGTAGTATCCAAGTTTTCAGATCCTTGCCATCAAAATTCCTCATATCTATATTTGGAATATGGTGGGTCTTAAATCCAACATTAGAGTCTATGAAATCATGATTAACATTTTTTTTGTCCTCATCATGAGTTTCCTCTACTACCTTTTCACCATTAGGAATCTTTTCTTGTAGCAAATTTTCCAAACCTTCCTTCAAACTTTCCATGTCTTCTTTTAGATCATTATTCATGTCTTCCATTTTTCCTTTCAACTTGTCTTCTATACCACGATCTTAGCTTCCATGTCATCCATCTTAGCTTCCACGACATCCATCTTAGCCTCCAAGTCATCCATCTTAGCTTACAAGCCATTCTTCAAACCATTCATATTAGCTTCCACACCTTTCTTCAAACCATCCATATTAGCTTCCATTTCATTTTTTGTTACTCTTTGCGAGAGCGAAACTTATTGCACTTGGTCTTGTAATTTTGATATATCATGTTGCACTTCATCCTCTTCATGAGTCATAGTAGAGCCTTCTGAGGGCTAAATGGGTGTTGAATTATTTTTAGGGGGGATTTTAGAACCTAATACTGATATATATGCTTCAATATTCCCTTGGAATCACTTCAAACTAATTTTTCAAACAAGACTTATCCATTTTTTTAAACAAATACACACCTTTTTCTTGCTTTTAACAAGCTTGATATTGAAACTGATGTATCTCTTTAATTTAGTACCCCAATATTTTATCTTCGGTCCTTTAGAAGCCCTCTGAATATTCTTTCCAATGCTATAGGTCTGACCTGATTTGTATTCTTCAAGGAAAAGTTATGCCCAATCTCCCACAATGACCTAATTATGGACCAATTCAGTAGAGTGAAATTGTACGACGTGCCACATGTCATTGTTTCCTCCTTCAGCTCTAAAATTGATACACATGAAACTAAATTCCATGTAATTTTGGCTAATTTTTAAAGGATTCAATCTAATTCTCAGAGAGAGAGTTATGACGATTTTCCAAAGGTCACCTCTTTGAGATGAAATTTGGGAGCCTACAAAAACCCTAACTTCCACAGATCATATCTCCGAAAATATTGCGAACCAAGATCTGAAATTTTTACACAAAGTTCCTCGGGATTTTTTTCACAAATGAGTGTTTTTTAGCTTCTGAACCTTTGTATAAAAAAATTTATAGCGAAAATGCCACGGTGACCTGTTTGAAGCGGCGAAACCCTAGAATCCAAAGCTCTGATACCAAATGTTATGAAACCAACTCATAAAATAGAAGAAAAGATAGATCAACGACTTAGAAATCAACCACTTCAAGGGGGAAACCTCTTTTACATTACATAAATTAACAATTCTTAGATTATTCAAATGACAAAATATCCTTTCCATATATAGGAGTCCATGGGGTCACAATATAATCCTATCCTACCTAACAATAATAATGTAAGGGCACAATAATAACAATATGGGGACTATAGGAGTACAAAATAACAATAAGGGGGCTACACTAACAACAATAAGGGAATACACTAGTAATATAGGGCCCTAATAATTTGTAGGTGCTTTTGATGCTCTTCCACATTTCTTGAATATAAAATAATGCCATCAATAAAAAATAAGGAAAATTTATCAAGATAGGGATGAAATACATGATTCATAAGACTCATAAATGTGGCTAGGGTGTTGGTAATACCAAAAGGTAAAACAAAAAATTCATAATGGTCGTGACGGGTCCTAAAGTTTTTCGTAGGAATTTCCTCTTCCTTCACTCTGATCTGGTGATAACTAGATCATAAATCTAATTTGGAAAATACAATAGCCCCCTTGAATTGGTTGAATATGTTGTACCTTAAGAGACAATCCATTGGTTGTATTAAGGAATAAGTGCTTAAGACATTTATACATGTATGTCACAGAATTTTAATATGAAGGGTATCTGCTTAATCACCTTCAGATGTTTTGTTATTAACCCTCAAGATTCAAATGTAGTAAAAGCTTTGCAATGCCATTATTCGCTGATATCAAATCGAATAATGAGAAGAATATGAAGGAAGGAAGCCTAAATTGATATGTTGATAAACAATATATATTTCTTTAAACTTCAGAAGAATTTTATGATAGAAGATTAGTTAAAATGAAGGAGCGCCCATTAAGGATTTTAACTCTTGTTCACATATGTAAAAAGAGACCTGCAACTTCATTACTTCATTTTATTCAAGAACAGAAAATACACAATGTAAACTGGAAAACGTATCAATATCAACAAATGCCAGAAACTTGCTTTTCATTCATTAATCATTTGAAAGCTGAGTACAAAATTTGCAGTCTGAAGTTCCCAAACTCGAAATCCTCCCCTCTCCTCATCTGATTTCTTTACTATATATTTATACAAAACTAACAGATCTTCTAAGATCCACAACTTTGGGTAAGTTGTTAATTAGGAATTTATTAAATTTACGAAAGGTAGTAAACCTTATCTATCAGAAAAACATTCGATGTACAATAGTATATTTACAAAACACTACATGAAATTTTAATTGTTGATGAAGATCGAGTTGATGATGTGGAAGGTTGTCCCAGGATCTGTGGAAAATCTTCCTCCAAAAGTGCAACTGCTGAGAGTTGTTGATGATGATTGCCACCTGCCTTAAACCCTTTACCACATGTCTTGACTGTCCTCAACTGCTATCTTGAAATGTGGAACTGTTTGACACCTAATAAATCCTCTTCCTTTTCCCTTAATTGTCTTCACTGTTGCAAGAAATGTGAAAATACCTACCACCTGTATCCATTATTCCCGTTAAATATGGAAAGAATTCGATGAACTGTTACTTGTGCTCTTCCTTGAAATCTGGGTCAAATCTGCCACCTAACCAACCCTTGAATCTGCTGCATTCAAATTTCTATGAAAATAGTTACCCGCTGGGTTTGCTTTAAAAACCATATTTATTGTAAAAGGCAGTTATTTCTTGGAAATGACAAAAATTCTCTCGACACAGTAAACTGTGAGGCTCAATCTCTATAGCGAAATTAAGCATGATAATAAATTTTTTCTAGCAGCATGATCTTCAAAAATTAAAACCAAACCAAAACATGAGATTTACTTCATCTGTTGGTTTTCCAATATATCTTCTAGAATTCACTCATGTCCTTCTTGGATTAATATCAGACAAGCCTTTTCCAGCTAAGGTTGGTTGACCAGACTCCAAATGTGACACATCATATGGCTAGGAAAAACATTTGTAGGATCAAGAAGCAAAGAAGACTTCATGAATTCCAGATCCTTGACAATCTTCTTCCTATCCACTGCCCTTTCCGTAGGCCCCAATCAGGGTTCTATAAGTGTCTCGAACAAAAATGATTTTGGCTTTCTTCATTTCCTTGAAAACTCTAGCAACATGAACATGCATACCATTTTTCTTGCACACATCCACGAGAGTATTCCATGTGAATCTATCAGGGCTATAGCCATTAGATCTCATTTCATCCAATGTTAACATCATATTTTGGAAATTTTCATTTTTTCCATACATATCAATGATAGCATTGAAAGTCCAGAGATTGGGATGACAACCTGCCTTCTTCATCCGTGTGAAAAAATTCAAGGCTCTCTCCTCTCTTCCTACCTTTCCAAATGCAGATATCAGTATTGCGTACGTAAAATCATCGGGCTCCACTCCTTTACTTACCATAGTATCCATCAAAGCAACAGCTTCATCACACAGTTCAGCAGTACATAAAGCTGAAATCAATTCATTGTAGGTAACAATATTGGGTTGGCATTGTTTGTTTTTCTCCATTTTAGCCAAAATATTGAGCGCTTCTCCATGCAATCTTTATTTCCCATAGACATTACGAAGTACATTGTATGTGATTCTACTGGGGGCACATCCTACTGCCCTTATCTCTTCGAAAATATTTGATGCTTCTTCACACAACTCTCTGCTGGCATAGGCAGTTATGATGGTGTTGTAGGTGTATTCATCAAGCCTAAGTCCTCGATTTTTCAACTCCTCAAAAATTAATACTACTTTGTTCCAAGAATTACCCATATTTCCATATACACCGAGGATTACATTCTAGGTGACAACATTAGGTTCGCATCCATCTTCCACCATTCTCTTGAACATATAAATCGCTTCTTTGTACATGCTACATTTTGCATACATGTCTAAAAGGGCATTTACTATCAAGACATATGACTGGAATCCACTTCTTTTTATTTTTTTCATGAATCTTTATACCTTGTTCCACGGCCGCCATTTCAGCACATACTTGAAGGACAACAACAAATATTTTCGAGTCTGGCTTCAAACCTATTCACTTCATTTCTCGAAAAATATTCAAGGACTTGTCACCTTTCCCATTCTGTGCATATCCTGTAATCATTGTATTCCACGAAACCACATCTCGTTCGGGCATCCTCTCAAACATGCTAAGTGCTTCATTAAGACGCTTATTCTATGCATAGCTTGCAATAATGGTGTTCCAAGAAACCACATTTCGCTCAGATATTTTGAAAAAAAAATTGCGCACTTCCTCAATCATCTTAATTACTTCTATTATTTTAGGCCTCTGATCAGGCATCCTAACAACACATGCCATGGCAATCTGCAACATCTGGACCATCTCCTCTTCAATATTATGATATCTCATCAATTCCACATCAAATACTTCGACAGTCCACTCCTCTCGAACCACTGATTGAACCCATCTGGGTAAATCAATTACCTCTTCGTTTACAAATGCTTGGACTGGGGGCTTCCTTGTGAGAAGTTCCAGAAGTAGAACCTTGAAACTATAAACATCATATTTATGAGAAACCTTGCATGCTTCAATAACCTTGTGAGCTCGATATCATGCAATTCGTGAGGGAACAGTAGACAAGTTTGTCAAAGGAGCCAAACCAAAGTCAGAAACACATCCATCCAAGTCTGTGGTAAGAAGGATATTGGAAGATCAAATGTTTCCATGGCTAAATTTTCCTCCCCCTTCTTGATGGATATGTGTTATGCCCCTTGTTGCTACCAAGGCTATTTTAATCCTTATGTCCCAATCCAAAGGAGTTCTTCCTGCACCTCTTCCACCATCAACTACTAGTGTTGGAGAGGCTAAATGTTCAACCTTCCTTACTTGCATGGATTTCATTTATTGTTTGCTCATATTAAATGGGAATAATCCCACAATTTCCAGGCATGGAAGACACAGATTGTTTTAAATAGGTGTCAAGTTTAATATTCGACAACGATGAGCCCGAGGCTATACACGTTGTGGCATTTGCTTGGGACTTGGCGCGATGTGTCCTCCTCTCGTGACTTGGACTTGGAATTAGCTCTCGGTTATATGACACTTGGTTGTGTGATGAGGATTTGAGAGAGGGCTAGGGAGCTCGATGAAGCCTTTTTTTATTTTTCTAAAAATTATAATAATTTCATATAAATAAATATAATTTTATTTTCCCTTTTGGAAAAGATTTGACTAGAATGGGGAATAGATAGGATAGCATATCATTAGGTAGCTTTTAGACATGCAAATGGCTAATTAGGAATAGTTTAGGGCATTTTTAGCATTTGAATGCAAATAGCCATACTAGGATGAATTTGAACATTATTTTGGCAAATAAGGAGAGGATCGAGGAGAATGGCGAGGATGTAGCATGAAGTAGGCAGAAAAATGGAAGCATAAGGAGCTAGAGGCCAAATAGAATGATGGAGAGGGCAGTTTTGAAAGGAATCAAAACCAGTGCTAACAATGGCTCTAATTAGGGATGATATGCCCCTTGTGGGCTATCAAGAACTATAGTTCTAGTGCCTTGTCTCTCCAACCAGCAATATAGCTTATTAACTCAACAAACCAGCATGCTTACCCATTGGGTAATATAACTGAAATTCAATTTGGGTTGGATTCAAATTGAAAACTGAAATCTAACTTTCTGTAAAAATGCTCAAAACAATGAGCTTATTCATTCCTTTACTTCTAATATGATTTAAATGGCAATCTTCATGCAATATGGAACTTGTTGTACAACCATTCAAACAACTGGGGAAAAAAAAAAAAAAACTTCATATGGATTCTGAATCTTAAAGGCAGAACTGAAAGAATCCATATTATAACATAGTGCAACTCATGATGAAAATAATCACAACGCAGGATACTCATAAAGCATTAAATATCTGCACCATAAGAAGACTCAAAATCATCATCTAATAAATAAGGAAAAACATTAAATGTTACCTCTGCATTGATGTCCCTTTTAGAATTCTGAAAGGTGTAGCTTTTTATCCAAAACTTCCACTAAAAATCTGATCTCTGCATCCCCATGAATTCGCCACTGGATCCGAACCAATGGAGTCTCCAGGTGAAAAACTACAATCCTCTTCAAGTTATCAATTCCTATTCACCTTCAAGAATCTATCTTCAACAATTAAACAAGAGATTCGGGAGAATAATTCGTTTCAAGGCCTTCATCTCTCGATAGACGCACCAAAATATGTTTGCACCTTGGACTGCAGCAAGCGCCTGACCAGACACATCCTAAGCTCTAAGGAAATTTTTTTATGATTTGATTGGGTTTTTTGTAAGTGGTTGGATCTCAAGCACTCTAAAAGGAATGTTGAACAGCTAAAAGTCTCTGACACATATGAGGGCACTGATATATGATGTGGTAGCAATGTTGAGTTTGTAGTCGAATGGTCAAAAGAATAGAAGAATGACAATGGGTCTATAGGATAGAATTCCACTGCATAGATGAAAGGATAACAAAGATTCCAGACCTAAAATGCATTAATGAAAGAAGGATTTCACAAGACTTACAAGAATCTCATCATACATCTAAAATATTTCTTTCATAGGGAATGCTTATGAACAAATTTTCCATACACATTTATCAAGAAAGCTTGTAGAACAATACTGATAAAAATTGATAATCATGTACCGCTGTATCATAATGCTAACAAAAACATGAGACAACATATATATTACAATCTGGAAATGAAGATCTGAGATATGGAAATGCAGAAAGAAAACACACACACCATATTATTTGTAAATCCTCTAGAGTGTACCTGGAATGTATTATTTTCTCAACAGTACATTATTCAGGAATGACATGAGAATCAACAATAGGGCACTCGGCCCTATGCTTCCAATCCTCCCCCCTCCTCATCTGATTAATTTACTCTATATTTATACAAAACTATTGGATCTTCTAAGATCCACAACTTTGGGTAAGTTGTTAATTGGAAATTTATTACAATTTACTAAAGGTAGTAAACCTTATCTATCAGAAAAACATTCGATGTACAATAGTATATTTACAAAACACTACATGAAATTTTAATTGTTGATGAAGATCGAGCCAATGATGTGGAAGGTTGTCCCGAGATTTGTGGAAAATATTCCTCCAAAAGTGCAATTACTGAGAGTTTTTAAGATGATTGCCACCTGCCTTAAACCCTTTACCACCTGTCTTGACTTCCCTCAACTGTTGTCTTGAAATGTGGAACTGTTTGACACCTAATCAATCCCTTGCCTTTTTCCTTAACTGTCTTCATCGTTGCAAGAAATGTGAAACTGCCTGCCACCTGTACCCATTATTCCCTTTAAATCTGGAAAGAATTCAATGAATTGTTACTTATGCTCTTCCTTGAAATTTGGGCCAAATCTGCCACCTAACCTACCCCTATATCTGTTGCATTCAAATTTTTGGTAAAATAGCAACAGGCTGTTGGGTTTGCTGTAAAAACCAGATTTCCTGTAAAAGGCATCTATTTCCTAGAAATGACTAAAATTCTCCCAACACAGTAAACTGTGAGGCTCAATATCTACAACAAACTTAAGCATGATAATAAAATGTTGCTAGAAGCATGATCTTCAAAAATTAAAACCAAACCAAAACATGAGATTTACTTCATCTGCTGGTTTTCCAATACATCTTTGGAATTCAGTCATGTCCTTCTTGGGTTAATATCAGACAAACCCTTTCCAGCTAAGGCTGGTTGAACAAACTCCAATTGTGACACATCATATGGCTGGGAGAAACATTTGTAGGATCAAGAAGCAAAATATACTTCATGAATTTCGGATCCTTGACAGTCTTCTGCCTATCCACTGCCCTTTCCGTAAGCCCCAATCAGGGTAATAAGTGTCTTGAACTGGAAAACTCTAGCAACATGAACATGCATACCATTTTTTCCGCACACAGCCACCATAGTATTCCATGTGACCCTATCAGGGGTATAGCCATTAGACCTCATTTCATCCAATGTTAACATCAGCTTTTGGAATTTTGCATTTTTCCATACATACCAATGATAACATTGAAAGTGCAGAGATTGGGATGACAACCTGCCTTCTTCGTCTGTGTGAAAAAAATTCAAGGCTCTCTCCTCTCATCCTACCTTGCCAAATGCAAATATCAGTATTGTGTACGTAAAATCATCAGGCTCCACTCCTTTACTTACCATAGTATCCGTCAGAGAAACAACTTCATCACAGAGTCCAATAGTACAGAAATCTGAAATCAATTCATTATAGGTAACAATATTGGGTTGGCATTGTTTGTTGTTCTCCATTTTAGCCAAAATATTGAGCACTTCTCCATGCAATCTTGATTTCCCATAGAAATTAAGAAGTACATTGTATGTGATTCTATCGGGGGCACATCTTGTTGCCTTCATCTCTTCGAAATATTTGATGCTTCTTCACACAGCTCTCCTCTGGCACAAGAAGCTATGATGGTGTTGTAGGTGTATTCATCAGGCCTAAGTCCTCGATTTTTCAACTCCTCAAAAAGTAATACTACTTTGTTCCAATAATTACCCATCTTTCCATATAAATCGAGGATTACATTGTAGGTGACAACATTACGTTCACATCCATCTTCCACCATTCTCTTGAACAGATAAATCACTTCTCTATACATGCCACATTTTTCATACATGTCTAAAAGGGAATTTACTATCAAGATATCTTACTGGAATCCACTTATTTTTATTTGTTCATGAATCTTGATACCTTGTTCTAGGGCCACCATTTCAGCACATACTTGAAGCACAACAACAAATATTTTCGAGTCTCGCTTCAAACCTGTCCACTTCATTTCTCGAAAAAAAATTCAAGGACTTGTCACCTTGCCCATTTTGTGCATATCCTGTAATCATTGTATTCCATGAAACCACATCTCGTTTGGGCATCCTCTCAAACATGCTAAGTGCTTCATTAAGACATGTATACTGTGCATAGCTCGCAATAATGGTGTTCCAAGCAACCACATTTCGCTCAGGTATTTTGACAAATAGATCACGTGCTTCCTCAATCATCTTAACTACTTTTGTTATTTTAGGCCTTTGATCAGGCATCCTAACAACACATGCCATGGAAATCTGCAACATCTAGACCATCTCCTCTTCAATATTCTGATATCTCATCAATTCCACATCAAATAATTCGACAGTCCACTCCTCTCGAACCACTGACTGAACCCATCTGGGTAAATCAATTACCTCTTTGTTTACAGATGCTTGGACTGGGGCCTTCCCAGTGAGAAGTTCCAGAAGAAGAACCCCGAAACTATAAGCATCATATTTATGATAAACATTGTGTGCTTCAATAACCTCGAGAGCTCGATATTATGCAATCCGTGAGGGAATAATAAACAGGTTTGTCAAAGGAGCCAAACCAAAGTCAGAAACACATCCATCCAATTCTGTGGTAAGGAGGATATTGGAAGATCGAATGTTTCCATGGCTAAGTTTGCCTCCCCCTTCTTGCTAGATATGAGCTATGCCCCTTGCTTCTCCAAATGCTATTTTAATCCTTGTGTCCCAATCCAAAGGAGTTCTTCCTGCACCTCTTCCACCATCAACTACTAGTGCTGGAGAGGCTAAATCTTAAACCTTCCTTACTTGCGGGGTTTTCGTTTATTGTTTTCTCATACTTAATGGGAATAATCCCACATTTTCTAGGCATGGAAGACACAAATTTTTTTAAATAGGTGTCAATTTTAATATTTGACAACGATGAGCTCGAGGCTATACACGTTGTGGCATTTTCTTGGGACTTGGCGTGATGTGTCCTCCTCTCGTGACTTGGACTTGGAATTAGCTCTCGGTTATATGACACTTGGTTGTGTGATAAGGATTTGAGTTGAGGGCTAGGGAGCTTAATGGATCCTTTTTTTTATTTTGCTAAAAAATATAACAATTTCACATAAAAAAAATATTAAAAAAAAAAAGAAAAAGCAAAAAAAGATATAATTTTATATTCCCTTTTGGAAAAGATTTGACTAGAATAGGGAATAGATAGGACAACATATCATTAGGTAGCTTTTAGACATGAAAATGACTAAATAGGAATAGTTTAGGGTATTTTTAGCATTTGAATGCAAATAACCATTTTAGGATGAATTTGAACCATTTTTTGGCAAATAAGGAAAGGATCGAGAAGAATGGTGAGGATGTAGCATGAAGTAGCGAGAAAAATGGAAGCATAAGGAGCTAGAGGCCAAATAGAATGACGGAGTGGGAAGCTTTGAAAGGAATCAAAACCAGTGCTAACAAACTATAAATAAAATACTTTCATGTCAATTTTAAATAAAATATTTTATATCAACATTATATATAGATAGATAAATAGATATCCACAAATATGTCTGTTAACATCCTAATATGAGGAAGATGTGTAATTTCTTCATACTTAATATCTAGTGAACACTTTATGTGTGTGTGTGTGTGTGTAATGATCATGATGATGATTAACATCCACTAAGTTCAGAATGGTCTCATGGACCCTAAGAGGATTTATTTAAAATTCTTTAACATTTTATTTTTATGCTAAAAAAGAATTAAGGGGATCATTCCAAGATCACCATAAGTTCACTGAATTAATGTAGAAATTATACAAGCATGTATATCATGGATTCAATTTGATCTAACAATGTACTAAAGTTAAATACTGAACTGCTTCTACAAATCTTTTGCGGAATTAAAAACACAATTGCCAATCACGTGAAGCAAAGAAGAATAATTCAAGCCACAACACAAATAATTTCCCGGGGAAAGCTTGCTGCTCAAAACTCCACTATCTTCTATTGTATATTCAACATGGAATCATGAAACAATTACATACAACTCTTCTCACTAGAGCCCTTATGTACTCAGCTAATTGTCTCACACTGTCACACATAAAACTGACCAATACTTAGCCAATTTACTGCCTCCAAACAACCTACCTTTCTTGCGCAATCCCTCATGAATGAAATCCGTAAAGAATAGGAATTTTGGCCTTCCTTGACTGCGCAAGTATCATGAGCACTCCAATTGGTGTTTGGTTGTATGGGTGCAACCCAATAATCCTAGAACTGATAGTCAACTTCCCTTTCACCTAGATGTCAACTGGGTCTCCACTAGATCTGACATGCATGCAGCTAATAATAGTAAATCCTCAGTTGCATGTGAGATCACTGATTATGAATTAATTAATATTTAATTCACTTTATCTCTCACTAGTGTATCTAACAGTTACAACTAGCACAACTAATTATAACTCACTTAACTGAGTTAAATTGATTACAATGTGCAATAACTAATGCACCACTGCACTTTGAACTCTGTTACAACTAGAATTACTTTGCATGCCTCACTAACAATATCTAACTCGAAATTCATGAGATAACTGAGTTTATCACACTCAGTTAACTATTACAAGTTATTTTGAGACTAGATTACAATTTATTGTCCATCTTAATTAAGGGATAACTAAAATAGGCATGCACCAAATTTATCCCTATGGGCCCCACCCTAGCATAGGTGCTTATGCACTAGGCGTGGGTGCTGAAATTTTCTTGTTGAATTTCAACACTTAAAAAGTGAAAAAGGTTAGCAGTGTGACAAATACTTTGAAATTTAGATTTACTGTGAGTATAACTAAAAAATCTAAGAGAAATATTTTTCATCTTCAACCAAGCCCTTTTTCCAGCACCCGTCAGATAGAACCCCCAACACAAGATACATACAAACCAAAATACCATACTAAAGTTCCAAAAGGAAGTCCTCAGATTGACTAAGTTAGAGGGAGGCCCTCTCCTATGTCTGCAAACAAATACGTGAACCTCGTAATTATTGTTGGTGCAACCGAAAGCCCATGCTATGAGCCAGCTTGTGCCTACGCCTTTAGGGATTACAGACCCTCTTTCAATCGAACTATTGACCCAAGACCCATTTATAAGGATATAAAAATTAGCTTTTGAAAAGGCGTTAGTAAGACAAGCCACTCTTACAACACCCCCCTAATAAACCCAGAGAGTGAGCCTGCTAATGAACACAACCCCATACTTTAATCATTGGTTATCAAACCTAAATGCAAGCACAAATACGCAGCTTGGTGAATTTGCAAGAAGACTATCAAAAGCACAGCAAGACCCCACAATTAGACTCCAAACAAACGGTGAGGTAATGGCCAAGAAAAAATGAAGGCCCCTCTGAGGCCAAGAAAAATGAAGTCCCCATATTCCTACGAGTAGAAATGATAGTGACCAGCGACTCAAATGCAGATCTAAACAACCAAATCAGAGTAGAAATTACCATGAAGAAGTTAAGACACAACATCCAATTGTCCCCCGGTCCAACTTTCCAACAGGTAGAAGGTACAAGAAGTTAAGACGCAACATCCAATTGTCCCCCGGTCCAACTTTCCAACAGGTACAAGGTACAAGAACGAGTTGAATCCCCTAACAATGAAAGTAGGGTGGCAAGCCAGAAGTTCCACTTTGTAATATACTACCCCAATTCTGCCATGCAAAAAACTCGACTTATCCACAATATACCTCCTTCGGCTCACACTCTTTCCCACTAGTTGTAACAAGTTTGCATAGTAACACCACTAGTTTACCTGTCAAGGCGAGGAGTCGGATTTCACCCACACTAACTGGACACCAAAACATTCCACTCATCTTTTGGAAGTAGAGTTTGATCCCTGTGGAAGTATCCAGAGCCAAGCTAATTACATGCAAATGCATGCTTATAGGTGGGCACGCCACCCTCAAATTTAATGCACCCCATAACGAAAAGAGTTGTTTTTATTGTTATTTTTTTGGAGATGTAGGTGTTGGAATTCACAGAAAATTCTGAAATCTATTTTTTGGAGATTCAAGTAGTGGAATTGGCAGCAAATTTTGCAGTGAAATCTTGATTTGTGTTATTTAAACTGGTTTTTTTATTGTATATAAGGATTCAACACCTTAAAAAACCCCTAAAACACTTCGATTGAGTACCCATCAAACTTGTAATTTAAATAAATTATCTCGAAAGTGATAGACTTAAAAGCCCATACCTCTCAATTCATCCTTTCACACCCCCCTGTCATAGATTTTAAAATAAAAATTAAATATAATTTGTTTATAAAATATAATTTAATTTAAAAAAACATTAAATAATATTATAACAACTTTTAAAATTTAAATTTTTAATTAAAAATCAAATTTACATTTACTAATTTTTATGTTTTGATATCAAAATAATGATAGCTAACTAAAACTTAGTATAACCCAACCCTACATTATATACTTAAACAACCCTTTTAAATTCACAAAACATCACAGATTTTAAAATAAAAATTAAATATAATTTGTTTATAAAATATAATTTAATTTTAAAAAACATTGAATAATATTATAACAACTTTTAAAATTACTTTTTTAATTAAAAAATCAAATTTACATTTACTAATTTTTATGTTTTAATATCAAAATAATGATAGCTAACTAAAACTTAGTATAACCCAACCCTACATTATATACTTAAACAACCCTTTTAAATTAACAAAACATTTTCATTATAAAACCTAAAAGAGTCCAAAACATACATTGAGTTTCCCTGAATTCTTATATAAAAATTACGACAAAAGAAGAGAAACTACCCATTAGAAAATAAATTTTTGGATGGTTGCTAGAGGGTCATTATCCTTGACATCTTGTTCAACTAACACATTCTTCTCCACTCTCAAAGCTTTTCTTCGGAAAGAGTATATGTCTTATAATTAAACTTACTATGAATATATTTAATTTTTTTTTGGGATTGATTTACAATGATGTAAATATTGCCACATTAACATTACTATTACCAAATAAATAACATTTAAAATATATATATATATTTATTTAATTTATAAAAAAATAATAATAAATTAATATTATTATTTTTATTATTTTTTCAATTTTATATAAAATTATAATGATTTGTTTTAGTTTTTTTTGGTTAATGTGAATGGTTTTTATTAATTAAAAAAAAGTTTACATGTGATGCAAGTGACTAAAATGGTATAATTTTGATTTTTCTTCCTAACACACACCTAAGTATCATTCAATTCAGATTGGTATTATACATTTGGAAAATAAATCCCAATGACAACAACTAATCAAATGTAGCTTTTACAATTTGACAATAAATTCCGTCAGTGAAGCATTTCGAGACAAACAATAAGACATAGTAAAACTATAATTGCCAAACAACAAGTTACGTTGAAGACAAACGATGAACATATAAAGTTCCACGAACCATGAACATTGTGGAAGACTATCAGATCCCACCATGAAGAAAGCATAAAAAATGATTGAGAAAACTGAAGATAGGAATCCATATAACCCAAAAAAACTTCAAATTGCAAATATGAGCTCCTAGTCTAAAGAAAACATAATGAAATCCGTAGTGTTATGTTGTGAAGGACCAATAAGCCCTCCATATTTAGAGTCAGAAACAATTTAGCTTTCCACATGGTGTAAACACGAATCAATATCTTCCAAACAAAAAAAGACATTTTTTTAGCATGCGCTTGATATCCTCTTGACCAGCGAACAACTCGCAATTATCAACTTGTCTATCTCTCAACACCATATGAAAGAGGATATCCATTAACTAATGCGTAAAGAGCGAATGCAAGAAATGTAATATTCTTTTTCTTAAATTTTCAGGATCTTGGAAGCCATTGAAAGCCATACCCAATAGACAATTACAGTAATAAGGTTTCATTTCATTGGTCAAATAAGTTTTCTATTTTAAGATCCTGTATCTTTTGCCAGGAATTAGCTAGGGGATTTATCTGGGGAATATCTGAATGCCAAATTCGTTCTCTCTGCGAACGGGCCGCCGCTTTTGACGAAAAAGGCAGAGAATCAAATTCTCGTTCTTTTGAAAGCGATTTTTGAAAGAGTTCTGGACCTAATTCCTTCCGAACTACACGTATCGTACTTTTATGTTTACAGGCTAAAGTTTTAGCACATGATAATGAAAGTATATACTTTATACGATATAAACCATCTCGACCAAAGGATCCACTGTAGTAATGAAAAATATTTCTCCAAATTTGATCAAATCGATTGAGGATATCATCATCTGTTAGATTGGTCCAAGACAATTTACTAATTGGCCGTCCTGATACGTCACAGAATTTTTCTCTAGCCAATAATCCAAGTATTGGTACAATTGGAACTATTGGATCAAATTCATTGGTAATAAGATCGGCGATGAATAACTCATCTAGCATTTTGGTTCTGACAAAAAGAGGGTTCATCCGAACCCTCAGAAAATAACCTGGAGAAGAAGAACAATTCTTGGATAATGTAATATTCAATTGTTTTATTCGTGAATTGCGCTCCAAATCCATTAGCTGATTGCAAGAAGAGTTCCTATTCTGAATCGGTACTAGAAGGACTTACATTGGTCCTCGAAGTTCCGTTCTCTATACGGTCAAAATATTCTGTGGAAGGGATGAATGAATGGAAGAGTTTCCGGTCGATCCATTCAATATTTCCCTTCTTGGAGGATAAATTCCCGCATTCAAATTATATATCAGATGCACGAATACCCTATTATATTCATCCGGAAATTTTGGTTCGAACCTTTCGTCGCTTGATCCGAGATGCTCCCTCCTTGCACCCATTACGCTCTGTTCTCTATGAATATCGAAATAGTCCAGAGAATTTACAAAGATCAATTATTGTCGTCCCAAGAGTAGATACGAGATTCTTCCTGTTCCTGTGGAATTATTATGTCTATGAATGCGAATCCATTTAGAGAAATAAAAACAATCAGAAAATCTTTCTCTTCTAATTATCAATTTTCCCAACAAATTTCAAGAAAAACTGTAATATTCCTAATTAGCACTGCTAATTGGAATATTTCATTTTTGTATAGTTTTGCCGCCTTTAGTTAAAATAATAAATAAAGTGAGAAATAAGGGGGGGGTCATCTCACTTATAAAAATAAAGTGCTTTCCTAGTTGATGGACGTTGTAACTTAAAAGGGGGCCTTGGGGGTCCACACGCACATGAGGGGAGGCCTCACGCTGACCCTAAGGTAACTGCGCAGGTCAAGGAGGAGGTGAAGGATGCAGTTAGGGTTTTTGAGGGAGCTAGCACTATAAAAGGTGGGGTTTTCACTCCATTTGGCATTGTTGATATGATATTGATATTGAGGGCTAGACTTCTGTCTACTTCAGCACGCCGGTTGTTTAGTCGGTCTGCACCACTGTTTAGTGCGAACTGAGTGTCTCCGGTCGGAGATCTCACCCTTGGCTCCGGAGACTGGTGCCCTGCTCGAGCAAGGTATTTCCTTCAGTTTCCATAGGTGATTTGCAGTGGATTTTGGGTGGACATCTGCAGAGGAGCAGCTTCTTGGAGTGACTGCGCAGTTCAGGAGAGAGGACGCAGTTTCTGCAGGGAGGACGCAGTCTTTGTGGTGCAGCTCAGTTGTGAGGTGATTTGGTGGTGGTTTTCAGCGTTTTCCAGTCTTAGGGGGTTGATATTTCGGTCGGAGGTTTTGCAGGTGGGATTTGGCCCCTTTCCCAGCATTTCCTTGAGCTACTGCGTTGTTTCTGGGAGAGACAACGTTTTCTTTGAGGAGGGGTTATTTGGTGGATTTTCGGAGGTGGAGCATTTGCTTCACGATTTCCGGGTTTTGTCCGGAGGGTTGAGTTCAGCTAGCCTTCCAGTTTTCATCTCGTTCCGGTGAGGGGATCAGCCCCTAGTTCCAGTACATTGCAGCAGCAGATTTCTACGGCAGTTTCTCCAGTCAGCTAGGACGCAGTCTCTGTTGCAGCAATTTCTTATTCTGAGAGGGTCTCCACTTGCCTAGAGCAAGGATAGGTGCACTCATTCTGATTATCTTTGTACTCATATACACATATTCTCAGATTAATAAAATGGCTTAGTGTTCTGGCATTTTATGTGTATTTGTTCCATATTCTAGTTCCGACATTTTGTTCTATATAGTTGCTTGTTGTTTTTCTGTGTATTACTGTCTATTTCCCGTTGGGGATATTACAGTGGTATCAGAGCATAATTCTGGCTCAGCCTGTGGTGCTAGCAGTCTATGACGCCCGGGGATAATCCCTACCTTGATCAGGGGAGACACAGGGACGTTGAGAGTCGGTGGAAGTTTCCCTTCGGAGGGGAGGATTCTGATCAGGAGCCACCTGAGACAGATTCAGAGCAGGAGCAGCCTATGAGGGATACAGAGCAGCGGAACCCGATGGCAGACGAGGAGAGGAGATGGGAAACGCTCTTCCATCACATACAGGAGATATCACAAAGGCTCACGGCCGTAGAGGTCGGACAGAGAGAACCCCCTAGGGTTTTCCAGGTCGGTGAGGGATCGGGTATGTCTCACCACGTACCAGTGCATGATGCTATCCCCATTGTGACGACTCAGGCACCCACGCGATCTACTATGCCCACATTCTTTCCAGAGGACACAGGGGCAGGAGTACAGGGAGGTGCACAGAGGGATATTGCAGCACCCACGCGATCTACCATGCCTACCTTCCTGGCAGAGGACGCAGGGACAACAGCACAGCGAGAGATGGATCCAGCTCGGATGGTTGGCATTTTTGCAGAGTATCAGGCTTTCGGACCGCCATTCATGGATTCTTTCACCTTCAGAGACTATCTCCAGGTCCAGTATGGCATTAGATCCCGTGATCATCACCAGGGGCACAGACACCACCGTGATGACCACCGCGCAGCTAGCAGATTTCATTTGCCCACGTTTGATGGCTCATCGAACAGTTCGGCAAAGTCTTGGGTGGAGAAGCTGGACATCTATTTCCAGCTTAACCAGATGTCGCAGTCAGAGGCCATTAAGGTGGCAACATTGCATCTGGATGGTGAGGCCCAAGACTGGTGGTTCCATGGGATGACGACACTCCGGAATTCTGCAGTGACGACATATGCCGAGTTTACCCGGAGGGTGGTAGAGCGCTTCGACAGGAGGGATCCGGAGCAGCACTTTGTTGAGCTGACAAAGCTCAAACAGACTGGGAGTGCAGAGACATATATTTCAGACTTCTTGAGGGTTTCAGTGATGGTACCTAATTTATCTGCAGCTCGGATGGTTTACATGTTTGTGGAGGGGTTGTCAGAGCCACTTCGTGGCCTAGTCCGGTCGAACAAACCGGCTACCCTTCAGGATGCCATCAGCAGGACTCGGGACTTACAGGATGTCTTACCCAGGACTCGGCCACCTTATCCCCAGAGATAGGCTTTCCAGCCTAAGGGTAAGGACACGAGGGTTCCGCCTCCCAAGGCGAATCCTGGACGAGGGCAGTTTGATGATGAGGCCAGGAGAGAGCTGAGGAGGAAGCGGTTGTGCTTCACTTGCCAGGAGCCATGGGCATCGGGACACAGGTGTGCGGCGGGGAAGGCACATTTCATTGAGGTCTTCTTCGAGAGCAGTGGAAAAGAGGATGAAGGGGATGATGTGGAGGCAGGAGATTGTTATGCGGCGCAGAGTACCTTACCACCTCCAACACCCGCAACAGGTGGGGCATCGTTTGCACCCACTGGGGGAGCTCTAGCCGCATTGCGGGGAGTTCCCAAGTACTTGACACTGCGTGTACGAGGGACAGTGCGCGGGCAGCGGGTTTCAGTCTTAGTTGATAGTGGGGCCACCCACAATTTTATTGATGCCCAGATGGTTGAGCGGAGAGGCATACAGACAGAGGGCTTTGATGGGTTTTCCGTCTTGGTCCCAGGAGATCAGACCATGGCATGTGCTCGATATGTTCTGGAGTTATCAGTGACGATGGGCACTTATACCTTGACAGATCACTTCTTTGTGGTGGACATTCCGGACACCAACCTGATATTGGGTGTTCAGTGGCTTATTACTCTAGGGAAGGTCACGACAGATTGGAAGGCCCTAGAGATGGAGTGGGATGATCCCAAGACGGGGAGGCATGAGAAGATACAGGGGCAGCACACATACCCACCTCAGACGGTGTCAGCACACAGCATGGAGGCGACCTTCCGCAAGGGAGATATAGAGTGGGCGGTAGAGTTGCGGGCTTCAGAGGCAGTGGATACAGGGCAGACAGTGCATCCTGATCTACAGTCTATTCTCGACAGGTATGCAGTGGTTTTCGGGGATATTCCACCAGGGCAGCCACCGGATCGGGGGTTTGAGCACACGATCAAGCTTGAGCAGGGGATACAGGTCGTGATTACCACACCGTATAGGCATCCCAAGGCCTATCGGGACGAGATAGAGCGGGCTATCCAGGAGTTGCTGGCCCTTGGTCACATTCGGCCCAGCACGAGTCCTTTCGCTTCTTCTGTAGTGCTGGTGAAGAAGAAGGACGGCACATTGTGCATGTGCATTGACTACAGGGCTCTGAATAAGAAGACCCTGAAGAACAGGTACCCCATCCCCAGGATCGATGAGCTGATGGATGAGTTGAGAGGAGCACGGTTCTTCTCAAAGATTGACTTGAGATCCGGGTACCATCAGATTCGCGTGAGGGAACATAACATTCCCAAGACCGCTTTCAGGTGTCACTATGGGCACTTCGAGTTTCTGGTCATGCCATTTGGGCTGACCAATGCACCTGCCACCTTCCAGTCATGCATGAACCACATTTTCAGGGGTCATCTGAGGAAGTTCGTGCTGGTTTTCTTTGATGACATACTTATATACAGCAGGACTTGGGAGGAGCACCTCCAGCATATTGAGACAGTTTTGCACATCTTGGAGGAGCAGCAGTTCTATGTCAAGCTCTCCAAGTGTGAGTTCGGGTTGACAGAGATGCTGTATCTGGGGCACATTATAGGAGTGGACGGGGTGAGAGTCCACGAGGAGAAGATCAGGGCCATCAGGGATTGGCCAGAGCCGCGGAATGTGACGGAGCTTCGGGGATTTATTGGTATTTGCACATACTACAGGAAGTTCGTCAAGGGCTTCTCTCAGCTTGCTGCACCCCTCACAGATCTGACGAGGAAGGGGGCATTCAGTTGGTCGGACACGGCACAGCGAGCTTTTGACAAGCTCAAGGAGGTGATGAGAAGTTGTCCTGTGTTGGCATTTCCAGATTTTACACAGCCCTTTGTCCTAGAGTGTGATGCATCCGGAGAGGGGATTGGTGCAGTTTTGATGCAGGACGGTCATCCGATTGCTTTTGAGAGCTGGAAGCTCCTTCCACACGAGAGGTTGTATCCCATATACGACAAGGAGATGCTGGCCATCATGCATGCATTGGCCAAATTCCGGCAGTACCTGGTGGGTGGTAGATTCAGGGTGAGGACAGATCATAACAGCCTGAGGTACTTCCTGGAGAAGAAGCAGTTGCAGGAGAGACAACAGAAGTGGATTAGCAAGATCCAGGCCTACGACTTTGACATAGAGTATGTCAAAGGCAAGAATAACGTGGTAGCTGATGCCCTTTCTCGTAGACCGGCCACGTTATCACTCATGAGCTTGGACGCTGATTGGAGGGCTCGACTGCTGGTTGAGTACTCCAAGGATAGGTTTGCATGTGAGGTTCTGGATGGGCAGGTGGCAGATGACAGGTACAAGGTGGTTGATGAGATCATCTATTACAGGGACAGGATCTTCTTGACTGAGGGGTCTCAGCTCAAGAAGAAGATACTCCAGGCTTCACATGATTCACCATTGGCGGGCCATCAGGGGTTCACCAAGACATACAGGGCTATTCGGGAGAGGTTCTCATGGAAGGGCTTCAAGGAGGACGTACTCCAGCATGTCAGGGAGTGCGATGTTTGCCAGCGAAACAAGGGAGAGATGAGCCATCCTGCAGGGTTGTTGCAGCCTCTTCCCATTCCGGAGGGGAAATGGGAGAGCATATCGATGGACTTCATCACGGGGTTGCCCACGGTGCAGGGCAAGGATTGCATCTTCGTAGTCGTTGACCGGATGACGAAGTATGCTCATTTTTTCGCCATATCCACACATCACACAGTAGCGCAGGTGGCTGAGCTGTTCTTTAGGGAGATTTTCAGATTACATGGTCTACCCAAGACCATCGTCAGTGACAGGGACAACCGCTTCATGGGTGGATTCTGGAAGGAGCTCTTCCGATTAGTGGGGACCGAGTTGACACCGAGCACTAGTTATCACCCCCAGACGGACGGGCAGACAGAGATAGTTAACAAGTGGCTGGAGGGCTACTTGCGTAACTACGTCAGTGGACAGCAGAGGGCATGGCTGAAGTGGCTGCATTTGGGCGAGTACTGCTACAACACAACGCATCATATGTATATTGGTATGTCACCTTTCTATGCTTTGTATGGATATCATTCCTTATCTTTTGTGGACATGATGTTTGGTGTTAGCAGGGCTCCGAGAGCCAAGTTATGGATCCAAGAGAGCCAAGATATCCTCCGAGCTCTCAAAGACAACATAGCCACAGCACAGAATCAGCAGAAGTTGTATGCTGATAAGGGTCGGGTGGAGAGACACTTTGAGGTAGGAGACTTGGTCTACCTACGGCTACAGCCATACCGACAGTCTTCGCTCAAGCAGAAGGGGGCGGAGAAGCTGAAACCCCGCTTTTATGGGCCATACAGGGTGATACGCAGGATCGGGCAGGTTGCGTATGAGTTGGAGCTGCCCCAAGGCAGCAAGATTCATAACATCTTTCATGTATCATGCTTGAAAAAGGCACTGGGCCAGCAGGTGACGGTCACAGAGGAGCTACCACCCACGGATGATGAGGGGCATCTGGTGTTGCAGCCGGAGGCTATTATTGACACTAGGGAGAGGCAGCTGCGGAGCAGGAAGATCAGGGAGTTCTTGGTGAGATGGAAGAACTTGCCGGATGAGGATGCCACTTGGGAGGATGAGAAGATCTTGCAGCATCCATCACTTCAGTTGCTTGAGGACAAGCAACGTTCTGTCGGGGGAGACTGTAATATTCCTAATTAGCACTGCTAATTGGAATATTTCATTTTGTATAGTTTTGCCGCCTTTAGTTAAAATAATAAATAAAGTGAGAAATAAGGGGGTCAACTCACTTTAATAAAATAAAGTGCTTTCCTAGTTGATGAACGTTGTGACTTAAAGGGGTGGCCTTGGGGGTCCACACGCACATGAGGGGAGGCCTCACGCTGACCCTAAGGTAACTGCGCAGGTCAAGGAGGGTGAAGGACGCAGTTAGGGTTTTTGGAGGGAGTTAGCACTATAAAAGGTGGGGTTTTCACTCCATTTGGCATGGTTGATATGATATTGATATTGAGAGCTAGACTTCTGTCTACTTCAGCACGCCGGTTGTTTAGTCGGTCTGCAGCATTGTTTAGTGCAAACTGAGTGTCTCCGGTCGGAGATCTCGCCCTTGGCTCCGGGGGACTTCGAGTGCCTGCTCGAGCAAGGTATTTCCTTCAGTTTCCATAGGTGATTTGCAGTGGATTTTGGGTGGACATCTGCAGAGGAGCAGCTTCTTGGAGTGACTGCGCAGTTCAGGGGAGAGGACGCAGTTTCTGCAGGGAGGACGCAGTCTTTGTGGTGCAGCTCAGTTGTGAGGTGATTTGGTGTTGTTAAGAAGCTAGTAGAAGATGAAGATATGGCTGATTTGTTAATGTGAAGCTTGCTGCCTTACTTTGATTGATTTGTGACTCATTGCATCTCCTTGGAGAGACTCAAGCACTTCAGTCAAGAAGTTATCAACAATTTTCGAAACCCAAATTTTAGAAGATATTATTTTTAATACCAAAATACTATAATACTATAAAATATAGGTGCAATAAACTATTATTTTGATCAACAAGACTCTAAATAAGCATTAATTTGCATCCATTTATATAATTAGTTAAACTAAATTATATAGTTGATAATAGGATAGTAGAATATATTATAGGGTACTTTCAGAATGAAATACATTTTGTTCATTCATTGGAAAGCTTCACAAACCACTGTGATAATAGAGTTCTCAGCGCTAATACAATTATTTTGTCGATCTGTGCATATATTTCTCAATATCCCCTTCCCATATGGGAAAGGAGTGGACTAGTCACTTACCTCACAAGGTCCTTATGGAGTTGTTGTTCCAGGCCACACGTGCACACCATTTTACCAACAAGACAATTTAGTAGACAACTCGACAAGGCCTTGGAGCTGGGTGCCCCCAAATCCACACAGCCAACCATCCATCAGGAGAATTTTTCCATGCCTGGATGTTAGGAGAGCTTGCTCAAATTTGGGCTTCCCACAAGGATCATACTGTAGAGCCCTATCAGTCCCAGACACACTCCAAAGGACATCATCCACTAGTCCAAAAAAAATTTTGCGGTCATTGAGGACTCTAGCAGGGAGACCCCCCTTGATCTAATTGCTCGTCCTCACCTGTCAGCACTAGCATACCATGACTAGTTCAAACTAAAGTTCCTTTGGTCCTCAGATATCATACATATTATCTTTTTCTTGTAATTACTTTATCTCCACTCCGAGTCATGTACTTTCTTATCTTCTCTTGTTGTTCTGCTTCTAGCACAATTAAAAATCTGTTTTGATATGATTTTTAGCATCTTTATAGTCCACACTTCCACACTTCCACATTGTATTTTGGCTAGTGATGTACTCTTATAATCCCATTGACCTAACATTTTCCCCAAGGAAAACCTTGTGGGGAAACCCAAGAGATGCTTCCTCATGTTTGTGGATGGCATCCCTAGTAACCCTGTTCGCTAAAGTCATAGACTAGTGTGCCTAACCAGGAGGGTTGAACTAGGCAGATGCCCAACAACATGAAAAAAAACCAGTTGAGCTAACCCTTGGTCTTCCCATTGACATACTCCTTTGATCATTTGCTGGACATTAATAAACTTATATTATCAAACTTTGGTTTTTACAAATACTGCAACAAAAAAGGTGGTTTGACAAACAATGCAACAAATCAGAACTCATATTTTAATAATTTAGACGATAAGAGGTATTCCAAAAATCATTGACAAAGACAGCCATGCTTTTATCTAGATTTTCATTTGAAAAAATTGTCAACTTATCTGTTATATTGTCAACTTGAAATGTGAAATCCAGATATGAAAACTAGATATGAAAGTATTTCAAAAATCACCTCTTGGGTATTAAAATAAGAATGGAGCTGTACAGGATGGCATCAAGGCCAATGAGAAAAATTACAATTAATT